>PKRV01000253.1:830029-858382 GCA_003709505.1 Hyphantria cunea | reverse complement strand
AAAAGTGGTTTCAGTGGTCGCCACACCACTTCCTACTGCGCCAAGTGTTGTGGGTTCAAATCCTACATGGAACAACACTTTGTGTGATCCATAAAATGTTGTTCTAAGTCTGGGTGTACTTTGTGTCCATTTCATGTATGTTTGTAAAGATCCCGCGAAACAGGAATGTATATTCATAATGCGGGAGTTGTCTTTAAAAAAAAAGATATTACAGACACTTGAACTTGAACTTTGCATGTACATATTAATTTCTTAGGTAGAAGGGCCACGCTGATTTCAGAATGAATGGGATGACTCGACCGGGGCGTTACTTCCCTCGCTCCGAAGCTCAACGTAAAATGACTGTGTTCACCCTGTCGTGTTTCATTGATGAGTGCGAGACCGGAGACCAGATAAGGAGAAGCGCCTCTAGGCCGCCATAGTGTTGATCACTATGCTGCATTGTTACATTGTCTGCATTCGCAGTGAGTATGGTGACCTCCACTCTTGGATTCCATCAGGCAGAGTAGATTCATTTTCGAAGGACCATACATAAAAAAATACACACCAGCTACGTCTTGCGATATTACCCGCAGGTTTGGATGCGTTTGAATCAGATATTACTTTTTATAATTATTAAAAATTAAAAGTACTCTTAGTTACTCTTTATAACTCATCTGCCAGTAAAAAATCTATCAAAATCAGTCTAGTCATTCTAGAGATTAGCTGGAACAAATTACACCCTTGCAGAATAAATGACTGCTCTCATCACATTACGTATACCTGGTTGAAACTTGAACTGACGACTAACTAATGAAACACATGACCTTCAGGTAAGTTAACCTCTGGGATGTCTGATTCTGGGGTCCGAATGTGTTAATATAACAGCAGTTTGCGGATCCCTCCGGTCTCAGGCGTAGAGTGGCATACCGTCTGGTTTTGGTCGGTTCGATTTCGACACACCGCCTCGCCGCAAATCCCTGTGGGGTGACGGCCCGTGGTGGTTTCCAAACGTAAGAAAAAGTCTATCTATAAAATCTAAATTGGTTCACCTCACCATTTTCATTTCTTAAAATATTTTGATATCGATACGTGATTGTATTCAGAGCCATTAAATTTTCAGCAAGTTATCATTTATTACTAATTGTGATAAGTAGGTTAGCGGAGCATTTAGTTCTGTTTTGGGGATTTCAGATTGTCTCATAATATAAACGAAATATTTGTGTTTAAGAATACATGCAATCGGTGCATTAGTTGCATGGTTTTAGCAAGGTATACTTCGTTGCAAGTAATCATTAAAAATATTTTGACTCTTGAGGAAGGTGTCATAGTTTACACCGGCAACCAACAAACACACGGGCAAAGACGCGGGCAAACACTAATCACTCCTGAAGCTGTCTTACCTGCTGGTGTGAGTGGTCTGGGTCTGGGAGTGGCAGGCGGCTGCTGTGCATTGTGATTGTCATCTCTTGGAGGACTCGCCACCGCGCCTTCGGAGTTGTTGTTAACTGGAGGACCAGGTCCCTCGCCGGCACCCGCCTCGATTTGTAACTGAAAGAACAAAGAGCTGTAATTATTTGAGACGCAAAGTTGTAGAGCTATGCTGATTTCAGCATGAACTGGCCGGCTCGCTCGGGGCTGTACTACCCTTTCACAGAAGATTAACCTCAAATGTCAGTATTCGTGACGTCGTGTTCCGTTGGTTAGTGCGAGACCGGAGATGATGTTAAGATGCAGAAAAATTTCTATTGGCTGCCATAGTGCAGGTGACCATGCTGTATTGTTACGTTGTCTGCATTCACAATGAGAATGGTGATCACCACTTTTGGATTCTGCTTATAAAACATAAGCAGAATCCAAAAGTGGTTAAAACGTTAGAAAGTGGTGGCGCTTTAGCAGGCCGTTACGTAAGGCCTGCTAAAGCACCGTCACACTAAAAATTATGAAGGAAAAATAACAAGATTTGTCAAGAGTACTCTTTGAAATTATCTTTGATTAAAGATGTTTAGGAAATTGATCGGAGGTATAAGAATCCTAACTATAATATTATAAATTGCGAATGTAAGTTTATTTGTAAGTCGGGCTTTCACATTTCAACCACAAAATCAATTTTAAAAATTATATCACCAATCAAAAGTCAGATTATCAGTGAGTTACATAGGTTATTGTTTAAAGCGACATACGGTACAAACGCGGGCGGAACCTCGGACAAAGCTAGTGAAAAATAAATAAAAATGATATCAAAAAAAAGTATATAAGTATTTATATCAGTTATCTGGTACCCATGGTATAAGCTTTGCTTAGTTTGGGACTAGATGGCGTTGTGTGTTAAAATGTCTGAACATATTTATTTATGTTCTGAACATATCTGAACATATCTTTTACTTTACTAACATGTAACGATGCTGTATATTCTAGCGGAAGAATATATCAAAAGGAATATCGTGATTGGGTAAATCTTTTTTGAAGTTCAGTGACTTCAGATGAAAGTTCATCCATCAATGTCATGGTACCAGCAAGAGTATTAAATTTGGTTGATGTTTCGGCAGCCATTATAGTAACATTATATTAGTATAACACTGAAAAAACTTGTCTTGCCATGAATATTGTTACAAAGAAAAACATTTTTTTATTGCATGTAACATTTATTACTTCTTATTAGTTTCATAAATTAATATAAAACTATTAAAACTAAATTAACCTTATTTGAAGTGCTCATTAGTTGCAGTCCTTTGAACAGTCCTTTAAGCGTTGAGGCTAGTTATCAATTACAGCACACACTCTTTCTATGGGAAAACTCTTCGCTGCCAACCGTATGGATTGTTTTAAGGACTCTAAATTATGATGGCGTTTAGAGCAAAACTTACTCTCTAAAACTGTACGGTAAGGATACTTTGATACACTTGTGCCGATGTTTTGATACCTTTTTCACAAACATATGACTTAGATCCTCCTTCATAGCTAACATCCCACCAAGTCATCACTGAAGTCGGATAGTGCCCGCATTGTACTCTGTTGAATAATTGGAAATTTGTTTAGAGATTTTATCATAAATACGGTAATTTTAAAATAATTGTTAAAATATCGCTCAATAGCAAAAAAAATGTTTATGTGATCTCCCTTTGCTTACCGCTTAAATAATTGTTATGATTTACCCACTATATTCTTTACTATCAGAAATGATAATTTAAAAAAAAAGCCAGTGCGTCTCTTATCGGCTTCACGTCCTAAGTCATCATCACGTACCTATCAAGAGCCCGGTACACAAACAGTTGACTAATATCAAGCGTATAGAGGATTTTAAAAATTGTATTGCCTCCATACGTGCTTTATGTAATGCAATCACAACGATTTGGTTTTTTTTATGATCCCACTTCATTTTAATATCACAAAATATTTTACAATATTGATGCGAAAATAAAAAACACAATGAACAATCGTATAAAAATGACAGATTCTAAATTCAAAAGTAATATTTTGTTTATTTTAATTGTGTCAGTATTTATGGCCAGACTAAGTGTTTATGACATTGTAAAATCATTTGTAAATGATACAGAGTTATTAAGTACCCTATATCTATGAGACACAAATTAAGAATAAATATGTTTTATAAAACTTAAAAAAACGTTACTTTTAGGTGGGAGAGCCAAGATTCGGTATGGATGGCCATGCCAATGAATGGCCAAGTGATACCACGGCCTAACAGAAAACTGGTGTGAAACAGCGCCTGCGCTACGTTTCACCATGTGATTGAGGATACCGGAGGCCCATACCCCTTACCCCTCCTCCCATCCCCCTCCCCATCCCACAAAGGCCGGCAAGCCAATAAAGGCCTCTGGTGTTGCGATTGTCGTCATCGATAATCGCTTACCATCTGGTGATTCGTCTGCTCGTTTGCCAGCAATTCCACAAAAAAAATTGTTGACTAACAAATTGTATTAGGTGTTCTGACTTACATAATATATGAAGTTATCAACAACAATACATAATGTAGAATCATAAATTGTATTATTTTCATTTATCTTCAACCCTTAAGGGACTGTATACTTTCTCAAACTAAATGAGATACACAATACAAACAAAAACAAACGCGGTTCATAAATTTCGAATGCATGATAAAACGAACATAATAAAAGCACTATTAAATTGTAACCCAACCAATCGCAGTCCACGGCTGGACAAAAGCCTCTCTAATTGCACCCCACTTTATCCGGACCTCGTTTGACGAGATACGTTCTCCACTCAAGAACCTGCTTACCCCAACGGCTAGTTCTGCAGCTTAAATGGCCTACGCACTGCCACTTCAGCTTTCTAATCTTGTGAACTATATCTATGACTTTAGATTACCTCATTCCTAATACGATACCTTAGAGAAGCACCGAACCAACCAACTTGTGGCAATACAGTTACTGTACATACAGTACAGTATATACTGTAAATAATGTAGGCTACATTTCTTTCTAAATTTGTATAAGTATTAATTCTATTTTTAGCATGTACCTACGCCCACGAGAAGCCACAAATAGCCTGTATAAGAACAGGATTATGCCGAAAGTACGGACCTAATTGATGTAACAGCTGTCAGTGTTACTCGAGTTTGTGGCTGTAACGAATTACATTTGAGCCCTAAAATAGAAATACTTACTTGCAATATTATACGAATGAATTCACAAGAAAATCTTTTTACCACTTTGATGTTTTTAGTAGTTGTAAATGCTTAAGAATCTTAAATAAAATAAGTGTTTACTGGCGAAAAGAAAAAGGGACGACGAGTTTATCAATAAATACATTACAATGACAGTTTCTGATTTTGAATTGAAAGAAAAATCACAAAACCTCGGAAAGTTAATTATAAAAGCCAAAACATTAAAATGATATTAATTTTGAGAGGTGATAAAAAGTAACTAATTTGACTTCAGTATCATCTACCCTATCATTAGCTTATTTAAATTTAAAAAAAACACTTGCAATTTGGCTAAGCAGTTATAGTGACGTCACAATTCACGTGCCCATCATGATCAAAATGCGAAGCAATCATAACATTATACTTTCCTTTTTTTTTATTCACCTGTGTTCTAATATCATAAATATTTAGTGATTATTTCAAGAACCTTTTTTTTACTGGCAACAGCTGAAGTCTGGTGCTAAATAGTCTTTGGAGCTGAAGAAGATTTCGCTTTGAACGTATAAAAAATAAGGCTTATTTTTGTCGATTCTAGCTCGAAGTGAAATCCACACATCAGCAATAAGCTGACTTAGAATAAATGCTAGTGATGTCAAATTTTGTTCAAAATCATTCGTGAAAATGGGCTTGCGTCTCTAAAAATGAATATTTTTTCGCATTTATGCAACAGGCTTATGAACATATAAATAAATAAACCATGCTTGTCACCATTTTGCATCTACATTCAATTATATTCTTAGAGACTTTTTCAAAAAAATATATATGTTCGGAAATAACAAAAATATCACTTAGGTAATATATTAAAAACATTATTATACATGTATTTACTCTTCCTAACTCGGTTAAACACAGCGCAAGTGCTGTTTCACATCGCTTTTCTGTGAGACCGTGGTATCACTCCAGTCGAGCCGGCTCATGCTGAACCATGGCTCTCCCACGGTAAAAGGCTTAACCAAAATTGGCTATTTAAAGCAACCGAAGACGCCATCTTGTTCTTCTTCTTCTTTTGATGATATGGCAATCAGCCGGATCAGCTATTTCTGCCAATGTCAAGTATTTCAAGTCTTCGAGTCTTCAAGTCTTCGTCGTGATGGAATTAATGATAAAAAATATAAAAAATGTGGATTACATGAAATGGAGACCGTCTTTCGCAAAAACAAAAAACGATCTCCGCCATCTTGTTGACGCCATTTATTTAAATAAATCCGCGTATTTCAAACCATAGACAAGATCGGTAACTTCGTTTAAACTTCGTCAGAATATAACTTTCAATTTAGTTAAACAATATACAATTTCTTGCCAGAAGGGAGAAATACGTAATGTGTAATAAAGAAGGGTTTTCTCCGAACTATCTTCGGACACAGCAATTATTACATCCGTTAATCGATTCTCGATATTACGACATCATAACAAAGGTTTGTTTAGGGCGTTCAATGTTGATTGATAGTTTATTGTATGTATATAGTTGCGTAACTGATGCGGCTATAGTAATAAAATATAGGGTTAAATACTTTTGGACGATATGGTTTGTAATTTCATTTGATTTTGTTGAAGCTATCTCGTGGTAAGTCCTGTAAATGACAGGAAATGAAAAGACTATCTCTACTTAGTATGTCTTTTTTAATGTAAGTGCCTACCATCACAAACAGAGACTCCAACTCAAGACTCACAAATGTATTGTCACCTTGGCCTTGAGTGCGGGTTGGGTCTCCAGTAACTTCACTCACTCGGTGAAAACGAACGTATTTTTTTTAAATCCATACCTGAATGGCCTTGATATCACAGCGGCCAAGTCAGTCAATTTCTGTGGAAACATGACTATCACATGACGAAATATAGATTAAAATCCATATATAAAAATGGAAGCTTTCTCTACTTGTACGTTTCAATTCGAAGTTTAACGTCATGACAGTCTAATGTCAGCTAATCTGTCAAAAAGTAATGAATTATTAAAAAAATAAAACCCGACTGCCTCAATATCATATATAAGACATATAAGTTATACATATATTCATACTCACCGTTAAAATTCTTTATTTTGATACCATGCTCGATGTATTTTAAAAATTTTTCTTTTTGAGATTGCTTTTTGGCTTCAAAAATCCTTAATTTTGTTTTTTTATTTTGATGTACCCCGTGTCAATCTCAGGACTAAGGCGAATCCACTGACACCACCAACATAAAAATACGACAAGCCGTTTAGGCTCTAGGGCGTGCCACAAAAATATAAATACATACATACACTCGAAAAACATAACCCACCTTCTTTCGCAGTCAGGTAACAAGTCGGTCTTGGGTAGAGACAGAAATTTCAGATACATTTTACATATACTAGGATCTGGATGACCGAGTTTTGTTCGGTCCAATAAAAAAAAAATAAGTTTCCTAGCCAGATCAATTAATCGCCCCCGAAAATCTCTGTATACTAAATTTCATGAATATCATTTAAAGCTCGTTTAAAGGTATTAGATTACATAGCAGATAACTATCATAAGACGTTGTCAGGAACTGTGAAAGTGAGCCTAAATCGACTACAAGTAACTTTCATTACGTAGGTAATGATATAAAGTGTGCTATCTATATATCTAACTTAATACATCTCACCTGCCATACCGTGTGAGAGCCACGCTTCAGCGCGAACGGGCCGGCTTGAGTGATACCGCGGCCCCACAGAAAACCGGTGTGAAACAGCGGTCCATAATATTTTTTTTTTACCTTTTGGAAACCCTCTCGAGCCTTCACCCCACCGGGGTTTGCGGCGGGGCGGTGTGTCGGAACCGAACCGACTAAAACCACACGGTGTGCCACTCTGCGCCTGAGACGGGAGAGATCCGGGAACCGCTTTCTTACGCCATCCGGACCCATGAAACAGCGGTCCATAACCTAACCCCTGCCCATCCCAAAACTGGCAACGCATTTGTAACACCTCTAGTGTTGCGCGTGTCCATAGTGGTGGTAACCGCTTGTCATCAGGTGAAACGTGTGCTCGTTTGCCAGCTATTCCATTAAATAAAAAAAGTCACTACAAAAAACCGTCAACTTGACAAGCTGACGTTTTAACTTTAAAAGTAACTGCACAATTGTTTTCACGTGCAAAAAGCTACTTAGAATATTTATTACTAAAGTCCTAAACCGTTCACTAGTCCAACTTTATTCGGGAGCTAGTAGACTAATTATTCACGTTGGATTGCAGTTAAACTTCGGAGCTGGTTCACTTGAAGCAAAGGATTCAGCCGTCGTCTTCAAGACACGTTACATCGCGTTTTAGTTTCGTACCGTGCAACTTTGTGTTGTTGTTTATTTACTTTTAAATTGTTTCGTTCACTAAATATCATTTTGACTAGGTTTACAGTGTATTGTCACTATATTTTTATTTATCTTTATTGTATATATATAATAACAAATAATATGCAACAACAAAAAATGTGTGCCACTAATTATTTAAACGCATTGCTTACAAAACTGTAACACTTATTTTAGGCACGCAGGGTATAATATCTACGTAACTGGAAGGAGTTTTGTGTACTATTTTAGTACATATAGTGCTTAAATAAACTCAGGATTATCCTGTATTGTGATTGCCCGGTTTATTATTATTTAGATGTTAACATGACCGCGTGATAATGGATTAAGAATAGTGAGAGTCACCATCCTATTCATCCCATGGTTGTAGTAAGAGGCGATTAGCAATCAAACTACGTAGGTGGTGTACGTTTATATAATTCCGTAAGCCCTATATAATTCCGTCTAGCCAGTGTAGTAAAGTAGGTCAAAATACCCTTGGTATGGAGGTTCCTATAACCAGTAGTGTACTGTAAATTACTATTGATGTGATGACTATAAATACTAGGCTTTAAATTACGATGAATATAAGAAGCAATCAAGGATTCAGTACTTAAGCCACAACACCTGTGCACATCATTGTTATACATACCCTTACATACTTTTAGTACTACATACATACATGTAGGTTTTATTCCCATCACAGAATTCACAGCGTCATCAAAACCTCCTAATTGACTTTGGAATGCGGAAATAAAACGGGAAACCTCCGCTGACCGTCGTAAATGCGAGTTTATGATCAAAGATCTCACAATATGCCACGTGTCTCCCACATTTCTATATACATTATGCATTCCCCTTAATAATATAGCATGCGTAGACCCCGTGAACTATTGTTTTAGCCAAAGAACAGCGTTAGTTAGAATGAATAAGGACTTTTAGGAGTTAGAATTTATGACACAATAGAGGGGCGAGACGGTGTGGGTAACTCTAGAAAGACATGTATGTTAACAGCAATTTGTATTATTTATTTATAGATATTCTATATAATATTTAAGTAATGACAGATATTGTGTACCTAGCACACATTGTAATACTATTTTATTTAAATTAATGGATTATAGGGTATAGATCCAACTTCGAGACAGAGGTCAATCGTCGAATCCAACTCGGCTAGGCGGCGTTCGGAAAGATGCGTGACATTTTCTCGTCCCAAATTCCACAGTGACTCAAGGCGATTGTTTTTGAGCAGTGTGTATAGCCAGTTTGACCCATGGTACAGAGACGCGGTCACTCACAATAGGCTTTATAAGAAGGCTCAAAGTCGTTCAAAGAGCAATGGAGAGATCAATGCTCGGCTTTTCTATGCGCGATCGAATCAGTAATGAGGAGATCCGCAGAGAAACCAAGGTCACCGACATTGCCCGTAGAATTGCAAGTCTGAAGTGGCAGTGGGCGGAGCATATTGCTCGCAGATAAGCTGACCATTACGGGCAAAGAGCTCTGGAGTGACGACCACGTACTGGAAAAGGGAGCGTGGGTAGGCCCCCTACAAGGAAGTTCGGCGACTTGGTAAAGGTCACAGGAAGCCGCTGGATGCAAGAAGCACAGGACCCATTGTTATGGGTCTTTTTGGGGGAGAACTATGTCCAGCAGCGGAAGACTTTCGGCTGAAATTGACTGCCTCGGTGGCGCAGTGGTAGCGTACGCAACTGCTGTCCATGAGGTCTCGGGTTCGAATACTGGGTCCTGAGCTGGAAATATTTGTTTCGGAGTTTGGGTGTTTTCTATTTATAATATGTATTTATTTACAAACAAAAAGTATATATATGTAATAATATCAGTTGTCTAGTAGGCATAGTACAAGCTCTGCTTAGTTTGGAACTAGATGGCGTTGTGTGTTAACAAAATGACCGAAATATTTAAATATTTTAAGAAAATGATGATATAGTATTTAAATATTAAAAAAAAATTATGGTATAGAAAAGTTTAGTCCTATATTAATTTAAGGCAGTCTAACTAATGCCAGTATATTTTAAAGCCGACGGTGTGCTGTGCTGCAGGTCTCTGTTTCGATTCTCGGGTCGGATCAAATGTTTGTATGATCTACATATATTTGTTTCGGAGTTTGACTGTTTTCTATGTATGTATTTACAAAAACGTCTGCTTAGTGTGGGAGTAGATCGCGTTATATGTTAGATGTCACAAATATTTATTTATTATATTACACTTTTTAGTGTTTCTAGATAGGGGGCTTTCGTTTGATGTTTTTTGGAGTCGGTTTAAATTTTTTTCCCATAAATGTTTTATATTTATATTATATTTTAGGGCAAATAATAGAAGGTAAAAGGTCAGTTGAACTATTTCATTAAAGAAATTACCACCTTTAAATGATCCTCTTGCTGAATAACCGTGGATAGGCTATAAAAGAATATCACCCTATTGCTGACTATCAAGAAGTCATATCTTGCATCATCGACTCATCATTATGTGATATAACCAGATACAAATATTTGAACAGTCTTAGGAAATGTATAAAACATAAAACGTGTTTAATATATTTTTTATTTGAGGTTTGCAATCAATTTCCTTGGGATCCTGACATAGTAATAATGAGACCATCTGGCAGCTATACCGAACCTAATGCAAAAAGAATCTAATAATCGGTTAATAAACAACAGAAATATAAAATATTCCGAGAAACTGAGAACCTTCTCTTTTTTAAATCGGTCAAAAATATACTAACTTATGTGTACATACTTTAAAAATACAAACGTCTGAAATATTTGTTCGAAAATATTTAATTATATGTTTATTAAATATTTACAATTACAATAAAAGAATTTCAATTACACAAACAAGAAATAATTTAGAAGGAACCATTCAAAACTCATAAATTCTATTTTGGCGTTCTTTGTATACAGAAACGGGTCTTTTGGTATTCGAACGCAATTTGGCGGTACCCAGAATAGGTCAATAAGAAGCTCTGACGTCAGAAATGACGTCACGAGCTCGCCAAGCGTTTCTTAATACATTGGCGTGTTAAAGCGGGAACGTTACGGGATGTGTTGAAGATTTGTGTAAATGTAAATGAATTTTTAGAAGAACATTTCGTACCTGAAGCGATTACTTTTTAATTTTATGCTAATATTCAGGTAAAACTAGTGGAACTACTAGCCTACCTACTAGTCATAATTTAATTCTTATATACTCATCTACTTGCCACGAAACTTATCAAAATCAGCTCAGTCGTTTCAAAGATTAGCCTTGATAAACAGCCTTACAATAACAGTCGCACACGCTTCGGCACGAATGAGTAGATTCGACTGGAGTGGTACCACTGCCTCACAGAAAACAGGTGTCAAACAGCGCCTCCGCTGTGTTTAGTGAGGACGCCAGAGAGCCGGCAAAGGCTGGCAACATATTTGTTACGCCTCTGGTGTTGCAAGTGTCCATGTGCGGCGGTAATCGCTTACCATCAGGTAATACGTCTGCTCGTTTACCCCCTATTCCATAAAAAAAACTACTTATATAATCCGCCTAAAGATAGTCAATTGTTACTCCTGTCTAGTCTACATAGATATACACTTAGAACACAGCATATTTCACCCTAAATTGGAGCTGTGTTACCCTAACCCTATTCACTCAACTGGAGTGGGAACATTTCGTCGATATACCCCATTTAACTAAAAAGGTGGCATTTTTATGTTACCGACGAATAAAAATATATTTATTTTACTTTGAAAGGTAATATCGTTTATGTGAACTCGAACCGGACCGGGGATGCTTAAATTACAAACGTAGACGAGTAAGGTTTCCGAATTCAAAGGAAAAGAGGCAAAAATCATGATTCAATTTACGAATAAAGTCTTGAAACTAAGAAATAAGAAATTTTATATTGTACTAGCTATTGCTTGCAGCTGCTCGCGTGATTATCAATTCTTGCTTCGTGTTTCTGTCTTTGAATATAACGCACTTCTATTATCTATAACTTATCTACATATATTATCTATCTATAAGTTTCATTTATTATTGTATTCCCTTCTGGGTGACATTCGAAAATTCTCTCTCATTGTGTTAATTCTAATATAAACATCAATAATTCTGGTGTCATATTGTTGCTTTTCATGTGTGTTATGCTGGCGTGCTTAAAATAAGAGCAGAGTATGATTAAAAAGAGACGCAAACAAAAATGCGTGGGTCATCTAGTGATTGTTAATAATAGAACTCAAACTTTAGAAGTTAAAAAACAACATGGCATATTCTATTTTAGATTCAAACTCACTTGTACTTTTTCCACTATTTTAATTGAGTTTACACCTAACCGGTTTCGCCTTGCGGTATTTTATAGGTTATATAATAGTGGAACTCGTACTTGTACTTAACAAGTCAGTTTGATTCTAGAATGTATTGCAACAAGTTCCATCAACTGGCGACAATGTTTATGGCAACATTTTTAGCTTTATTTATATAAGTGACAATGACAAAAGTCACTCATTAGCTACTACAAGATAGGCATGAGTTTTGTCAATACCCATATACATATATTCATAGACCTGACAAAAGTTACAAAACCGCCACAATGACAGAAGTCAAACGTGAAAATCTCACTAACAAGATCCAACTTATTAACAAGATTTAAAAACATGATTTTAAATGTGTAAAATATTTAACATAATAAGGAGATTGTTAAAACTACTTAATTACCCTAACTTTTATATGGTACTAAATAGTCGAAAATTTTTTGTTAATGTTTTTATTTAAACAAGAAAGGACAGGGATGTGTAATTTAAAAAAACTTCAAGTTTAGTAATATGTAATATTAAAATTATAGTCACGTTACGGTCAGTTTTTAAGTATTTGGTAGACGCAGTTCAAATTAAAAAGGTAGATAACGCAGGTAGAATGAGAAAAAGAAGCCATTTTTTTCATTTAAGATTTTAACATTATGTCACCTATTGCCCTTAGTATGGTCATTTTCCCTGTTTTGAAAACATTCTTCATTGATGCTCCGCTCCTATTGATCTAAGCCTGATAATATATAGCCTCTAGCCTTCCTCGATAAATAGGCCATCTAAAACTGAAAAAAATCTTCAAATCGAACCAGTAATTCCTGGGATTAGAGGAATCAAGCAATTATACCAAACAACAAACTCTTTAGTTTTATGTACTAGTTTAGATATATATAGTTTTATATATTAGTCGACCCATCTGCGTCTCTTCTTAATCATGCTCGGCTCCTTTTGGTCTAGCGTGATGTTAACCATCTTATCTTAGGCACTAGCGTGCAAGCATTTAAAAAAACCGTGACAATCTCAAACACGACAATTATATATAGTATAATTCTCGTGTCCGACTTCATATAACAGAAAAATGTATAAGTATCTTGAATAAATCGTTTACATTGAATATCACATCGCAAAGTAACGAAGCAACAAGTATGTTTCGATCAATTTGTGTCAAAGCTTTTATGATAAAATATTATTATGATTCGGATATATCTTGATTGTTTACTAAAGCGCTGTTGGTTTAATACGTACGAATATTTGCTGCGATGAGACAGCGGCCATATTGTGTCTAATGAGACAACTTAAGATTTTTTTATTTTATTTATTTATATATTTATTATATAGGTACATTGATCATGATTTGCCAATATAAGCAATATAAGTACACACAATTTACGTTGCCCCACTTATAACATACAAAAACATGTAAAACTAAATGTAAAATCAATAGATATATAATAGACATAATAATGTTATGTTTGTGAGTGTGTATGTGTGTGTGTGTGTGTGTGTGTGTGTGTGTGTGTGTGTGTGTGTCAGTGTGTCATTTTGGAGGGTGTAAGATAACCTCAGTATCCTCATAAGAAAGTGTAAGGGGATAACTCGTAAGTAATTTTTTTGATTCGTGTTTTGTTTTATTGTGAAATACCAAAAGGTTGTTTATCTTGTTATATAAGTAACGTCCCAAAAAGAAATAGAACCTATGTCCAAAAGACGTTGTACAAGTGGATCTTAATGGAATCCTATGTTTACGATTTGTGCGGACCTGAGTAAGTAGATTTAATGGTGATCTTTCGGTATGACTTTTATTATATTTAATAATATTTTCAGAATGAAAATTTGGCGCACTGTGAGCACCTCACAATATTCATACAATCTTTTAGTAGGAAAACGATAAGCTTGGAAAGTGCAGACCTTAAGCACTACCCTCTGGGCTCTTTCAAGGTGAATTAAGTGGCTCTTTGATGTTTCTCCCCAAGCAGAATTGCAGTATTCCAGTATAGATTGGTAAAGTGCGTAGTAAACCATTTTCATGACGTTCGGATCGGCAACATGTCTCAAATGTTTAAATACGTACATTAACTTACGTACTCTACGTGTTGTTGAAACGACATATGATCGTCAAGTAGGATACCCAAGATGCTCCGATTTAATATTATGATTAATCATTTAATCATTATTACCTACAAGAAACACTTTAAATCAATCTTTAAACAAACTCTGAATGTTTTTTTATAGTTTATGTCACACGTATAACGAATATATTAACAAGTCATTCATTAAAATTGGTTCAGAACATACAAACACACATAGACTGCCGCCAAAACCATAAACCTTCCTTTTGGATTTGCCGTTGCCGGGAAAAATAACTCCCATTTTTTATTAAACGTTTGTGTCTAATAAGGAGTCTTTATAACATCCATTTGTTTTCCGACTCCCTGTCTGTCAGCCAAGACTTCTTTCAGAGGAGAACATCAAATACTTATGTTATCCTTTGAAACTTTAAGAAATCATGCTTCTTAGTCAAAAGAATTAAATACGGACATTTAGACCTAATACTTATCTAGTAATACAACATAGACCGGCGCACTTGTGCCACCTCTAGAGTTGCGGATATCCATGGGAGGTGGAATTCGCTTACTATCAGGCGATACGTCTGCTCATTTGCCCCCTATTACGTAAAAAAAGATAAATAAAAACCTATAGGATAATTTTTAGTGATCTAACATCGTGACATTTGTTGGAAAATGAGTTCTCAAATCGCTTTTACAGGAACAAATCCGAAACTCATTTTTTTGTTTTTATATCTTAGATCATTAGTTATTATATGTAATACTAGCTGAACCCCACAGTGTTACCTGCGGTACAACAGCAACGACGGGTAACGACGTGGGGCCATGCTTTAAAAGTAGTCTATGTTACTCCTTATATCGTTATCTATCTGCGACTGAAAGTCTCCTCAAAAACGCTTCGCTGTAAGTACTGTATTTATTTTCATATGCATTTAGTGAAAAACTGTTAGTTTGAAATCACAAACAGACGCTTAAATTTTATTTATTGGTGCGGCTAGTACATTTATCACTTGCTGCCAACTTCACCGCTTACTGATAAACTAATGTAAACTTATCAGCCAGATAACTATCGATTACAATTTCACAAGTCTTGGACAGAGACATATATGTCAGAAATATTAGCTACTTTTATCTATCAAATAAAGTTTAGTGCCAGATAACTACCTAAAACTTTATCAGTAACTGTTGAAACTGATCTTAATTCTTATAAAATAATATAAGAATAACAAAGAAAAATGAAAATCTCATAATTTTTCTTTGTTATTCACGGACATGATAAATATAAAAACAAATTTACGGATAAATTTTCTTGTATCTGTATAATAACAACAAAATCCTTTAAAAGGTTCAAAACTCCATATTTAATTGAGAAGTAGTCCGGCATTACAAGCTTAAACCGAATACCTACAAACCCGAAGATGAAAAACGTTTATAAAAACCTAATTTCTATAACAAAAGTAAGATAAGCACAGAAAAAATGTTAAGACGATTTCGTGATTTTAGCGAAAATTATGTGAAAAGGTATTCCTTTCGTTAGAAATGTTTCGAGATTAATGGTCAATAGAAAAGACATTCAACACTTTCGCTACATCATCATAAAAACATCACTTATCGTAATAATCGACAATCGTATTATTGTTCCTACGAGATAATTTGTTTCGATATTTCCGCTCATTGATTATCTATATATTATAATTTTAATTTATTTTGTATCTAAAACAAACGCTCAGAATGTTTCTAATTGTTATTTATATATACTTAATATAAGAAACGGACTAACCGACAAACACGCGCACGTAGCCGCGCGCAAAAGCTAGTAATTAATAAATAATGAATGTATTTTAAAATAATCACTCTAATATTTAAACAGCTTGGCTGGTTGGGATCACGTCGAGGTCACCACTATGGGGGAACGGGACTGCACGTCTCCCTCCAACATACTAGGGATTCGGGAGGATCCTCCAACCAGGCGAGGTGATCATGCTTGGTCGCCGCCCAACAGTTAATGTTGTTTGGTTGTGTATATGCTAACGGCGCGAGAACTTCTATTCATCATGAGTAGTTATTCCGTAATCATTACTCCATATTTCTACGTATATTCGGTAGATGACGCTGTAGTATGTTTCTGTTTATACTGTAAGTAAAAGTCGTCTCAGACATGGGTATTCAAGTGCAACTTTTCAGAAGATTCCAGAAGCAACTGAAAATTTGTGACTGTTTGTTACTAAATGGAGAGTTTAATAAGATGCTCTCGGTTGCTATTGTATCTTGCTCACCTTACGGGAATAATAATTTTTTTCTGAACAAAAGCTAATTTTTTGTTCCATACTATATTTTATCTATGTGCCAAAAAACTCCATTCATCCGTTTTTGCGTGAAAGAATAACAAACATTCATAAAAACTTTCACTTTTAAAAGTAAAGTTTTCATAACGATTGCAGCAAAAAGATCAGTAAAACATAGCTAAAGTGATGCCTAAATATATGTAAATAGACTACTCTCACGAACATCACTGAAGCACATCTCTATAAACAGTAATAATCTATATCTGTCACGTCCCCACAGTCCTCCGGGATTAGCGAGAGAGTGAAGAGTAATGTACTAAGAACGAGGGGACAAGGAAATGTACTATATTTTGATACAGAAGAGGATACCAGCAAATCATAATTATAGAATGTTTAAACGAAATCAAAGCTATCCAAGTACTAGTCGTTTCTTATGTTTGTTTATATTAAACTAGTCGTGCCCTATCACTTCACTTCTATTGGGTGTTTTTAACTTTGAAACTCAAATCATTTCTTAGTGGATACTCTCGACATTTAATGCGTCAGCGGCCAAAACTTCAAATTTAGGCTTTGCTCTAATAAATCAGTCAGAGCAAGAAAACTTATATTTGTAGAAGACCTCAATTCTAAGACTATGCCTTAACCAAAATCTCGATGACGTCAAATGAGATTGGATATGTCGCAGGTATATTGTCAAAGCCATTATTTTTTAAATCATCTCACTAGTGATATTAAAATAAAACGGTAGATGGTCAATAGACTTCGTTCCTTACACAGCTATATTATAGTGCCTGTATCTGTAAACTTGTTCCCAAAAACCCTTTATAGAAAGTCACCATATAAAGGTATTAAATACCAATAAATATTAAAGCCGCCCAAGTGAATTGCTTTCATCTTCCTAAAAGGATATCAATCACTAACCTTCATACACGTGTAGCACGATCGTAGATCAGACCTACGCAGTTTCGTAGTAGTACTACGGTGTAGACTAAATGCGTCATAACTGTAGCTGTTGATATTGTACTGTTTACGTTCTTGCGAAAAGATATTTACTTCCTATTTCATTACTTAAATTCAGCAAATGTACATTAAAGATAAACATTATTTCATATATTAAAACAATTTAAGGATTACTGTACAACAACATTTTTGCCGTGACAGAAAATTTGGTACTTATATTCCTCAATCTCCATATTATTGTTCTTTTATGGGATAGGGTACTAAGCAGACGTATCACCTGATGGTAAACAATTACTGCCGTACCAGAGCACCACAACACCAGAGGCGTCACAAGTGCGTTGCCGACCTTTGGGGAATGGGGAGGGATTGGATATGGGCCCCTGGTATCGTCATTCACTTGTTGAAACACAGCGCAAGCGCTGTTTCGTACCGGTTTTCTGTGAGGCCATGGTATCACTTCGTGCCGAAGTGTGGCTCCCCCACAATAAAGAAATACAACCAACTTGGACAGAATATCAAAACGCAAATTTTATATAACCCTTTGTTGTCACTGCCATTAGGCCGATCTATATTCGTACGTACCGAAACGTAGCTCTTCTCCGTTAAATATATAAAACATCTTTCATAATAAAATTAATCATCAAACACACAAAGGACCTACCTACCCTTTCTCGACTAATCTCCTAAAGAACGAACAAAATAAACTGAAATTTCTAACCATTTATACACAAGGATCCCTTTGCCCTACTCTTTGTTTTGTCGTACAGAATGTTAGATGAATAAATGGTAGCTTTATGAGTAGTTAATTATTACATATGGCAACAAAGTCTCCTCGAAATTGCCTGTCGCATGTTTTGCATAAATAATATTAAGTAGGAATTTACTTGAAAGTATTTCCAACTACAAACATAAATAGAAATGAGTAAGACAGCTGAATTGACGTAATTAGTAATTCTATTTGGTTTTATCTTATAAAATACAATATCTGCATCTGAAGTACATCCTGTGTCATGCAGGGCTTTACAAACATAAATAAAATTGATACAAACGACACCTAGACTCAAATCAATAATTTGTGGAACATACACAGTGTAGTCTCATGGCAGGATCGAAGCCACAACACTCAGCACAGTAGAAAGCAGCGTGGCAACCTCTCAAACTACAACGCCCTCCGTGCAGTCAACGTTAATAAGCTTCTACTATATCAGAATTATTTGTATCGTGGTGGGCCATCACTGCACCGTTCTACGTGGTAATGATCTTTCTTCACAAGCGGGTTAGTTCTAAAATCTTAAATCTATAAAAAAAATATCGTCTGTGATATTCTGTGTCAATAAGACCTCCAAACCTTAGAAAAAAGAGCGGACTCCCTTTCCTTAAAGACGGGATATCGCTTTTGACACCTGAGTTCCAGACGTCCATGGACGTCGACATTTACTGACTCTTATGGCTTATTAGAACTGTAAAAGTTTCTTCTCCTCTACCTCCAAAAATATAAAGATGGTTTGTGTTATAAAAAATAAAAATTTCTTCACTGATCAATCTCAAATTCTAACAGCTTATACACCGTCCTAGTCTCGGGCAGCCTGCACCCATCTGCTGCCACTCATTTTCTCCAAGTTGACAGTTCGTCGTGCTGCAGGACGTTCTACACTACATTTGCTTAATCGCAAAAACTTGTCGGTTTCAGTAAGCTAAAGGCACACGCTGTACGCCGTCGTAGAACTCCTAAAGCTCTTGAGGCACATTACTCGCAATAGAAGACTACTGATGGAGCCAAAAAGTTCTGATGTGGCGACCACTGAAAGACGGAGTATGGGTAGGTCCTCTACAAGATGGTTCGACACCCATGAATGTAGCGGGAAATTATTGGTTGCGGGTAGCACAGGACCAGTTTTATATAAATTTAATATTATGGTTTTTTTTTGTTATTGATGTAATATTTATGGCCAGACTAAGTAAGTATGCTATTTATATTTTTAGATTTACAGCAATTAATAGTTCACTAATGAACACAGGACAATTTTTTATTTATTTATGAGCTTGCCAAAATTAATCCAACAGTAGTGGTCACCATACTCATTGCGAAAGCAGATAATGTAACAATGCAGTATGCACACTACTGCGGCCTAGTGGTGCTTCCGCATCATTGGGCACTCACCAACGAAACACGACAGCACGAACGCTGTCATTTCACTTAAATTTTCTGTGCGACGTTCTGTACTATGTATGTACATATACGCAAGATTGACGGTTGCTGACCAATTCTACACGGTATTGGTTTATTTATAAGCAGATTGATCACTTAGAAAACCCTTGTTAAGTGGTAAGTGATAGATTGGTTCGGCTAAGAAATGCTCATTGTATTGTGAGGAATATGTATGGCGAATACATTCCAGAAACATTTAAAAGGAAATTTATTTTATTTATTTTTGCTAACTGTGGCAAGGTGAAATACCTAAATTTCCTAAACAGTGATGTTAGGGGTATTTTATTAATAATTGTATTTCATGAATAGTATTATTTATTACTATCTACTTGTTAATGTAGTCTTTAATATATACTTGGTAAGCTCTGCGGTACTACCCGCGATTTACCGTATACTTTCTTATCCCACAGGAGCACTGCATTATTCCGAGATTAATCTTATTGGCAAATTCTGGATGTCAGCTACTTCCATAGCAAATTTTATTTTTAAGGTTAGTCTACCCGTTTGAGCATAAAGAAGTAACAAACATACACATTCACTCATAAAATTCCTCCTTTATAATATTAATAAGACAATCTAAATAGGACTGTGATATGTATGAGTTTGTACTGCATTCTGAGTAAAAAATAAGAGTCTGTTAAAATATCGAGTTGTCTGTTTAAATTGAAATAGTTATTCTTATTGATTAAGCCCAAAATATATCTAGCGAAATATTGTACACAGTTTTTTCGGTTTAGTATATACAGTTTTTTTCGGCTTAGACCGCATGAATTTGATGGCTAAACATTCATAAAAAATAAGAAGTGGTAAATTTGTCAGTATAGGCCGCATAAGTTTGATATCTCTGCCATTAGTGAACAACCTCCTCCCAATTTATATATCATTGGGACTGGCCACTGGCCAGGGCTAGGTGACCGGTATATATTTTGATTCGTCACGGTACAGAAGCCTTTTCAGTGACAGTTCAAGTACTACTGGATTTAGAAGTAAACCAAGTAATACAAAACGATAGAAACATGATCAATTTTCAATTAACCGTTTAACGATTACTATTAAATATAAATTCAATGGATGAAAAGTAATGAACGTCTAACGTTGAAGTAGATCCATAACAATCATGGTTATGATAATTTTACGAGAGAACTGCGTCATTTACCCAAATGTCTTAATCTTAATCTCTCCAACAGTTAAACAAACAATTGAAGTTCATGTAACAAAACTCTTTCTCACACCTATCAAATCTTCTTATAGCAAAACATTTATTTGCAAGAAAGGTTAATTTTGGGAGGTATATATTTATTATTATTATACATCATGCACTTAACGTACATTGGCGGACTTAATGCCTAAGGCATTCTCTACCAGTCAACCTTTAGGTGATGCAGAGAAAATAGGAAGTAGGTGCAATTAGGTTTATTTGTAAGGTTTTAAATACACATACATATATATACTTACCATAAACTACACATAATACATAGATGCATATACACATACTCTTACTAAAATAAATACATACATACACAAATAAATACCATAACTAGAATGAGATGTGATTTATGAATGAATTACATTATTACTAAGCTTATTTTATGATAGGCATATCTTGTGTCCTAATGGATAGGTACGCGCAATTCGAGTCAGACGCTGATAATATGCACAATCGATGAACCTGACTCGCCACCACTACTCTTTAAGTAGAAAAAGTTATTAACTTATATTAATATAATTATAACGTTATTATTAAGAAATTGTTTTTTAATATATTCTCTTATTCTTCTTATAAGAAAAAGTATGAAAGTCTCTCTTCCATTTGATATGGTATGTTAAAGAAAAAAATCTTCTGAAAAGTTGGCAATCTGATACCTACATATAAATCGAAAATTTCAGCTATTGAAATACTACTTATGCTTTAATAATTAACTGCTTCGCAAGTACTCGGTTAATTATTTACATACAGCTCTATTACACTTTAAAAACGTTCTAACCTTATATTTCACATTAACGCAATTTTAAAAATGAATATCACTCTATGATTATATCAAGAAAACATCCCTTATTTAAAATGTAAGTCCATAGAGACTTAAAAATAAGTCATAAAACCGCATTTCGGCGGTCCGCCCGCCCGAATAGCAAAGGTAACACTTACATTCGGTCTCTGCGGCAACGGTAAGCTATCCACGCCCATTTTGAAGCACTGTCTCACTTATTACATATTACTTATGTTTTTATTAATGTTTAGATTTTTTGTAGTGTTTTTTTGAATATTGTTTTTAGCCGCAGAGCGGCCGTGTGTATACTTCCATGGTTGAAGGAGAGAACTAGATATGGTAGTGATGGGCAGGTGTCATGAAACAATCGTTGTTTCACTTTGAAACAGTGTATATCTAACTTTCGACGCTCACGGCTTTGGTATTTATATATGTAATAAATAATTATGTTAAATAACTTTTATTTTTATGTATACTGATGGAAGACTGGTCGTGTAGCTTATGTGAAACTCTCAAAACTTGTCATCCATCCCATGAACAACCAAAAAATTGTTATTTGTTGTTTGTTTATTGCAATAAAACTGATTGAATTAACAACAACAAAGTGTTCCGTTCTCGAGTGTTATGATCCAGAAATAATATCCTTTTAAAGTCTGGCAGGCTTGGAGGCCTGTTTATTAATAGGTTACCACAACGTTTGATGTATTTTGCTTTCTTGTTCACCTGCAGAAAGTAACTAAATACTATTTAACGGGCAATCTAAGGCAGTTTAATAATAAACCCTTACCTAAAGTAGTATCGATAAAATAAATTTCCATCCCTACGGTGCTTGATGCTGCGCGCGCCATCCTACCCCGAGGCCTGCCTCACACCTCATCTCGCGTAACCAATATAAATTACACCCTTCTCCGTTGCAATAGAGTTAAATTCACTTACTCACCGGTTCGTCCTTCGCTTTGGTTCACAGAACAAGTTATGATTGTCAGCGATGAGACTGCCTGTATCATTTATATTAATTTGAGATAAAACAATGCATTTAGTTTCAATTTTTTTCATGATATCTGTGAAACGAGCACACATCCCCTCGTTCTCTATGGTAAGTTATCGTTATCGAAAGAAGTGACAACTGCTGACCAACCAACTAATATATACGACTAACACCAGGCCTCTGTTAGTTACTTCACATGGCAACGAAATAATAACCACAACTTTATGATCACCACCAATATGTGTTAAATCGAGTAATAAATACGAATTTAGTGACAAATACCACTTAGAAACCGTTAGGCTAAACAATAATTTGTAACTCTGTTCTGGACTATTTAAGTAAATTTATTTATTTATTATTTATTTATCTTTATTGTACACACTTAACAGATAGAAAAAAAATGAATTACAACATACAAATGTGACAATTGGCGGTCTTATCGCTCATGGCGATCTCTTACAGACAACCTTTGTACGGATAATTTGGTGACATTAATAAGGGTACCAGTAGTAGGGTGCACAAATCTCAGATCTGTTCAAATGTGAATATTTACAAAACAAACACCAAATTCAAAATATTTAACATTCTTATATAAATACACATTTACTCATACTATTCATATATACATATATATATACATAAATACATACACATATTTAAGTATAACTTGATTCTTTGCAAAATTTACTGCATGTATGAAAACTGTATAACTTCTAAGAGTCGAGTCATAATTTTTTGATGCTCATATTACTCTTTATTAAATACTTTATATAATTTAAAATAATTATTCAAAATTTACAAAAACTTTACGAGAATAGGGTATTTAACAAGCCTTTATAAAAATCGTTATATTTATCTGTATAAATAAAAATGTATCCCTGAAAATACTATTTTAACTTTAAACTTTCGTGTTTAATGATATTGCACTGGTTCATCAACAACCCATAATTTCCCACTGCTGGGCTTGGGTCTTCTCTCAAGAGAGGGTTAAGGCCATAGGTCCACACGCTGCCCAAGTGTAGGTTTGGGGATGGCAAGACAACGTTGTGGCTGCGTAATCTTACCGTTGGATGTTTTCAAGCCCCCCGAAGGCCTCCAACTAAGCTTTACGACTGTTATCCTATGATAACAATCGGGACCGACTGCTTAACGTGACCTCCGAATGGTTGCCTGGTCGAAACTTCAGGTATACCACTGTAGAAATACAGTATAAAGCAATACCTTTCAATATGTGATCGCGTTAATTCCCGCGAAAATGATTATTATATTACCTAATTAATAATTATTAGTACGCGCATAGCTTCTGATGGTGCAGTCAGCACCAAATTGGATAGTGTTTTTTATGTGTTTATTCGACAAGACACGGTTTGCATATTCTTTGCATGGTTTTGCTTAGAAATAAAAAAAAACTGGTCCTGTTATATTTTCTTAGTCGACGATTGTAAATTGAATAACAATTGGTAGCTGTGTCGGATATAATTATAAAAAAAGGTTTTAGGAAATTCAGAAACTATTCACAAAAGATATATGGGGGAATAAAGTTCGCCGGGTCACCTTGATTATAATCTGAATACCTATATCCGAAATGTATTTAAAACTCATTTGAAAACTTTGTATTTATTTTTATAAGCACCTGTAAAGAATTTCTCGATTCTTAATTCAAAAGATTAACTATTTTTTTTGGATTAGTCAGGCGAGGTGTCTTTTCGGAGAAATCACATGGTGCGGCCTTTGAGGTAGTTAGTAGTTTATTGGAATCACCCCATGGTTCATACAATCCTTACAAAACTCGAGGTATTAGGCCAGTCGTTCCTCGATTATCAATGGCAAGTCGTTAAAGAGAAGTGTACTGTTTATAAACCGACTAGAGTATGTACGCGAGTATGTATGTACTCCTAGCTTCAGCGTCCTCACGAAGCTAAAGACCTATAAATTTCCACTTCGTCTTCAGGCTTAAGAAAACTATTCAAGTGGGTCACAGGTACAAGCATAAATGTACGCATGCTTAGGCACACACTACGAATAATACCAACACCCTTTGTGCACCCTACTGAAAGATGACGTAACATATGCTTGACCTTACTCTCTATTCGATGATAAATCTCGAAAGCTGAAAATGTACGAGTAAAGTTTTTTACACAGATTTCAGATTTAACGGCGTAAGTATTTATTTAAAATTTTAAGATAATATTAGAACATACGTTTGATTTTGTATTTAAATCTACGTAAATTCAAATTCAAAATCTTTTATTCAAAAGACACTAAGTGAATTGAAGCTACGGATAAAAATCATAGGTGGACTCAGAGACGCCACAGATGTACGGTATTATGAAAGAAAATTTGGTGAAAATAATATAAAATCTATCTTAAATCATACATACAGACATGGTATGTAGTATTTGCACCCAGCTGACGGCAACACGCTTGCCACCTTTATTTATGTGAGACTAATTTATAGTCGGCTAACTACCCCTATAGGAATTAAAACTTGAGTATTTTGTACTAATAAATGCTTGAACCGATGTTGGTAGACCATTAAAGACATACTGACTAACAGAAAAAGAACTTATTACTTTAAATACCAGCTATCAGCTCCTTAGCCAAAATGTAGGTGTATTTAATATTTTGTTTTGACCACGTGACTTAGTGCTGAATGACGTTATTTGTCAACTTGACCTGTCGGCTATATGAAGAATTCTACCATTTGGAGATCGTTTTTGTTTTTTCGAAAGACGGTCCCCATTTTATGTCTTCCACATTTTTTATAATTTTTATCATTAATTTCATCAAGACGAAGACTTGAGTACTCAAAGACATAGAATTGAATACGTTAAATACTTGACATTGGTAGAAATAGCTGATCCACCTGGTTGCCATATCATCAAAAGAAGACGTCTACCATATGAGGCTCATGTTTCAATATAAGTGGACCAACTGAACCGTAGTGATCCACAGCCTAACAGAAAACCCTTCAACCCTTCCATAATTGTCTTCACCGAATAAGTGAGGTTACGATTATATGAGACAAACTCAAAGAACGGCAACGTACTTGTGAGTTGAAAGAAGCCATAGGCGACGGTATCCACTTACCAGCAGTCAAGGTACGGATGGGGTAGTGGTTTAAGCAGTTACCTCACCGTCTTCTACTACGCTAACTTAAACGCTTGTACTCATGTCTTAGCCCATCAACCTAGGTCATAGCATTTACTCAACATAACGAGTGGTGGTACGCACTATACATAACTACAGACGCAAACAGACAATCCAAATGTCAGCGATATTGACAATTAGAAGGTTAGTGCTGTTCATTTATTTACATAGTTGTGTTATTTGTTTAGTTATTGAAATACATTAGGAATAATCCCTTATGTGTATCAATGTGTTTTGAAGAGCTCTTCCAACTGATACCACTTTATCTCTTTCTCTACAAGACAACACCTGCTGGTCTTGGAAGTCACCGCCTCAGATTTGTAAAAATACGACGTCAAGCACAGCAGTCGCTTATGTACCACTGCATGGCCAATGCCTTAAAATTATTATTTAGAAAAAAAAAATTACTACCCAAATAAATGTATTTCATTTCCTGTATTATAAAATGTAAGCAAACAAAAAAATTTAAGAAAAATTTAAAACAGAAAAATTTAAGCCATTGATTTTCGCAACGACAGCAAAACAGGTAGTCAAAAAGAAGCCAGTTATCTCAGAAGAAAGATCGCAATATCTGTGACAGTTTTATGTGATATAAATCTTTTTAATGATACCTCATTTCTAAGAAATTATTACACCAAAGTCAGCTGCGTCCCCTTACTGTAAAAATTGAGGTTATGAAGGAAAGGAAAAATAGGCCTGCAGTATTTTATAGCGACTGGCTAAATACCAGTCGCTATAAAATCTAACATAGTTTTTTCTCTTCTTCAATTATTTTTTTATTTTCAATTTCTTTTTGAGCTACCTATACAGTGTGAAAGCAGTGTTGAGACGTAGATACTTGTATTACATTAAATACTTTATATATTTGTGGGAGGTTCATGCGAAAAAATGTAACAAGGTGGAAAATTGGTTTTACAATTTATAAAGACTTGGGCATATTAAAGGCGGTAATAATTAGTTTTAGCGTTAACAGGAATTGTCCCGGTAGTTGCTTCTAAGATTATATTGTAATGTGTTGAAAACTTTTTGATTTTTTATCTCAATGCTTTAAAATTATAAGCTAAGAAAACTTTAAATCTAACTAAGAAGCATCTAACCAGTTATTTTCTTGCACAAACTTATCTTGATTTCTTAGATGCTAAAAAACACAACTGTCGATATTATTGTCTATGGTAATCAAAGATAACATACATAATTGTGGTAATTCTGTTCTTGTCATCGCTAAAATTAAATTCACTTAATTTTCTAAATCTGTTTTTTTTATTGGACTATATACTTTAATTTAATCTGCTTATAGTCAATTTTTTGAAATCTCACATCTCAGCTGTCACTGTGTTAAGTTCAGTGCAAAATAAACGTAAATCAGAGACATACGCTTGATTATTACCTGAAAAAATAAAATGTACATTGGTATAATAAAAAATTGTTAAATTATACAATTTAGACCATAACTTTTCTGTTGTTATCCTTGTGTTGAACGTTTAAAACATGTAACGAGTGACGTAAAAATTGACAGGTCGCATTAAACTTGGACGACGTCTAAATTCATGTCGACTAAATTATTTATTTGATTATTTCCTGTAATTTTTACGTTTAGAGATTAGTTTAGTATTGTTTACTTTTAAAAACAGCGTGTACTTCTCATCAAATTTCAGTCGGCGCTGAACTTAATATAGTGAAAGCTGAGATATGAGATACCTAAAAATGGATTGTAAACATATAACATTAAAGTATATAATCCAACAACAAATTTTAGGAAATTTTAGTTTAGTGATGACAACAACAGAATTATCATTAAAAGATTAGCGCTAGATTTAAAATTAAAAAATAACCAAAGATAATCAATTGTTGATTCAAACCTTTTAAAGTAAAACAAATTGTGGACCTGGTGACAATGCTTGAGGAATCAGAAGTATGGTATGTACAGAACTGCTAATGGCATCAAATTGTCAGTAATCTGTTCAGCGATCTCAGTAATTACACCGACGCCCACTCATACGATTTGCCCATACTCTGGGGGTAAATGGAATGGTAACAACGTGATTTAAACATAATGTTACTGAGTTATTAGATACACCTTTTTTTAAAGTTAATTTTTAGCTCGTGTTCGTGTGATTGTGTGGCTAATGCACTGATTAATTAATGCTATCCTGGATACAGGAGATTTTAATAGTAAGGTTGGAGACATAACACAAATTTGGTAATTTTTCTGTATGTTACATCTTTCTATTCGAATTCCTGCAGTCTGTTTGTGATTTCGTGAAAGAGAATGGAAGTGTGTGTCTTGGAGAGTTTTAAGTGCTCATGCAAGAGGACATCTCTGTCAGTCCACTGATACGTAGGAAGTCAAAGAAGTTAATTTAAATAAAAATAATTTGTTAGTTAATCAATGATGTAAATTTTTAAATATTGATTTTTAAAGAAAGTAAGTAGAAGTACTAATCTTTACGTCAAACATCATATATAT
>PKRV01000253.1:811739-829844 GCA_003709505.1 Hyphantria cunea | reverse complement strand
ATATAATGTAAATACATACATAGAAAACACTCATACTCCGAAATAAATATTTGCAGATCATGCAAACATTTGGTCCGACCCGGGAATCGAACCCGAGACTTCAAGCAAGACCACAGAGGCAGTCTCTAGTTTTAGTTAGAAGAGATAACCTCCTATCATTAATATTTCGGTTTAAAATTGCTAAACTTACTAAATAGCAGCAAGCAGAAACTGTTTAACGAAGACATACTAACTAATAACTTAAAAGTGGAACACTGCAACTTCCCAAGCGTTTATGGTCACTGCCTTCTCCTAGTGGTCTTAGCGTGATGTTATAGCTTTAAATATTTCCTAAGATTACTTCGGGATATAAACTAAACAACTTTTAATGTAACAAATGACTGAAAAAAAATGTTCATGTTTTATTACATTATTATCGATGTTAATTATTAATTGGGTACTTACATCGTATAAAATCATGTCCAGAGTCGTTATCTCGCTCGCTTGTTGCACTCTTATTGTTTCAATTATTTCTATTTTCTACACTATTTTTTTATCTAAATTAGTTAGTTATCAAACAAGTGATCAATAAGAAACTATAAATTAAATAACTTTCTGAATTTAAAATGCTCGTATTCCCGGGTATTGGTGATATATTCACGATCCAATTAGAAAAGAATTTACAAATAAAAAACAATGATTTTCGCACTTGAATGAACAATGGTATTCTAAACACAAAACACTAGTTTAGTAACACTGTGTGTTCGATGTTTAAATTCTAAATATATTACTTTTTTATTTTATACTTTTGTGTTTCAAACCAAAACAATGTTGTTTATTGAAAATGGTTTATTCAGCGAAGGAGGCGAGCGTACTCGCTGAAAGAACGATGTACACTAGACTAAGGGCAGTTGGCGGCTTCGGGTTGTCGGTTGTCGGGTTCCAGGGCGGGGCGACGCGAGAAGAGCGCAGATTTTAATTCAGTTAGACTGCAGAGGCAGTAGGCACTAATCATTACAACGCTCCTTGCTTTGAATTGTAGCTGGAAGAAGTCTAATTATATTGGAGTATAATAATCAGATTAAGTTGGCTGACATACGAGAAGAGGTGACTTAAAGGCGTTTGAATTTATTTAGAAGTATTTGTTTTAAGAATAACTAAGAAAAAAATGGGTTTTTGTGAACGGCTTTAATTAGAAAAAGATAATAGAGAACTGGCAGTTTACGGACAAGGGAAATTCTTTCTATCACTTTTAAGCGAATTTGAAATAGAACATACAATAGTATTTTATATTTGTTATATTTTTTATTGGATGGAGGTTTAGAAAACTTAATTTTTAAACAGTATTTTCTATTAATAATAATAATTTGTTTATTTATCTTCCATACACATATTAATTATAAAATACACAATTGGTTATTAGGAGACTGGGTTCTAAACTAGGTGAGAAACCTGTAACATGGATAACCAGACTTCCATTACACATACAAAACATAGTCTGAAAATACAATACTTTACATTCATGTTAGGAGTTAAGAAACAAAAAAGGGGAGACAAAGCAAAAATCAAAAAATACTTCTGATTTGGTCTATATGTGAGCGCGTTTTTGTGTGTTTGTATGTGTCTTTGTTTGTGCGTGTGTGCACTATGTATCATATTTAGGCCATTATTTTTGTAAAACCAACAGCTTTTCCGTTTCCTCGTAGTTCAATTTGACTGAAATTGAATAAGAACGAAAGAGTGACTATCAACACTGATAAGAGATAGTATTTAGACAATTCATATATATTTATACAAGCAATTTTCGGATTTGTCCTATTTCAGGCGCAGAATGATATTGCGTGTGGTTTCAAATAATAAAAACGTCAAAAGTTAACAAAAAGTAAAATGAATAAATAGATAAATGCCACATAAAAAAATACGAAATAGAATAATGAAATATAAACATGTTTCAATTAAAATAAGAAACACTGATCAAAAACGACTCTACTCTGGCTGATGGAAAGCATTAAGTAGAATCAGAGAATGGTGGTGACCGTGGACAATGCAGCATAATAACTTATGCTGTGGCGGCCTAGTGAATTGCTTTTTCACGCCCCGCCTGAAGGACCTGGAATCATAGTGGGAGTTAAACACAGCGCTGGCTTGTATTGAGTGCCAGGCTTTAAGTGCTCAGCACATGAAGGAAGAGCCGAACCCTTTGGTTCGAGAGCGTATATCTACCAGTTTAAAGCGGTGATTCACTAAAAAGAACTCATAAAACTGATAACGGTTATATTTAAATAAGTGGATAAATATTTTCAGGACAGTGAACCGAAAAGTATTCTCAAGTTTTTAGTTAAGAGTTATCACAGAAGCTTTGACATATTTTAAAATTTTGAAACACTCATATCCGTGTTATGGTTGTCTAGAAGAAATCGCCGAGAGCGATAAGACCGCCTATTGTTATACATATTTTGTGATTGTTCCTGTTGTACCATTTCTTACTATGTATATACAATCAAGACAAATAATAAAATAATAAAAAATAAGAAAAATAAATATTTATAAAATTTATCTTTAAATATCAAGTATGCTTAATACCACGGCCACTAATAGGAACCAAGGTTTTTTCTCTTTCATTCCTTCTTTTGCCATCACCTTTAGAGATGGAAATCCCCTACTTGTTCTTCGTTTTTAAATTACAATGCTCTTCCTAAATCCTTTGAACTCCCTGCTGTAGCATTTAAAAAAAATATAAAAACATCCATTCTATTTTAATATTATGAATTAAAAAGTAATAACAAACTCTGTCTGTCTCTCACTCTTTCACGGCTAAGCTGTTACACTGATTTCAATAAAATTGGCTTTGAGATCTAATGAATATTAAAGAACGACGTAGGCTACTTATTATCTCGCTAAACGACATACATGCGGGCGCAACTGCAGTTAAAAGCTAGTTATTTAATAATGTTATCAATAAAAAAAAATACATTATGAAGATAATTAGATTAGATTGAAAACTCAACGATTCTGTTTACAATATAATCCCTATAGTTATAATAACCCCTATTATTAATAAAAAGGGATTACACCGCAGACCGCAGATGAGATGGAAAGGTGAAATCAGGAAGGTGGCGGGCCAAAATTGGATACATACTGCCCAAAATAGAAAGAAATGGAGAGGGTTGAAGGAAGCCTACACCAAATTGATTGAAGAAGGCTTGAGATAACACTAGTCTGGGGCTTCCTTGTCATTTCGAAACATCCAAAAAAGAAAAGTCTAGTAGTTATATATTTTTACTCGGATAAAAAAAAAATCTTCATCTTTTTAAACAAGGAAATACTAGAATCATAGAAAGGAAGACGTGAGATATTAAGGTGCGTTTATAATTCCACCGTGCGTGGTCCCGTGTATGGGAAGCCACGCGCCACGCGACCACAAATCCAATTACGTTTCAAAACGTGAACGAGTACAACAAAAGGATTATTCATATGCGTTGTTTGTTAGAGATTTTTGAACGAAGCGCACGGGATTCTGTGACAAAAAAATTTCGGATGGTTTTTAAACGAGTACTATTTATGTTCATCTATCTGATCTATCTACATAATGGCTATATTTATATTTCTAAACGAACAATTCTTGAATCTCGGAAACGGCTCCAACGATTTTCAGGAAATTTAGTATACAGGGGTTTGGGAGCGATAAATCGATTTAGCTAAGATTCGCAAAGCTCGGTTATCCAGGTACCTGTAAGTAATCAAAGAAAAAATCTATATATTATCCCGTTTTCTATATTTCTAGTTTTTATTTATCATTTGACTCCACGGATTGCGTAATGGTTTAAGCGGTCGCCACGCCGTTTTCTACTGCGTTTTGTGTTGTGGATTTTATTTGAATCATCACTTCCTGTGATCTACAAATTAAGTCTGGGAGTTTTTTGAGTCTGTCTCGTGTATATTTGTACAGTCTCCCGCAATAAAGGTTACATTGCTAATGGAGAAGTTGTATTTTCTAAGAAAAGAAAGAAGTACGTTATTGCATTATCAACTATCTCTCTTTTTCCTTCTTCCTAGCCTTTATTATTCCCAAAATTCGGGGACGGCTACTAGTTCAACGAGTTTTACCTGAAAATCAGTTTTTTACACGGAGCGACTGGCATTGGACCACCGAAGCCCTGAGGGTGAACTGAATTCAGAGATTGAACTAGTTGTCAGCATATTTGAGGGCACTGACTTCCCAATAACGATCGCCATAGATGTTCATGACAACCGACGGCCTAACCTGCTCTCCGAGGCACGGACGGGAAACATCATCAACATAAATATCAACTATCTATCTTTTTAAAAAAAGAGAATGCATTACACCTTCCTTCTGTGGTTTTAAATATGTCACCCTCCAAAAGTGCTCAGTGTCGTAGAATATTTGCCTACCAAATGTTCGGCGCTTCGGCCTAAAGTAGGCTTACCAGATAGCTGTGAAATTCGGGAATGTCCCGTAATTTAACGCCCTGTCCCGTGTTTTGTAATAAAAACCTTATTGTCCCGGATTCCGAAAACCTACTAGTTTTATAACAAAATAAACTAACGACGAATGATATTTCCGAATTTTGGTTTTTATTATATTGAATATATACAGGACGCTCTTAATGTTGACTCTCTTTATACAGAGTTCGCATGTCTCAGAACTGTAGTTATTTAAGGCGCTCCGAAAGACTTGCCAAGCGACGAAATGTGGACCTATTTCTTCAGAAATTATACGTCCAGAAATTTGACAAATTTACAGAAAGTACTTTGTTTTGTTCTTTCAATTCCAACAAGCTATGACTTTTTGTGAAACTTTTAGCTCGTCTTTTGTTGTAAAAGACAGTTTAAAAAAAATTAAAAGATGTGCCTACTAGTTACATATCTTTTTAATAAAAACATGTATTTGAAATAAATGTAATTTTTCTTATCAAATACAAATCCTTTGAAAATAAAAAACAAGATATTTTTTACTGTGGCTGCGACCCGAAACCGTTATCCTAGAATTGTCCTTAAAAAGGAAGACGGCACTTATGCGAACACTAACGACGAAACCAGTGCAGTACTATTAGATACACACTTCCCCGGATGTCAAATCACATCACACAGTGCACACCAACAACCCAGGAATGGGAAGGAACTAACAACGTGGTAACCGCGAATAAAGTCAAGTGGGCGCTAAAAAACTTCGAACACTTTAAATCCGCGGGTCTGAATGGAGTGTTCCCAGCACTTCTACAGTGGCATCCCGAAGAGGCAATTAAACATCTAACCCTAGCCAAATCAATCAGGCCCATCAGTCTTACATCTTTCCTCCTGAAGACTTTGGAAAGATTAGTGGACAGACACCTATGGGATAGAGTTCTCAAGAACACTCAACTAACGCGCATAACTCGGAAGTTATGCGCGTACATACATCGATTGGACTTAATTGTTTTTTTTTTATGTGCACGTTATTGTTAAGACAGGGCTATATAAAGTAAAATTAAAAGATAATCGGAAAAAGCTTTTTTTTTGTCCGTGATCGTACCCTGCGTGTGGAAAGCTGAGGCGTAATTACTAAAACAAGTTTTTCAGAAATGTAGAAAATATTTATGAAAGAAAAATATGGCGACGCGAAGTTCCCCGAATCAGTTACTTTATGTATGATTATAGACATCACACTGATCATTTTACACTATGTAAAGGGATGTACATATTTAGAAATATCTTAGTACGTTTATCAGCAGTCTGCTCACCATAGCTTATGCTCCGCCTAGTTTGGGAATAGGCTACCGGGTATGTGATGTGTGAAGTTATTACAATTATTATTATTTCTAAGCCCTAATCTTATCCTTCCTCATAGCGACGCATGTTTTTTCTATGTGATTGCAAAAACCCGTGTCTCCTTATTAGCCGACCCGTGCTCACTTCGTTGGGCGTTAGCCGCCTGTTTTTCTTCGACAGGCTTTTCAGAAAGAATTTTCAGGTTCGGATCAGGACTTCCGAAGATTAAATATACAAACAAAGTTAGAAATTTTACCTATTTATAATATTGGTATAGATTGTTTCTCATTCCGTTAAGCCAGACATTCCAGACTGAAAAGACTAATAAATGATTGTGGACGGGTAGTTGTTATTTGCCATACAAGATCGTCGTATATATTCCGAACCAAACTTTATGGCGATTCTGAAGTTAACTGCGCAAGCAGGTGTGCGCAAGTACAGTTAAGTCGATAGATAGTCCATAACTTAGATGAGTGGATATAATTGTAATTTGAAATTTATTCTTACATGTATTATATAGCTATACACCTATTTTATAGCTACTATTATGAAAAAAAATATGAACAGGTCTCAAATATTCTTAACCGACAAAAGATAAAAAAAATATAAATAGATAGATAGATAAATGAAGGATATTTCTCAGATGTTGAGATTAAAATATGATTTCAAATATTAATGTAATTATTTAAATTAACTAAATTAACTTTTTTCTAGCCTGTGAGAGTGTTTGTGAAAACCTACTTATTATAGTATATATATTAAGACTGTGTATGTATATATATGTAGTATGAGTAGATTTATATTTTTATATGTTTGATAAATATTTTGAACTTAGTTTTTTTTTTATTTACATTTAAACATAAGATTTGTGCAACCTACTACTGCTACTCTAATTAATGTCACCAAATTATGCGTATAAAGGTTGTCTGTAAGAGATCGTCATGAGCGATAAGACCGCCAATTGTCACTGTATTTACAGAAATATACGTATTTACAGAAAGAAATGACTTGGACTTAGAATATTATACAGTTTGAGAGGCGATTTAATCGACACAGCAAATACACATGTAACCAACGTAAAGTTTACGTAAAGTACACAAAACTACAAAAATCAATAATGAAACAAGTAAGTTAAACTAAAACAAGTGTGTTACGAAAGAATTATAAACTATTAACAACTCGAATGTACGCAGACAAGATCATGCGTGCATATGTATTGTACGGACACAACTTCACACACAAGGAAAATGCGACGTGTGTTCACCTTCACCCGCACACCTTTACGTCCCGCTCATACCTAAAACTATATTCTGCGCAACACTTAACAACAACAATACCCACAAAACAATATTTAATAATGAAATGAAGTAACAGCTACTACGCTGCTTCGTATCGCACTGTCTACTTTTGCATGCCCTCCCCTCTATGCCATCCCTCACTATAAAAAGGCAAGTGGAGGTACTAGTTTGAGTTTGTTTCGTCCTTTCCTCTTAGCCTCCCTAGACAAGTTACAAATGTTTTTCTGTCTGCAATTGTTAACGCCTAAGTTCTCAGGTGTCTAATCAAATAATTGGCTAATCTTAGACAAAGTATTAGGGGCTGGTTTAGTTCAGTTAGGAAAGGCCGAACTTATCTGCTCAAAGAAAAGTTTAACTTACAAAAGTATTTATGTGGCCGAATTGCAGAATAAATTATTTCTTTTTACCAATCCCTGACTATTAATATACTTCTTTCCGATATTTCTGCTTGTTGTAAAGAATTCTCTAAAAACAGTCAATTTGCCTGAGTCCACATGTGGTTACATGGTAACCGCTTAAGTATTATGACATTGCGGACTTAGGTATGTCTCATCACAAGTTCAATACATACGTAAGTTATTTAACGTAGAGTTCTGCCCTTTTCACAAAATTACCTTTGATTGCAGAAAATAAAAGGTAAACATTTTTGTACATTTAAAATTTATCTACTAGCAAATTTACTTTACTGTTGGTGGTTAGTTTTTACCTAGCTACGACAAAGCCAAAAGGAAGGTAAATAGTTTTATCAGTGATTATACAGGAGGCCCTGTCTAATCACTTACTCGGTGCAACATAGCGCATGCGCTGTTTCACACTGGTTTTCTGTTGGTATCACTCTGGTTGAGCCGAGCCATTCATGCCGAAGCGTGGCTCTCCCACCACTTTAATTGTTAAATAATGTTATATGGCAGATAAATATCTGAAACTTGAAGAACTATTGAAACTGGCCCTTAGATTTCTTTTACTGTTTAGTATTATTTATAAGCATCATAACTATTTTATACATTTTACGAAAAACTGGATATTAGATTTTAAAATTTAAAATTTTTATCAATTTGAAAAGAAATCTCGACAGACCATATCCATATTTCCATGTTAATATTATAGGTAAATTCAAAAGTAACTCTGACTGTCTGCTTGTTTCGCTTGGCGGCTGCTTAAACCGTGTCCGATAACCCGGAACAAAGATACAGACACACAGGTCGCCTCACTATTACTGCCTAAACATTCTGAAAATTCCTCTAAATTAATTTCGAGGTTTTAAACATAAGTAAACATAAATACGTCATTTTTCAAGCTTACTGTTTCAGCTACGACCGTTACAGGCCGTGACATTGTCTGGACATTTATAAGATTTTCTTTAGCCTCGCTCTTTGATTTAAAAGTCAAGTTCAAACTCATTATGACGACTTTATTTTCATAGATGTACGCAGTACGTCGTAATAGGATATAAGTAATTTTTCATACTTACACAGTATAGTGTCAACATATGTGACATACACTATAATCGTAATATGAATTTAAAAAATAAATTCAACTATTATATTGCCTTACCTTTTGAAGAACATGGAAAGCGATTAACAAATATTTTATCACGATTTTAAACGAAAAACACCGAGGCGCTCATAGCCCAGTTGCACTCGGTGATTAGAAACAATCACCGAGGGTAAGCAACGATGGCGCGGTCAGTACCTGGATGGATGACCGCTAGTGGCATGTTACCATGAGCGTCTCCGTGATTCGGAGGTCACGTTAAGCAGTCGGTCCCGGTTGTTATCATACGATAACAGTCGTGAAGCTTAGTTGGAGGCCTTCGGGCGGCTTAAAAACATCCAACGGCAAGATTTACGTAGCCACAACGTATTCTTGCCAGTCCCCAACCCGCACTTGGCCAGCGTGGGGATGTATGGCCTTAACCCTTTCCTAGGAGGAGGAGATTTACCTTCCTGTGTTACAGAATCGATTAGAAGTTTCTAGCTGCTGTGGCGTGAATATAAAAAGGTGCTTAATCGACGACAGTGCAGTTCAGTTTGAACTTCAAGTTTGAGAAATATTAGTGTGATATTAGTGGTTAATCTAGCGACCCCGGCAACAATTAAAGCCTTTTCGGAGTGATATTGTGGTTCTAAGGGTGTCTTTAATAAAGTCTCTTTTACACCTCAGATGGTTTATTTCTCAAATTCATCGAACCTTAAGGTCGAAATTGAAGCCTCATAAACATATTTTCATTCACGTTCTAACTATAAATAAGCACAAAAAATACTATACCTACCATAGATATAGATACCTACGATAGTTTGCTCATTTCCCTCCGGGTAAGTTCTTGATAGTTTCTCCGTCCGTGAACTGTAAATATAAAAATATTCTATATACTAGTATTTACAAAAGACAAGGACTACAGAAACGTTATTGAACTGATATCTAATATAATTAACATATTTAATGTGATATAAAAAATAAAGAAATTTATTGACAATAATTGTGACTGCGCTTAAATAGTTTTCACATAGCAACATCGACCATTACTGTTTATAGTTGTCAGTTAATGTCAAAGGTGTAAACAAGAAATTTGTGAATGTTTGTTTTTAATGGAATTTTAAGTAAAACTATTCATAATAATCACATTACACTAAATAAGAAGCTTAGTAAGTTACTTTAGATGACTCTGGGCCGTAAATACCAGCAATCTTCCGGGTAAATGGCTCCCCTGTCCTTGTTCCAATGTCCCCGCTAGCGATGCATGAACAGTATTTTAAATAGAATAAAATTGATTTTTGCCTATTTATAGGAATGCTGGGGAGGTTCGTAAGGTGTATTCTAACCAGTCAAAGGTCGGGACTCTCTCTGGGTGCTCGTCCTCTGTAAGTTATCCCACTAATATGGTGTTTGTTCCTATGATTCATCCTTGCTATGTGTTCTCCTGTCCTTATTTGCAGGGTGTGCCTCGTTTTGTTTACTAATCGATTGCTGGTTTCTTTTCATTTATGTATCGTTTTACTAATGAGTAATATATTAATAATAGCTAGTTTCTGTTTGAGTTTTGGTAAACATATAAATGTAAATGAGTTTGTAGTTCCTTCGAACCTTTACCACTTTATGTTGATAGCATTAAAAATTTACAAACTTTTTTTAAATCAAGTTCGTTAATTATTTAAAAAAAATGGTAATGCATGACATTGTTATTCAACCTGAATTCTTTTGCACTCTTAACGTTGCAAGAACTTGTTAATTAGTGTTTTTTGTTGTTGTTACTTTCTTCTTAGGATTCAATCAGTGCTTTTAAAGAACCTAAATAGAATAGATGTAGAGAAGTTTTTAGGAGACAAGCTCAAAATTATTTTTGAAGTTTAAACTTCTTTAGCCGTGTTGATCACTTTTAAGTAGGAGAAAATCTTATGAATTTGCATCACCGACATGCTGAAGTCACAGGCATGCTAACATGATATTTTTGAAGTGAAAACTTCTTTGGCTGTGTTGAACACTTTTTGGTAGAGGAAAATCTTATAGTTTTACGTTACCGACAAACTAATGTTAATTTTAATTTAAACATAATTAAATTTCTTAATCCTCTATTAATTTTACAAATAACCAAATTACAAGTGTTCTATGGGCAATCTATAACTTTTTTTATTTAAATACACCACTTAAAAATATAGATGACATAAATACATAAAACTAATAAACTATAGTAATTTTGACATCTATTTATAAAAATTTTGTACTTTTGTAATATTAGTCTAGTTCATTGATGTTCTCCTAGCCATTTAAGGCCACGGTGACCAGTCTCAATGAAAACAAGCCAACTACACAAGAGATATTATAGCATAAGTGTGTGGACAAACAAAGGTGCACTGTCTCTCTCTCTAATAATCTGATTCTATGGTTAACTGACAAGTTAGGGGAGAGATCAGACTCTCTACGTGCTCTCTGGGGCACAGGGGCACTCCAAGCTGCTATTAAGTATATCTTTAATCAGGCAAACTCAATAACACATTTAGCCCAACCCAGGATTTGAATCCGAGACCTCTTTATCGGCAGTCACATAGGTCAACCGCTAGACCAACGAGACAGGCTAGGGATCATGTAGTAGAATAAATACAATCATAGTATCCTTGACAATGAGTGACTGTGTAAGTCAAATGTTTGCTTACCACAGCCAGGAGTATTTTGGGTTCAACCATTTTGTGTGATCCACAAATATTAGTTCTAAGACAGGATGTTATTAGTGTCCATTTCATGTAGATATATTTTATAAGGTTAGCAGCAATGCAGGATATATGAGATGGGGGGAAATGGGATATAGAATGCAGAGGTAATCTTATTAAACTAAGAAATGAGAAAAATGTTTATGTTCTATTAAATGAGGATTAGTTAAGATGTCAATTTACATCCTACTTCCTACTCCTAATAATATTATGATTACGAAATTTTGTAAGGATTTTAGTATATTTTTCACGCAAAAACTACTGAAATGAAAGCGGCGTGGCAACCGCCTAAACCACTAGGCCAACCGTGCGTTCAAGTAATTTAATATTACAATTTATGTACAATATGTCTATGGGAATATAAAAATATATAAGTAAGTTTATCAGTCGTCTAGCTACCATAGTACAGACTGCCTGGTTTTAGATCATACTGCCGTGTATGAAATGGGCCATCATTATTTTTTTTATTTAATTTCTATTATATAGTTTAAATATATGTATATATATATATCTTTGCCTATTATCACTTAAAACTTAATGTAAAATACAGATATCATTGTGCGACATGATCGAACCACCGGATTATGAAGAGGTATGTGAGAGGCTGATGGGGGAGCGGGATCCGCTGACGTACCCATCAGCCGACATGGAGCTGTGCAACGTACCGCGGCGCATCAGGACAATATCACACGTGCTCCCTGATGAAGACCTGTGAGTATAGTATATTAAAATTTAGAGTTAGTTTGATTAAGAATGAGTTCTCATTCTTAATCAAACATTGTTATAACTTTTGATGTGAGACCTCTTTCCTAATGGCATGTAAAAAGGGACGGAAGTGTGTAACAAGAAACGTAAAACGTGTACTGTGTCTATTTGATAGAACAGGGCGCGCTATATGGTAGAATTGGCCGTCACATCAGTCAAACAAGTCTTTTTTATGTCCAAAGGCGTCTTTACTTGAAGTGCAGGGTGTGACGTACACGTCAGTAGGGTAAAGGGCGCCGGCTGACGTACTTCTAATGAATCTGCGCACTTACTGAAGGGCGCTACGCTTACTATTGCATTATTATTATAATATATACAGGAATGATTGCACGTGCTTCACGGGCTTGAAACGCCTCTGTAGATGTCTTATTATATTCTGATCCTAAATGACTTTGTACATGTGTTATAATAAGAATAAGTATGTATTTTAGTATTAATTAAGATATATAGAGCTCTTTTACAAGAAGCAAATCAATATAGGTTCAAAATTTTAAAACGAAAGCTTGCCCAATTAATCTAATGAATTCATTCAAGCTGTTTACTACTCCAGCCCAGCGGCAAAACTTTGCTTCTATTTCTCAAAAGGGAAACCGAAGCCGAAAGAACATCCATTGCTGGACATATTCCTTCCTCAAATATTGATAAAATAAAAAAATAACAGGCCAGGTGCGAGTCGGTCTCGTGCACCGAGAGTTCCATAAAAATCTATATATTCGCAATTTTTCCATTTTCCGTGTTCCGTAAGACGTTGCTTCGTACCAAATTTTAAGTATCTGGGTTAACGGGAAGTACCCTGTAGGTTTTGATTCCCTTGCGAGTGTCGAAAATTTGCAGCATAAACGGCTGTATCTTTTGATTGCAATGATATAGGAGTTTAGTTTTTGTTACAGCTCCAAGGGACAGTAGACTTGAGTATTTGACATGAATTTCAATTTGATAGCTCCACGAGTTCCTGAGAAAAGGGTCTTGTCAGGCTGACAGACGGGCAACAAAGTGATCCTATAAGGGTTCCATTTTTCCCGTTTGAATTACCGAATCCTAAAAAGGTTGAAATAAACAAAAAATATTTTTTTTAGCAGTACCAACTACCTTCCTTTTCAGTGCCAAAGCTCCCATGTTCGTTCGCGACTGTATTCGCTGCTACACCACAGACTACACCGTGGTCGAGTATAAATACAGAGCGTACTCAGGGTCTACATTCGGAAGGGAACGGCTCGGGGAAAGACTGGAAAAGTTGCACAATGGGCCGAGGCATACTTATGAAATAGACGAATGTCATACTACGTCCACAGAAGAATTAGCTTCACAGCAGGTAAGAATAGTATTCTAAAATAATATATAAAATTCTCGTGTCGCGGTGTTTGTAGTTAAACTTCTCCAAAACGGCTTGACCGATCCTCATGAAATGTTGTGTGAATATCGGGTAGGCCTGAGAACCGGACACCTATTTTTCATCCTGCTGAGGGTAGCCTCAACCTTCAGGGGGATGAAAAATAGATGTCTAATAGATTCTAAAAAAAATTTCATCCCTAATTTTTTTTTTGTGTAATTTTATTTGTTTTTATTTTTTTATAATAGAGCATTAAAAATACATACAACCCTCTACGATCAACCCCTAAATATTTTTTTATTTTTATGGCAAAACGTTTGCCCGGTCAGCTAGTAAATAAATAAATATTTAGGACATCTATCACACAAAGCCAACTAGCTTCAAACTTATCAGACCTTGTACTATGAAAGCTAAATTGACTGATAGAATACATATAGATTTTTTGAAAATACATATACGTTATATATAGTAAACCCCTAAACTCTAAAACAAATATTTGTAGAGCAGACCCAGAATTTGAACCCGAGAACTCAAGCAGTCGAATACATTTCCACTGTGCCACCGAGGCAGTTTATATAGAAAATATTCCGGACATCTAACACAACGCCATCTAGTCCCAAACTAAGCATAGCTTGTATTATGGGTACTCGACAACTGATATAAATAATACATATATACTTTTTTCTTTGAAATAAATATTTGCAGATCACACAAACATTTGATTCGACCCGGGAATCGAACCCGAGACCTCGAGAACAGCAGTCGCATACGCTACCGCTGCGCCACCGAGGTAGTCAAAGAATAGAGAATATATCATCATCATATTATAGAACTTCAACTGCTAGAATTATGTCTGAATGATTTCCGAAACCTTGTGAACGTGGCCACTAATATACAAAAACCTGTATTTAATATATTTGCTGTTGATAGATGTGTTCTCTGGTCTGAGTCTAGATATTTGACTGTTGTTGTGAACTACTGTAAACAATGTTAACAGTAGGCTGTAGTAAATACTGAAAAGGCGCAACCAACTCCCCTCCCCCGCCCCTCTTGGTTTAAGTACATTTTGAGCCTTATGACCCATCATTAAAGTACATATTACATTGTTATATATATTATTTGACAGTATTACTATTTATACTATAATATGTACTGTAAAATAATTAAAACGACCGTGGTCAACGGTACATATTTGAAAGATCAATATTTACTAATTCATAAATCAGAAAAAAGCTCACAAATTTTGATCTTTTCAGTTCTCAGAATCTCAGCCATCAAGTGGTCGTCAGTCCGTGGCATCAATATCTTCATCGTCGTCTTGCAACGAGACGCTGACTCCTCGCGGATCTTGGGCTAGCTTGGATCTACGCAGCTCGTCCTCAGACCCCCTGCTACCAGATCTGTTCGAGAGGAAGCCTCCGGAGCAGATTGATGCTCTTAATGAGGCCAGGAGGTAACTAAAACAATTTTGTATATCAGTAATATCATATATTTGAAAAGGCCGCCATATTTTTTTGTAATAAATAATAAATATTTCGGCCATCTAATACACAACACCATCTAGTCCCAAGCTAAACAGTGCTTGTGTTATAGGTACTAGACAGCTGATATAAATACATTTATACTTTGTTTGGATATACATACATATCATACATAGAAAAAACCCAAATTCCGAAACAAACATTTGCAGATCATACAAACATTTTATCCGACCCGGCAATCGAATACGAGACCTCAAACACAGCAGTCGCATACGCTACCACTGCGCCATCGAGGCAGTCAATGTTTCCTTTGGTTTTTAGTTTAGGATATTTTTTTACGTTATAATGGTTGTAGCTATGCTCAATAATATAAAGCTGTCGAGCTTGTTTGGAACAGGTCTCAGGCACTACTCTTCCGATTTGAAAAAACCTTTTAATGTGAGATAGCATTTTCAAAAGAGCAGGAATTTATTACCTTAAGTGTGTACTCGCATGTTTGTAGTCCTACCATATGGTAGTGGACACCTTAGTCAAATTAGTTACCTTTTATCATCTATCAAAACGATAACTTTGTATGGAAAATGTACTACATACATACTTGTGACGTCACTGTTTTAGACTACTCAATTAAACAGTATATTTCTATGTTTATTTCATCAAAATTTGTAATAGGAATTTGGCATTTTAACAAGGCTGTAATAGGAGATCGTTTTTTGTTTTTGCGAAAGACGGTCCCCATTTCATGTCATCCACATTTTTTATATTTTTTATCATTAATTCCATCACTACGAAGACTTGACATACTTGACATTGGCAGAAATAGCTGATCCGGCTGGTTGCCATATCATCAAAAGAAGAAGAAGGCTGTAATAATTATATTTTCCGAGATGTTTTGTAATATTCGTTTTAAAGAAGGATACATCGGTATTTATTTATTATGCAGTCATCTACCCAATTATTATTTACACGTATTCATAATGCAGACATTTTCAAACATGCATTAATTTCATCTGCCGTTGTGCCTCAATGAATAATGTTGCAAACTTAAGGTGGAAAAATATTCCTTTTGATAGCTTGTTTATTTTAAAAATCTTAAACGTACGTCTAAGTTTGATTTACAGTTTTTTTTTCAAATTCAGGTTAGAGAACCGTCAACCAGATCTGCTGGGTCTCTACACTCCGTATTTGGATGAAGAAGAAGCAGTCGAAAGGAGGCTAGCGGCTGAAATGCCGTGTGAGATTATGGGACATAGGATATTGGTCGTGTGCCATCAATTGAAGTAAGTTATCATTATCATAGAAGATAAAGCACACAAAGTATCTAATATAAAAACCACTCTTCACATATTGTTAAGTAATTAAACAAGTACTAATTGATCTATATGAATGAATTGCCTTAATGTATGTACGCGCATAACTTCCGATGGACTGCACTAAATTAGATAATTTTTTATGTTTTTGTAATTTTTAGGAAAAGGTTTAGTCGCAAAACAAGTTTTTCCGAATGTAAAAAATATTATAAAAAGAAATATGGCGGTACGAAGTTCGCTAGTACAGTTAGTATAACAATAATGAAATCAGATATACCTTTATATAACAATATGTTTATATAATAATTATATTCCAAACTTGCTGAATTCATGGGAACACTACATTTTTCAGGATAAGACGTAGCATACGTATTAATCGAGGTTCTCATCTACCTCTATACTAAACTTTATCAAAATTGATCCAGTCGTTATCCATAAATAATTTATTCATAACTCATAAAACTAAAAATATTTTTAGTAATATACACACGTATTTAAAATCCTTCTATTTCGCTAGATGGCTCTACGTATATTTTAGCCTGTTAAATTAAATTAATTTAGTGACAAATAGCATAGTTGAATATCCTCTCTGTTCTAGACTGGAACTGGACGTCGAACCGCTCTTCGCATCGATGGCCATCTACGACGCTAAAGAGAAGAAGAAAGTGTCAGAAAATTTCTACTTCAATCTCAACTCGGACTGCACGAGGCAGATGCTCTCCGCTCACGTCCCTCACGCAGACCTCTCTACCTTCAGCCGAAGTGCGGTCTTCGATATACTGAACCCTTCGCCCGATATGTTTCTAGTCGTCAGAGTCGAGAAGGTGTTGCAAGGAGATGTCAATGAGTGTGTTGAACCTTATATCAAGGATGATAAGGTTTGTTTTTAACTTTTTGGAGATTAATGTTTATTAAACCTTCAGCTAAACAAACAATTCAAAGTTTGTTGTGTCGCTCAAGATTTAAGTAAACTTTCATAAAGAAATAGCTTAAGTATCTTCATGCTAAATGTCATCGGTGCATCGATCTAACCGTAAAAACGTAAGAAGCAGAATTTCAAGTTTATAATATTAATACATTTTTTTTCTAAAGCCAAGTAACTGTACAGCGGACTCCGTAATAAGGAGACCTGCGAACCTTGATCCAGTGGAGCCCGTAAAAACTCAGCAGTACTATTCCTTGATTCGACCTTCACCAAGGCTGTTGATAACAGACTTTGGTTGGAACATCTGTGAAACAACAAATGTTTGTTATACACTCGCTTTAAGTAGACGAAGTTACAGTAGCAACTACGATATTCTGATCTGCTGAACCGTAACTAGGCCGTGTGAGAGGCACGCTTCGGCATGAACGGGCCGGCTCGACCGGAGTGATACCACGGCCTCACAGAAAACCGACGTGAAACAGCGCTTGCGCTGTGTTTCACCGAGTGAGTGAAGATATAGGAGGCCCATACCCCAACCCCTTCTCCTATCAGCCTCCGTCGAATCAGTTACTTTTTGTCAAAACGATAACTAACTTTGCATGAAAAATGAACTTGTGACGTCAAATAATTGAGCAATACATTTCAATGTTTATTTGATTAAATTTTGTAATGGAAAGGAAAAGTTGTAATAATATATTTCCTGAGTTTTTTGTAATATTCGTTTTAATGAAGGAGAAATCGGTATTTATTTACCATACCGTCTAAGAGCGTGTCGTGTTTGCGCAGAACCGCGAGAAGGTCCGCGCGGGAGCGCTGGGCGCGTGCGCGCGGCTGGGCAAGTACCGCATGCCGCTGGCCTGGAGCGCCGTGGCGCTGCTCAACGTCCTCACCGGCTCCAACAGCCTCGAGCGCGACCAGGACCCCGCCGCCACGCCCAACACCAACAGCCTCGGTCAGTCGCCACCTTACACCCGCCCTCCCCCTTTCCTAACTGACTCAAACTCAACTACTCTAACAAAGTCGAAGTCAACCCCCTCCCCCTC
>PKRV01000253.1:783403-811723 GCA_003709505.1 Hyphantria cunea | reverse complement strand
CCCCCCCCCCAGTGTTTAAGTCACAATATTCTCCTCTCTAACAATCTAACAAAGTCAAAGACATTACTACCCCACACCCGGCTAGCTCAGTTGGTAGAACATGAGACCCCTCTGAAAAAGTTAGTCATATTACTCCTCCATCTCTAACAAAAACATTGTCACAAGCTGTGTGACTTTGTGTACAATCCCCCTACTGTATATAAGCTAAAATTTCAAGTCAGCATCTGAAAGCACCAAACACATAAAAATTACACATCTTAAAATACAATATAACATATACTTATTGTATGTTTAAATTCTTTTTTTTATTACTCAAACTCCAAATTATTTTATACACTTTTTCACAACTCTTGTCTATTTAGAAATAAACTTTACAATATACCAAATCTGTCATATTAATTACCTCTGTTGCTGAACTGGGTTAAAAATATATGCTACGGCACACACATGCATACGAGGTTAGGTGTTTATACTTATATTTTTTTGTAATTCGGCCAACACTACTTCAAAATTGTTCTTTAATTTTCACGCTAACTATGGAACACACAGAAACTCCGGGTAATTGGTTTAATATTTTAACGGTCGTTCCATTACCGTCTCCCCGCCGACATAGCTTTTTCATATGCAAATCTTGCCATGCTATCAAAAAAGCCAATATCACAAGCTTACCACATCCATTAACACTTCATTTCAAATCATTTTTAGCATATATTCATTAAAAAGTATTAACGAAAGAGCAACCACTAATATTCAAGGTAGTAGAGCCACGCTTATTTGAGGCACGGTAGGGCCGGCTCGACCGGGCGGTTCTACCCTCTACGTAGAATGACAGTGTTCGTGCTGTCATGTTTCGTTGGTGAGTTCGAGACCAGAGGCCCAATGATGCAGAAGCGTCACTAGACCACCATGGTGTCCACACCATGGTGGCCTAGTGATGGTGATCCATCACCATGCTGCGTTATTGCATTGTCTGCATTCGCAATGAGTATGGTGATCACCACTCTTGGATTCTGCTTATGCTTTCCAACAGGCTGATAAGTCATTTTGGCACGGCCATACATAAAAAATATATTTAAATCTACAATTTCTCAAATATCATTACTACAAAACAAGGATGTAACAAATACAAATTAAAATACTGTCATCTGATATAAATACAATATATATTTTTTTGTAAATACATACCTATTATACTTAGAAAATACCCAAACTCTGAAACAAATATTTGCAGATCATACAAACACTTTGTCCGACCCGGGAATCCGTGACCTCAAGCACAGCAGTCGCGAACACTCGCAGAATAATAAATATTAACGTACAGAAGGTCCATTATCGAATAAAAGTCAAGTTAAAGCGTGAAAAGATTCTCACTCTCTCGGCCTGCACTCGAAATTGATTCTTGTCGTGTTACCGGAGCGTTCCGTTAGATACCGCTCGCTCGCTGTACATTTAGATAAATATTAAAATAAATCATTAAATTTTTTTTTAAAAGTTAATTATCTTGTCTATGTAACGTACCACTCGTACTATTTTTCTACGTGAAAAGCTACAGATTTTTGTATTGGCAAAACATGTCTAGACGTAAAATAGTTTCTAAACAACTTATTAAATGATTTTATTGCTCAGTAACTACAAATATACGCAAGCCATTATAACTAAATAATAAGACTCGCCATGGAGCGCTCGGCGGACTATGCCTTAACTGACAAGTGGGACCCCTGCCACTGCGTCACGAGGCAGCGACATGATAGTTGATGTGTGTGTGTGTGTGTGTGTGTGGTGGCAGACCGCAAGGCGTCGTCGAGCAGCCTGGAGCAGCTGCGGCGACGCGCGGGCGAGGTGGGCGGCTCGCTCACGCGCAAGGGCTCCGTGGAGCGGCGCTCCGCCCCGCACCTGCCCGACGACCTGTCGCACCAGCTCGACACCTTCAAGCCCATCGTCATCACCGTCACCAGCTTCTTCAAACAGGTACCTTTCTACATTGTATACACAACTCCAATCTACCTTCCACTGATTCCACTCCTGTGTCTAATCTTTTGAGAACGCTACCAGTAGGCGTTCACGCCGAGGAGTTTGACGCTTGTATGTGAATATTGTTTTTATTTCATTGTTATTTCCTAGTGTTTTAATTAAATTCCATAATTAAATGTAATGGTGGGTGACGACTCATGTGTGCTTCCTTCGTTTTTTTTGTCATGAGGTTACATTACGAAGACAATAAAAAATTAAAATCTGCCAGCTGGACTGAATCCTCAAAAACATTCGTAAACTGGATTGAATATTTTGTCCGTTTAAAACACTAGCGCCACAGCACTGAACATTTTGTAACTGAGTGAACTGAACATAATTGTATAGGTAGTTTCTTTTCGCATCGCTAGATGTCGTCGCCCTCAACCTACCCTTACCACGGCCAACCCTTTGAAAACAATTTAAATATTATCAAAGAAATTATAAAAATAATAGCAATTTAATTCCAAAACTAAAATAAACAGTATATTTTTTTTTAAATGAAAGTGGTAATATAAAAACAAAAAGACGTAGGGTGGTAAGGGTTTGAACGTTATCTTAAACGATAAATAGTAAAGGAAATTTTCATTTGAGATGTCGACTGGGAGCGTGGCGCCTCTTGTAATCCGGCTACTCGGAAGTCGGGAACTGAGGGATGGTTTGAGGTCGGGAATCCTGTTGCTAAGTCGTTCATGTTGACTGGACGTCCGCACTAAGCCTGGTATTAACATGCATCCCTCCGAGGAGTCGGCGGGGGTGCAGGTTGACTAAGGAGAGGCGAACCGGGCCAGGGGGGAAACCTAGCAGCCAAAAGTCTCCGTACCGGGCAGTAGTGGGTTAGCGGCCGGGAGTGCGCGATTAGTTACAGCCTGACCAACATAGCCAGACCCTTTCCTTTTAAGTGTTTGTTTGTTTTAGAAAGTTTGTTAGCGTGTTAACTTTGTTTTATTTAGTTAATTACCTTTTTAGAATAAAGGTTTTACCGACTTCTATATTTGAAAACACAATGAATAAACCCTATTTTGTATTACTAAATTTTTACCTATCTCTAGAAGTGGAGTTCTTCTACAAATTTGAAAGAGACCAAATAAATACTTCCTTAGATTTAAAATTGTTAGTTATTTAAAAGAAATTGTTTTAATTCAAAAGCTCAGAATTTATAAGTATACTAGCGACCTGCCCCGGCTTCGCACGGGTGCAATGCTAATACTGAAATACACTACAGAAAATCTGTGAACGTTGTATATAAAAACATAGCGGCCCGCTCCGGCTTCTCACGGGTGTAAAATATATAGCCTATTTCCCTCACTGAAAAAATGATTAAAATCGATCAGTACCTATAGGTAAAGGGGAATTGTTTTACTCCAAATTTAAGGATAAAGATAGCAGTAAATCTTCATGGTATACCATGAAGATCTTTGGAATATCTAAATTCATCCACTACATTTTTACTTTTTACATTTTTACCTATTTATTTTATTTTTACAACAATTAATATATTACACAGATGAAGGTAGTATAACTAACTGCCCAATGCCGTTGCGCTGTTTATTATCGCCTGTAAAGCGTTCTGAAAATGAATGTAATTTTTATTTAATTTAGTATGATGATTACGGGTGTAGGCCAATCTCTCAGATTAAATTTTCGCATATTGATCTACCAAGTATTGGTTTGTTAATACAAATATTTATCGTAACTTACTTATAATTACTGAAACGTTGTTGCGCTGAAAAGCACTTTTTTTTTAAGTATTGTTATTTTCCTCGCTAGAGAGCTCCGATAATAAACGCGTCCGATCGCTGCTAAATTCAAAGTGCTAATGGGTGAACCGCGGCCTTCGACGCGCTATTTATGGGCACGCTGCTGCCGCCCCGGCCGGCTGGGTATGCTGTATTGGTTAAAATCGCTTCGAAAATTACCCGTTACTTGTCGTAAAAAGTAAATGACACAAAAAAATATTGTGGGATATCAATAAGAGATAGACATATGCCATCGCAAAATTTTCTGTAGACCTTTTCAATGTGTACAATACTTAGTACATTATTTAGATAAATCTCGTAGGGTTCAGCCTGGGTTTGCAATGTAAGCGGAAAAAATGTAATTACATATTTACGACATCACATTAGAAACCACAAAAATAACAATATTTCTCCACAATTTAATGGATGTTGTCATACATATGAACCTTCCTCTTCAGACACTCTATCTATTAAAAAACCCGCATCAGAATCCGTTGCGTAGTTTTAAAGATTTAAGCATACATAGGCATATAGGGACAGAGAAATTGACTTTGTTTTATACTATGTAGTGATATAGTAACTCACAAAAAAGAAATATTCAAATTCAGAACCTTCTACTTTACTTGAAGTTGATTGAAACAGAAGAAAATTGCGTTGTTTACAAAATATAAGTGATTGTAGCTGTAAAGATGAGCCGTTTATTTTGCTACACAGAGCAGTTGCTTGTATTCTCACGGGTATATGAAAAAATATATAAGAAAAATATAGGTACAGATAAAACCGTAAGACTTGACCATAAGAATATGTAGTTTTATAGCAGAACTATTCAGTAAATTCGACAGGTATATCCTTCACACACTACTTCTTTTATGGGCTCTTCGTTCTTTGTCCAGTCTGTTCTCTTGTGGAATGCGCTTTCTCTCGAGGTCAGAACGGCTAGAAACCGTTATACTTTTAAGTCCAAGATAAAGGAGCTTTTACTGGCTGAACTGGCGGAGTCAGCAGGGTCTTACTTAGTCATCGGATAATAAATTTGTATCCTATAGTAATAAATATATATGTATGTCTAAGTATGTATTACTGTATGTATTTGTTATATATATGTATAATATGTGTAAGTGTATATGTGTATGTGTATGTGTGTATATATTTATGCTACTTTAAACTTATTATAGTATTCATGAAAACCATATATATATATATATAAATCTACCACTATAGCTATAATTTCTTTTAGGTGCACCTACCTCACTTTATCTCTGCATCGCTCAATCGGTCGACTGGCAGAGAATGCCTTAGGCATTAAGTCCGCCGATGCATGTAATTGTGCATAAAGTAATAAATAAATAAATAAAACCGTAAGACTTGACCATAAGAATATGTAGTTTTATAGCAGAACTATTCAGTAAATTCGACAGGTATATCAATCAAATATGGTGCAGTGGTAGCGTTTGCGATTGATTCGATTCCTGTATTATAAACGTCAAATATTTACTAAAGACTTAGGAATTTCTCTGTATATGTTTACAAGGAAAAAAGAAAGTATTCAGGTTTTCTATTCGGTCAATCGTCTTTCATAGTACAATAGTACAAACTTTTCTTAGTTTAAAACTAGGTGGCATTGTGTGTTAAATGTAAGAAAATATTATTACTACACGTCACCGCGACTTCCACATACAGTGCAATAGGAACATATTTTACTACCATCTAACGAAGACACGGCGAACTACTGAGTAACTGCTAATCCTGTATCGCGATATAGAAATTCTCACGTAGCTTTATACAATGAAATCGCTCGAGGATCCCCCTTTGTCTTGGAGGGACATGACACCCGTTCCTCCACATTATATCCTTAGATCACTTCACGAAACTCATTAGACTTCATTTTAATATACATTTCTAAATACATACCTAGGTAATATAGGTAAATTACATAGAAACACAATAATAAAAATAAAAAATAAATTATTTTGCTCACCCAGTAATTAATTATCTTGTTTGGAAATCGCATTCACGATATAATATACACATGTAAGTTACTAGCCCAGACTTTTTTAAAGAAACGAAAATACCTGTTTACTTTGGCAACAAAAAATAGGCAATTTAAATTATTCATTTGAACTCTTCAGTAAATCCATGTTATGTTAGTTGCAGAGTGACTTAACCTAGTCTTAGAATTATGAATGTCAACGTCGCGGTTCCAGAGATTTCCTTTCCAGGGTGCAACTGGTTCCCAGGCTCCTGGTAACCAAGGCGGCGTGCGGCTTTAGTCGGTTCGAGTACGACATACCACCAGTCGGTGATATAGAGGGGGATTTTTACATTAAAAAAAAAGTATCATGAATATTAAAGTGTGTCGATGTACGACGACCTCGGTATAGGGGCTCACACATAAGAAAGCTTTGTAATCTGAGTAGGAGAGGATATGATTCCTCCTCCTCCATCTTATCTAATATATAAAATTCTCGTGTAGCGGTGTTTATTATAAAACTCCTCTGAAACGGCTGGACCGATTTTTATGTAATTCTGGGTGCATTTTGGGTAGGTCTGAGACTCGGCCAACATCTCTCCCTAAATGGTAAGGGTGACTCCCCGCCCCCTTATTATTTTCTTTACTTTTTGTAAAAAAAAAATATATAACAAAGCAAAGTTGCTGGTTCAGCTAGTAGCCAAAAACAGTCGACGGATTTATCGAAGCTGTGTCTTACCACTTGGGCCACAATCTTGAAATTTACCTTATTTTTTTAGTTACTCAGCTATTTACAATTTTTTTTTTATTTTTTCTATTAATATAATGGACAAAAAGTTATAAGGGAAACATGGAAGCTTACCGTTTTAAAAAAACACGAAACAAGAAAAGATTACGAGAGTGATGGCCGAAAAGTAGTTAATTATATAAAAAAAATTATTTCACTAATATTACAAAGACAATAAAAACATTAGCTAGTTTGTTCAAATCGACGCTTAAAGTTAGTAAGCGTTGCTAACTTGCAAGAATAAGTATATATTTTTTAAACTACCCTACATTACTATTGTAGCTTAAAAAATAAAAGTTGATATATTATTATTAGTATAGAGGCCGGTACGTAACTTGGCCAGATTCGTGAAATGCGCAAAAGTCGTTTTTTGTGTCCCTTTGGTTGATAGAGGAACGCGGGGATTGCAGTAGCACCGTTCTGAGCAAGGGATTGGAGCGCCTTTTTTTCGTCTATAATTCGATTTTGTTTGGTTTGATTGTTTGCTATAAGTGTACTATGTGCAAACTTACTCCCACTAAGCTAAAATCTGGTCAAGTTACGTGCCGTCGCCTATATGATGTTTATACTTGAATTAAAGTTCGCAGTTAAACGCTGATTGTGCGTTATCTGATTTTATGCATTTATATAAAAATATTTTTCAGTTTTTTCAAATTTCTCTAATGTTTTTCAAAATTATTGTTTAATTTTATTGTATGTATGTATTTTACAGTAGCACTCAATTCTTGAGAAGGGTTATCTAAACATCTATACAAATAAATCAAATCAAAGTATCAGTTTGCAATTTAAAATTAATTACTTTCACCTAATGCAAATCAAAGTATACATGGGACTTGTAAAGAAAAGAATTTGTAAAATTTTTGTCTGTCTGTTTGTTCCGGTTAATCTCTAGAACAGCTAGACCGAATTTGATGGCGTCTGCACTTGCAGATAGCCGTTTTTTTACTATTTTTAAACTAGCTTCACCCGCGGCGTTACCCGCGGTTGTTGTTGCAAAGTAAAAAATCAAATGTAAATATCAAATATTATCATATATTTATATACAAGCTCTGCTTAGTTTGGGTGGGACTAGATGGCATTTGTGTTAGATGTCTGATTTATTTATTTGTCAACTGCAGTTAACACCTCGGGGCTCAGCTAGTTATAATAACAATCTCAGTCAAACTCTCAGTCTATGAAACTATAATACTAAATGAAAAACAAATCGCATTTCATCGGGATAAATGCTTTTGTCATATTGTAAAACATAAAGAATCTAAACACAACATGAATATTTTTGTTCAAAAAAAGATTTATAAACCGAGATTTGATCCTTTAACTTCAAGTTACAATAGGAACATAAAATTAGTTATTATCTTCGACCGGGAGCGTGGCTTCTCTTGTAATCCGGCGACTCGGAGGTCGGGAACGGTTCGGATGGTTGAGTTTGTACGGCCGGGGCTGAGAGGAAGAATCTTGGACCTGGACTCTGTGCATCCGTCGACACAAGCCCAAGTCTCCGATGTGAGTGGTCGGGAGCTGACTTGTACCCCGTGCTCTCGGCGAACTCGAGCGACTTTGGTTTGCGGTTGTAGAGCAAGTTGAGAAACAGTCCACATCTTAGCGCGCGCTTTCTTCTCAGCCCGCCTTATGATGCAACCAGACCCTTTCCTTTTTGTGAGTATCCATCGTATTGTAGATATAGAATAAATACGAAACTAAAAAGTAGATAGATAGATAGATAGATAGAAAACTCTTTATTTGTACACCGTTTTTACAATATTAATAGTAAGTAATTCTTTCCGTGTGTTTTTTACGCTTTTACGACTAAACCTCTGCACCAATTTCAATGAAATCAGGCATGAAGACAAGGACATTGGGTTCGGGTGGAGCCGCAGATAAAAGTATGATTATTTGTATAAAGTACTACCACATCATAAATATTGCACTTGTAATTACTTATATATTTAGTAACTTACGTATTGTGAAAAAAATGTATTAGATAATTATGTTACCGAGCTGAATTAAGAATCGGATATATAATAATTTTGGACTGTAATTTATTATGGTATTCGGCTCGAATTCCGGAAGGGACATATTTGTAAAATATACTTTTATAAACTGAACACAAAATGTTTTTATCATTTTATACTCTAAAAAAATTTGTAAAAGTTTATAATAACCACAATAAATCAAATATGTTTACGTAAAAATTATATTGTTGGGGGCAGTTTAAAAAAAAGGAGAGACTTGTGATTGAGGGTAGCTCGAATTGTTTTATTTTGCAGACGTTTTACGTTTTCGTATATTATGAATTTTTTTACTTTGAAAGTTAGACGTTTTTTCGATTGTATACGTAATATACAGTCAATTGAGGATTGAGTGAAGCAATGGCAGCAATTAACAGCGGGGCACGACTGTTGTTTTAAAGTCCCCTTCGCACATTATTGTTTCATTAGAATAGTTTGGGGATGTAAGTGTAGAGATGGGCACGTAACTTGACCAGACTTATTAGATGGAAGTCATTTTTAGGTCCCTTTGGTTGATAGAGGGACGTGGGGATCGTAGTAGCCGTTCCGATCAAACGATTGGAGCGTCAGTCGACTACACTCCGATTTTGTTTGTTTTGATTTGTTGCACTAAGTGTACTATGCGCAAACTCACCCCCACCGCGCATAAATCTGGCCAAGTTACGTGCCAGCGCCTATAAGTATGTATCATAATTCTTACGTGTGTGGTCTGAAAAGCTTCGGACCTAACGATGATGCAGGAGATTTTTCCTATTCATTTTTCAACATAGTCTTTTTAATTCTACACGCGTCTCCAGGCGATGCAGATAATTCAAAGATGCACAACTACATTCACTAGTTTTATTAAAGAGTGCTGCCATCTTCACGTTTAGGTCGGAATGTTTAGACTACCCTAGTATTTGTAATACAGGTATAAGTACAGTTGTACTAGATATCGCTTATTTGGAAATTTCGATCGTTTTGGATTTTAGATGTCTTGTTTTATTCCCTGACGATGACAATTGCTCAAAAAGGGACCAGAGAAGTACCAACATAAGTATACAATTAGCAATGGTATTTATTTATAATATTTTGCCATTATACAAAACTATTTTGGAATTTATAGCTGTAAAAAAGTCGAATCGGATTGACTAGAACCATGTTTTGTTACCTTAATGGTGAAAAAAACAATTTATAATTTTCTGCAAAATACTTTGTCTCTCTCTCTCTAATAAAGCGAAATACTCATTTTTCAATAAAACGAATTACTTCATTTACTATTTATTTTAATATGAACCCCGCGGTACGGCAATAACCGCTGATAACACCGCGGGGCGAAGCTAGTATACAAAAGTAGGCTAAGCTACTCGTTATATCATCTGCTACCTATCAGAGAAAGTCAAATCAAAATCAGCCCAGCCGTTCCAGAGATTAGCAGACAGACAGTCAAATTTTTTTTTATATGATTTTATGATATAAGTACGGTATATACTTACATTTGCATTTAGTGAAAAGCTATTAATTTGAAATAACAAACTAATTAATTAAATAATTTTATTTATTTGTATAGAAAAATCAAAAATCGTATTGCGAAACGTAAAAAAATGCAATTTTTACAATACAAAATGAAATATTTATCAAGATTTATAGACCGAGATTTGATCCCTCAACTTCATGTTGGAATAGGAACATAAAATTAGTTATTATCTTCGACCGGGAGCGTGGCATCTCTTGTAATCCGGCGACTCGGAGGTCGGGAATGGTTTGGATGGTCGAGTTGTAAGAGGGCTTGAATGTTAGGACTATATACTGGACTTTGGGCTCAAAGCTTTCTACAACACAGGACCAGGAACCTCTTGGAGTACCATCGACCTGAGTCGTGAGGGAAATGGATAAGAGCGACTGGAGAATAACGTGGCTGTGGATCTAGCGGAGCAAACATTGCCAGGAATATTAGCGCGCACTTGCTTTCACAGACCGCTCTATAACAAAACCAAACCCATTCCTTTTTGGTTTTCATTTTATATTAGTGTATTTCTAATATCCCTGGTTATGTCGACTCTGCGAAGTTTTGTGTACATATGCCACGATTTAATTTAGATTTGAAGGTGTTTATGAAAGCACAAAACTAATATAACTGGTTTAAATAATACAGTATGTTGACACCCACATACTATGCTTGTTCTTAAGTTTTAAAAAGTAAACACAAACAAATCTTTCAAAATTTTACTACTACCCTCCTCTTATTTCATAAATAGTACATCGAAACTATTTGAAAAATAAACGAATCACGATCATGGAAGGATTGTTGTCCCTATTGGCTTAATTTATACAACATTTATTTAAAATGATCTTGAATTACTCTCGCGTTTCTGGTGTGTTATTTACGAATTTCCAATTATGGCGTTTATTTTTGAGTAATTACTTTATTTAAAAAATTAACTACTGCATATATCACAATATTTAATCATAGTATCATTTAGAAAATAAAATAAAATTAAGGTGTTATAATAATATAGATTTACACATGATTGTGGTCATCAAACGGTATTTTTTCATGTGTCGAAATATCAAGCCGAAAAACTTTCATTCGACAGTTAACAATTTGACTTGCTTGACTAACAATTAAACGTTATTCTTATATATTAACTATGTATTCATATCACGTTTCGTTTTCAGTTTTGGTCATAAAAAGCTTATTTCTCATAAAATTTTACAATAATTTCGTTTGTTTCTTGAGTCACGTTTTAAAGCAGTTCTTATTGTTTCAATTTCTGAATAAAAAATCAATGCATGTCACACTTTTCCCAAAGGGTTCGCAGAGACTATTGATCTCCACTTACTAAGATCCAGATACACCGCAGGTGCTTCATTCACATGTGTCGTTTTCTGCTCACTATACATTCTCGTCGGTTCCTGGTGCTTTTTACACAGCCCTTGTTTAAAACATTACCAATTTGATCGGTAAATGTTCGCTGTAGACGACCAAATAATTATAAAAATTAAATCATTTTAATTTGTTCTTTAGTGATAACGAAATATACATGTACAAGGACAATCCTTTAAACTGAATAGAGGATAGTGTAAAATGTAAGGGCGAAGTCATGTTTACTAATAAATACGTAATAGAGCGTACTCCTTCCTAAAAGGCCGGCAACGCACTTGTGACGCCTCTGATGTTGCGGGTGTCCATGGGCGGCAGTAATCTCTTATCATGAAGCGATGCGTATGTTCGTTGGCTAACTATTACATTAAAAAAAAAGTACATAGTAATATAGCGTATCTATATTTCGCAGATTCAAAAAGATTAGAATCCGCGTGGTTTTATATCTTCGTCCGCCATCTTATGTTTTTTATCAAACAGTGCGCACACCCAGCGCGGGCGACTTCTCAGGAGCAAGTGAAGTACTCTAATAACGTACACCCTACTGACAGATCGAAGTGACAGACATCAACAACTTTATAACAGACTGTCAAAGTCATACAATGATGGTAGTGTTACCATTCAAATTAAATAAGTAATCGTTTATTCTCCAACATATACTCGTATATCTATATATTTTCTATATAAAATCAATCACCGAAATGTATGTACGTGTTTACCTTCCAGGCGTCTGCGCCAAATTGGATGATTCTTTTTATTATGTGCTTGTTATTCCCAGCAAAAGGTTTCTATAAAAGAAAATTAAAAGTAAACCTGTGGAAACCTGAGCCATACGTAAATACTAAAACAAGGTTTTCGGAAACTATGGTATGACGGTACGAATTTCGCTTGGTCAGCTAGTATAAATAAATAAATCAATATATTCTCTTTTAACTAATTCAGGAGACAGACAAACTCCGCGATGAAGACCTTTACAAGTTTCTAGCTGAGATCAAGAGGCCCAGTTCTGCGCCAAAGAAGTTGAAGTGCATACCTGGTACGCTGAAGATCGAAGTGTCTCCGTGTCCGGATGAACTTAAGAACGGCTTGACACCAGAACTTGCCAAGCTAAATCCGTATGGAGGTGAGATATAGTTCTATTGTGTATTTTTTAATTTGGAATCTACATCCTGTGTCTCGGGGGACTTTACAAAAATACATAAAACAGACATAAAGAACACTCAGATTCAGAACAACAATTTGTGGATCACACATTGTTCGTGGGATTTGATCCCACGACACTTGGCGCAGTAAAAAGCGGGGTGGCGACTGTTTAAACCACTAGGCCAGTCGTACAATCAAATTCATTCATCATTATTCATCAAGAAAACAAATTTAAATCGATTGTTTGATAATTGATTGGTTTGGATATTGAAAAGTATATAAAACCAGCTAACTGTGCGAGCATCGTCCAATAGGGACCCCCAGTTGCCCATCACAATAATGCGAACTGATACATAACCAAAATATAAATAGGACAAGGGCCTTTTCTTATTACAAACTATAAATATTTCCCATTAACGGTTCGACCATTGGTAATTATTATTAAATATAAACTATAACTGTCGTTTAAAGGGATATCATGCTTTGGCTTCACGTATTAATTAATATATATGTAATTTGACCTACGGAACTCTAAAAGAGTCTAATTTCAGATGACAACGTGCGACCGTGCAAGGAGATCCTGCCATTCCCGTCGCACCCTCCAGCAGTTCCCCACTACCAGTACCGCAACCTGCTATTCCTGAGCGTGAAGGAGATCAACCTCAACGCGTACACCTCTCGCACGGGCTCTGCGAGAAATATTACCGTAAGTTTGTACTGTATTAATATATTCTACTCTTATAATATATATTAAATTATAATATATTATCTTATAAATATATTAAATATATAATATAATCTTATCCTATAGGAAAAAATCAAAAGAGTTTTTGCATGTCTTCACCGATCCTTGTTTTTTCGTGGCTTTTTTATCGATTATCTGAGATTTCCGAAGTATCTTTACTTTTCACGAAAAAATTATCAAAGTCCTCACAAACTAACCCCTGATGGAATCTCAAACTCATTATAATGAATTAATTTATTTTTATATCTTTATTCATGCTATGAACTTATCTGTCTGAAATAAACTATTAATTATCATTATTAACTGCGCAATGCACTTGTGACTTTAATCGCAGATCGATGTGTAGCGGTGGTCACTAAAAATCGAGTGACCTTTGTGCTTTTTTACTCTCTATAACATAGCTTCACATCGCATGAACGCACAGCCTTTAACGGCCTACGACTGGACATAGGCCTCTCGTTGTCTTTTATAGTTTCGTCCTTTAGTCGCCTCCAACAACACTCATGGGATGCATAGGGGTTGTGAGAGTGGTGATACTTCGTATTCTTAATCACACGAAGGTGCCATAATTAGAATTTGTTCATATATTTTAGGTGAGAATACAGTTGATGTCAGGTGAAAGTGAGGAGTTGGCACTACCAGCTATATTTGGACGGAGTTCCTGTCCGGAGTTCACCAACGAAGCGTACACCACTGTCCTGTACCATAACAAGTAAGTGTCGTTAAAATACTGTAAATGATCAAGATATAGATGCTCGGAGAGCTCTTTAAACCGTCGACCCCGTTTATCATGGACATCAATAGCAACTTATTTGAAAGTTAGGGTGTACAACCAATTTCAAGGTAGAAAGTAGAGCCACGCTGATTTCAGCATGGTTACTACGGGTACTACCCTCGCACAGAAGATCTACGTAAGATGACAGCAGCAGTGCTGGCGTGTTTCGGAGGCCCAAAGATGTAAAAGCATCACTAGGACGCCATGGTGTGGGTCACCATCCTACATTGTTGCAATATCTGCATTAACTATGAATATATTGGATGTCACTTTTAGATTCTGCTTATGCCTTCCATTGGCAAAGTAGTCATTTTGGCATGGCCACACATACAAAAAAACGCCTTCGAATTCATTTCGCTCTCAGGGTTACGGAGGTCCAAAGCAAGTCGCTCCGTAGAAGACTGATTAGGTAGGGTATTCAGATAAAACCGGTTGAACTCGGAGCCGATCCGATCGGAATAATAAAGACTAGGAAGAAGATGTTAGGTAATTCCTTATCTGGCAAAATTTTAGATCATATAAATATTGAGGTCTAGTATTATATATATAGATTTCTATATCACATAACTGTTATAGGAACCCGTCCCTGTATGATGAGATAAAGATCAAGCTGCCAGCAGACCTAGGAGACCAGCACCATCTGCTGTTCACCTTCTTACACGTGTCGTGTCAGAGGAAACCCGTCGCACCCGACCAGGAAAAGAATGTGGAGACTCCAGTTGGATACTCGGTCAGTACTCTAAACTTATTTGGGGGGGGGGGGGGCCATAGGGGTGTATACTACAGGCAATGGGTCTGACGTTTTAGGCTTAATGTATTTTTTGTCTCTTTATATAAAAAATGTACTGCTGACACTCAGCCAAGTTTAAATTATAGATTTAATTTCGATTTTTCAAAACAGTATACATATATGTATTTTTATCAGTTGTCTAGTACCCATAACACAAGTTCTGCTTAGCGTCGGATTTGATGGCGTTGTGTATTAGATGCTACGACACTTAGGATACAGTAAAACTAAAAGTAAAAAAATATATTAAAAGCGTTTTAGTTAGAATAGCATTTTTTACAATTTTGTCTTTCCGTATGTCTGATTGTTAATCCGATGTTGTTGTTGTTATTTGCTGTCCGGCTAATCGCTGAAATGACTGGACCTATTTCGAAGTGACTTTTACTGTCTGATAGCTGATGATATAAAGAGTAACTTGGCTACTTTCTTTTAGACAATCCTGGCCCCGCGTTGTTACCCGCGGTTATTGTATTGCGGGGCTCACCTAGCATATCATTAAAACACAATAATTTCAGTTGCCTTCTACCAATATATATATCAACAACGTAAATACTTTTGTTACAGTGGCTCCCTCTGTGTCGCAACGGCAAACTGGCGAGCGGAGATTTCAACCTGCCCGTGATGCAGGAGGAGCCTCCACCGAACTACTCGTACATCTCCCCCGAGGTCCTGCTGCCGGGCACCAGGTGGATCGACAACCACAAACCTATCTTCAGTATAACGCTCGATGCTCATACTACTGTTCATCCCTTGGTGAGATTTTAAATAAATATTTATTTTTTTTACCAAAAAAAAGATATTTATCACAGTTTCAGTGATACATTTTACACATAGTTATGCACTCCTGATATTGTGGGTATGTTGTGGGTACAAAGCTTTGTGTGATCTACAAACTGTAGTTCTGAGTTTGGGTGTTCCTTTTGTTTATTTCATGTATGTTTGTAAAGACCCCGCTGATTCAATTTTGTTGCGAAGTTGTAAAAAAAAATACTATCTGACTTTCGCAGTGTTACTTGCGGTTAAGTTCCCATACGTTAATCCAGAGTGTAAACGTTAAGGTCACCACAGATTTATCAAAATTGATACAGCCTTTTAAGCGTTAATAACAAATATATAAACACATACAAACTTTTACCTGAAAAATATCTGTGTGATTTAAAGAATTTTGGTCATTGCAATGCCCTATGTATGTATGTTTACGTATTTCAGGACGACTACATAGAACGCTTTGCGAAGGCTTGCGAGGCGGTCCAAGAAGGAAACATTCCGCCTCGCATCGGTCTCGCCAATATGGAGGCCGAGCTACGTACCAGGTACGTATAGTATATCAATATAATAGGCATCTTTATAAGGAATTAAGGCATGCAATGAATAAAAAGTTTATGTTTGTAGCATACTACAATCTGCATTCCGCTGGCATCACCATCATTATCTTGCAACAGTTTTGCCCAACCTAAGGGCAAAACTGTTGCAAGATGTCAATCATATAAGGGCTAAGGGCCATTTCATGTATCCGACTCTAATTATGGGTCGTTATTATGAATCCATTGATACATCATTCATTACAATCGATGCAGAAGTTTAGGCGCTATAACATACAAAGACTACCAAAAATTTGCCTGGAACTTCCCGAGCGTCATAACTCGGTGTATTCGTGAATCTCTGTTGTTGTTCCTGGTGCACTGGAGTAACAGTGTTAGACGTATGGGCGAGATTAGTCCTATACAAAAAAAGGACTGGCAAACTCATTACCTTTCCTCCATCCTTTCTCTTGCTTTGCTTCAATCAGTGATCAATATGTACATAATTCACTATATTGTTTGTAATCACGAATATTCTTAGCCTCCCTCTTTTTTTAAATACAAAATGTTAATTCTATATATACTAGTAATATGTTTGCAGTATAACGGAGTTACCGAAGGCCAACGTGGAGGTGGTGGCTCGCTACCTGCCCGTGCTGCTGGATAAGCTGCTGCATCTGCTGGTCGCTCCACCAGTCCTGGCCGGGCAGACCCTAAACATCGCGCAGGACGTCTTCACCTGCCTCGCACACCTCTTCACTGACATATCGGTAATTATTCGTTGATCGTTTGTGGGTAGNAAGACGCCGGAGGGTCCTCGAACGATGGTGGTATGCTGCGAGAGTGTAGACGCAGCGAAACGGCACAGCTTGGAGCAGCAAAACACTCCGAGCGCTGGGTCAGTGTCCCTTGAAGGTAAATATCGTAGCTTTTATAATAGAATTAAAGAATACATTGAATTCTCTCGTTATAACTGTACGGTGCGAACTGTATACTAGCAAAAATTTCGTATCTGTTCCGATGGTTACGCTCGTCGTAGGTGTTAAAAAGTTCGCACGTTAAAGTTTTTGCTCCAATTGTATTTAATGTTAAATAATTGTTTTCCTCAAGATCTGTTACAAATATTATTTTAATTTTACATAAAAATAGACCGCTATTGTTTGTATGAGTTTATGTGTGGAACTTAGTTGATTAAAAGTCACCGCCTGCCAGTGCTGCACTACACTACATTATGACACAGTTAGTGAACTTTGAAGCTGCTCAAAGATCTCTGGAGGAGTGCTTTACCAAGCGGATGGCTGAGCTGGAGTCACAACTGCAATGCACAAGTGCCTCAAAGGACACGGTTGCGAGAGTAGCCGAGGAGTTCCGAACGTTTCGTGAACTGATGTTCAGCATGCTTGGACTGTTGCGGAAGCAGATCAGCGAATGTGCTGAGGCTATTGATGCCATGGACACAAGACATCGTCGTAAGGCACTTTTACTCATGGGAGTTGTGGAGTCCAAGGGTGAGGATTGTGGCAAAGTGACACTAGATATAATAAACAACAGGCTGCAACTAAGGACATACTCTGCAGAGTCACTCACCGTCTGCCACAGGCTTGGTACACCCAATATGGACCACCACCGCCCCATCCTGGTGAGGTTTGGTAGCCTTGAGCTTCGGTCTGCAGTTTGGAGGGCTAAGACTGCACTAAAGGGTGCGGCTGTTTCCATTCGCGAATTTTTCACCAAAACAAGACAAACAGTATTCGCCAAAGCACGGAATCATTTCGGCACCCGTGCAAGTTGGACCCAGGACGGCACAATAGTAATAAAGGTCGATGCCGGCAACCGGTGTAAAATAACTACTGCTGCGGAGCTGTCGGACCTTATTTCGAAACACCCAAAGTCTCTTCATACAGTGGGAGCCTATGCAAGGAGTGGCATAAAGGGGAATACCTCGTCCGGCCCGAACAAAAACAAAAAAAGTCCGACCAAAACATAAACGAACAGACGTTCACTTGACGTGTTTCTGAGCGTAACTCGCTGGCTAGGTTTCAGACCACACGCATACCTACTGTTTTTCTTACGACGCACTTCTTATTTTGGTCACGCATAACAGTATAACAGTATTTTAAAATTGTTTGTTTTGTTTACACTCTTATGAGTGTAAACCTAAACATAAAATTTGACATTAAGTGTGAGTGACATTTGCATGGTGGGTTGCGTTCGGAAATACGATAATTCGGTGTAGCAATGTTGCCATGCTCACACTATCACTATTTATGCAAGTTTTATTTTTTTTTCTCTTTTAATACTAACGTAGTTATGTGTTGTGTTGACTGGTAGGTGGTGCAGAGGGGTCCCTATAGAGTAAGTCATTACATACTTTAGAATTTATAAATATTTTTCGTTTTAATTTTTATAGTATATTTTTATTGTTTACATTTCAGTTATATATTATGATATCCGATGATAATAATGACTCTGATAATACTGCTTACGGGTCTGCTTTGTCCTCCGCGGACGAAAGTTATTCCTCTTTGAGTGACACATTAGGTGAACGCCTAAACTCAACATTTAACTGTCAATCACATCTGCTTAATGTATGTCACATTAATGCCCAGAGCATTCCCAGTCACTTCAGTGATGTGACTGAGGCGTTTAGTAACACCAACGTTCATGCCATTCTGATATCGGAGAGTTGGCTCAAACCTAATCTTCCTTCTACTTTCTATCCTCTTACAGGCTTTACTCTTGTTAGAAATGATCGGATTGGCAGGAGGGGAGGCGGAGTGGCGATTTACATACAATGTTCTCTTCCTTTCAAAATTCTGGCTTCTTCTCCCCCTTCGTCAGCCGCCGCAGAGTTTCTATTTCTCGAAGTCCTTGTGAGAGGAACCAAAATTGTCCTAGGGGCTGTGTATTGTCCTCCTTCGATTGATTACTTCTCCAGTCTGGAAACAGTACTGGAATCTTTAGGGTCTACACACACTCATCACATCATCATGGGAGATTTCAATACAGACCTAACTCGCCCTACCTCACGTTCCTGTAAACTCCTTCAGATTGTTGAGTCTGCCGGTATGCAGATTTTACCTCTACAACCAACTCATCACAGCGGTCTAGGGGTGGATACTTGGTTGGATTTAATGCTAATATCATCCCCCTACCTTGTCCGTAACCACGGTCAGCTTGAAGCACCGGCATTCTCCAATCATGACCTTATCTTTCTCTCCTATGTCCTTAAACCACCTAAACCCCAACCAAGGGTTTTGCACATGAGATGTTTTGGCCGAATGGAGATTAACAAGCTACTTAGGGATGCTTCCAATTTGAATTGGGATGTAGTAACGTCGGTTGCAAGCATAGATGAGAAGCTTCAAAACTTTAACCACGAAATTCTCTCTTTGTATGATGTCCACGCACCTATTAAGAAAATTAAACTTAAGCGACAACCTGCTCCCTGGATGACGAAGGAGGTGCTTTCGGGCATGCGACGTAGAGATAGAGCGTTCTCTAAATTCAGAAGGGATCGTACTGAGGAAAAGCGCTCCTTGTACAAAACTGCTAGAAATCGGTGCAATCAGATGATACGCAACGCAAAACGCCGACACATTCTTGACAACATTACTCGTTCATCTCCCGCCAATATCTGGAAGTTTCTAGGTACTCTAGGTATCGGTAAGCCGCGATCTGGTGGTTTGCAGGGGGTGGTTGGTTTGGATGATTTAAATTGTCATTTCTCCTCCTCTACTCATTTGGATCCCCTGATCAGGCACCGCACTGTTGACCACCTTTCGAGTCTAAGTAACCTAAATATTAATTCCTTTAGATTTTCTCCGGTTGCGTCGGGTGACATCAAAAAAATTATACTCTCTATTAAATCCAATGCTGTTGGCTGTGATCAAATCAGCCGACGCATGATCATAACAATCCTTGACCATATTTTACCCGTAATCACCCACATCATAAATTACTCTTTATTTTCCGCAACTTTCCCAACACTGTGGCGCAAAGCTTGTGTCATTCCCTTACCTAAAATGTCAAATCCCACACTCCCTAACCATTTCAGACCGATATCCATTCTCCCTTTCCTTTCCAAAGTTCTAGAATCTTGTGTGCATAAGCAGTTTTCTGAATTCGTCTACACAAATAATCTACTGAGCCCTTTGCAATCGGGATTCAGGCCTGGCCACAGTACTACTTCCGCTCTTCTTAAAGTAACTGGTGACATCAGGGCAGGCATGGAAGACACAGAGATTACTGTTTTGGTCTTGATCGACTTCGCCAATGCTTTCAACACCGTGAGCCACGAAATCCTCCTATCTATCCTCTCCTATCTTGCGGTCTCACCTGGAGCACTGGAATGGTTTTCATCTTATCTTCGGGGACGCCAGCAGTCTGTTCATATCGATGGATCTTGTTCTAATTGGTGTGATCTTGATTCTGGTGTTCCTCAAGGCGGTATTCTTTCTCCTTTATTATTTTCTATTTATATTAATCTCCTAACCGTGGAACTTCTTTGTGCGTATCATCTGTATGCCGATGACCTACAGCTTTATTCGCAGAGTAAAGTAGAGGATATTTCGACAGCTATAAAATTGGTCAACAACGACCTGGAAACAATAAACACATGGACTCAAAAGTTTGGTTTATCCGTAAACCCCGCAAAATGTCAAGCCATAGTGGTGGGAAGTCACCGATCGATGAGCAGAGTAGACGCTGAGACTCTCCCGGATATTACTTTTAATGGAACTAGTATACCTGTTTGTAGATCGGTGAAAGATCTAGGTTTATTCCTCGACTGTACACTAAACTGGCGTGAACATTTGGGGGATGGGAGTTCCGGTATGGGCCTCCGGTATCCTCATTTACTCGGTGAAAAACTGTTTCACACACTCAGTCGAGTCATGGCGAAGAGTAGCTCTCCCACGATAAGTTCCTAGTTATTCTTAATTTTTATTAAACTCTCAAGCCATGATAATCTATCGTCACGACATAGTAGGAACGCACCGTTTGACAATAGGGTAGTTGACACCTTAAACAAATTAGTTACTTTTATCATCTGTCAAAACGATAACTTTGTATGAAAAATTTACTAAATAAAAACTTATGACGTCACCGTTTTAAACTACTCAATTGAGCTATATATTTCAATGTTTACTTTATTAAAATTTGTAATAGAAAATAAAAGCTGTAATAATTATATTTTCCGAGATATTTTGCGATAGTCGTTTTCATGAAGGAGGCGTCGGTCTTTATTTACGATACAGTCATCTATTGTATTCTCTGGTAATGACCCCAAGGCAGCCTCTTTATCAAAGTTTGAAGCAACGACGTGTCTCTTACACCCTAGTCCACTACCTCTCAAAATACATACCTGGGTACAGCTATTTACTTTTAAAAACTTTTTTTTTATTTGCAGAACATGAACGAGGGTTCTACGTGCGACTCTCACGGTCGCAGCAGTCTCATCACCACGTACATCCAGTACCAGTGCACCATCCCTCGACCCTCGCTCACCGACCGTGACATCGGTCTGCCGCTACCTCCTGCCGGTATGAACACAACTGACTTGCAAGCTTTGCAGCTGGCTAGCGAGCTTGAACTTAGAATCGTTATTATTGCCTTTAACAGTTCTCAGCACAGTTTAGACTGGAGGCTTTGGCCTACTACATGCTTGCTAAAGAGAAAGGCGCCCAGGGTAAGTAACGATGGCGCAGTCAGTACCTGAATGGGTGACCACTGGTGGTATGATACCATGAGCATCTCTGTGATTCTGTGAAGGTCGGGTTAAGCAGTCGGTTCCGGTTGTTATCATAATGTAACAGTCGTGAAGTTTTGATGGAGACTTTTGGCGACTTGAAAACATCCAACGACAAGATTATATTGCCACAAGGTTGTGTTGGCAGTCCCCAGCCCGTACTTGGCCAGCGTGGGGACGTATGGCCTTTACCCTCTCCTGAGAGGAGACCCAAGAAAGCTGGCTAGACGTAATGATATAGGGTTTATGACAAGTGTTTCTTCACTTTGCAATACTGTTGTTTAGCGCAGTTTGCTCCATTAACACAACACGCATGGGATGGATAGATGTGGTGACACTTCGGATTCTAAATTTGTCACCACATGGACAATTTAAATATATAAATAATACTAAAAATATTTCGGACATCTAACACACAACGCCATCTAGTCCCAACCTAAACAGAGCTTGTATTATGGGTACTAGACAACTGATATAAATACATATATACTTTTTGTAAATACATATTATACATGGAAACCACACAAACTCCGAAACAAATATTTACAGATCATACATGACTGCCTCGGTGGCGCAGTGGTAGCGTACGCGACTGCTGTCCATGAGGTCTCGGGTTCGAATCCTGGGTCGGACCAAATGTTTGTATGATCTGCAAATATTTGTTTCGGAGTTTGGGTGTTTTCTATGTATAATATGTATATATTTACAAAAAATTACAAAATGTATTTATGTATTAATATCAGTTATCTAGTACCCATAATACAAGCTCTGCTTAGTTTGGGACTAGATGGCGTTGTGTGTTAGATGTCCGAAATATTTATTTATTTATTTATTATACAAACATTTAGTCCGACCCGGGATCGAATCCGATATCTCAAGCAAAGCAGACGCAAACGCTACCACTGCATCACAGAGACAGTAACAAGTGTGTAATTAATCTGGATCGTTAATCAAGTAATTAAAAAGTCTCTTAATGTTCGTTATTCATTCCAGTGATGACAGACGGCTCTTGCAAGATTCTACACGAAGAAATAGCGTTACAGTGGGTGGTCGCGAGTGGGGCCACCAGAGATCTCGCCATGCAGAATTCATGGTCTGTACTGATTCACGTGAATGTTTAATAGCCCCATAGAACACTAGTATTTAGCAATACTTCCAGTACCATTCACCGAGTCAGTGAGAAAATTTAAAGGTTAAAAATCCTACACGCCCCCCCTCTATCCCCGATTTCTTTGAAGTAGCCGCCAGCTCGGTACCTTCGGAACCTTCTCCATATAATAATTTTTCGTTATTGACTTATGACTATAATCCATTCACTTTAAGATAATGGTGAAGTATTAGTCAAACTTACCCCTGGACCAATCACGATCCGTAGTTTATTACAAAACGAAAATTTCCTAAAATCTGATTGGTCGTTAGACGTGGCTTGATTCAGTTACTATTTTCCGACCGCGAATGGGCTATAGTATGAGCAACGTTTGCAGGTCTCTGTTCGAGCTGATGGTGAAGTCGATGGTGGAGTACCTGTACTGGAGCGGCGCTCACGAGGCAAGGCGCAAGGCCCGCTTCCCCGACCAGTTCACCGACGATCTCACCACCCTCGTAAATAACGTCACCTCCGAGATCATATCCAGGTCAGCTTCTTACCGTTACAACTTTCGGGAAACAGGGTAAATAACTGTATCTTAAATAAATACCGAAACGATTCAAAAGTAAATATAATATAACACAGCTTTTCATTTCTATTAAAATTTCTATTCAAATAAACAATGCAATATATTGCTCATTTGAGTAGTCTCAAACAGTGACGTCACGAGTTTGTATTGATCTCAATTTTCATACAAAGTTTTCGTTTTGGGAAATGATAAAAGAAACTAATTTGATTCAGGTGTAATTCACCCTGTCACCGTCGTCTATAAGTTTCCATGATGTTTCGACTATGTTGTATGTGATTGGTCCAGTTAACAGGTAGACTGGCTCAACTTGTATACAGCTATACCTGTACTGCTGTGGCACATTGTGATGTTTCCGAATACATATATATCGTTGATAAATTACGCTCAGATAAACAAATATTTTTTTAGACAAGCTTTTATTACTTGTTAATAAAAATAACAAAAAATTAAACAAAAACCGACTTTAAGGAATTGATTGAACTGGACCAAATTGAAATGGGACCACACGACACCTGCTTTCAAATAAATAAAAATGCTTTCAAAAAATATTTCGGGCGTCTAATACACAACGCCATCTAACCCCAAACTAAGCAGAGCTTTTATTATAGATATTAGACAACTGATATGAACACATAAATACTATTTTTTTGTAAATACATACATATTATACATAGAAAAGACCCAAACTCCGAAACAAATATTCGCAGATCATACAAACATTTAGTCCGACCCAGGATTCGAACCTGAGACCTCATGGATAGCAGTCGCATACGCTACCACTGCGCCACCGAGGCAGATAAAATAAGAAACCCAAAATCGGTTCACCCAATCGGGAGGTCTGAGGTAACAAACAAAAAAAATACAGTAGAATTGAGAACCTCCTCCTTTCTTGAAGTCGGTTAAAATGCCATATTTATTTATATGATAACACTGTACTTAGAATATTTTCTTCTCAGATACGGCAAAGACAGCCGTCTAACACAGAGCCTAAACAACAGCCTGGCGTTCTTCTTGTTCGACCTGCTCAGCATCATGGACCGCGGCTATGTGTTCAACTTGATACGGAACTACTACAAACAGATGTGCGCTAAGATCGCATCTCTGCCTGATGCTGTGCCTCTTGTTCAATATAAGGTTTGTGAATATACTATTGTTGCCTGCGTCTTAATGTGCTTTATCGATATGCAAAATTTTATTTAAAACTGTGTAACTTCCAATTCTATAAATCAAAACAACAAAAATAAATCGAAAACTAATCTATACTAATAGTAAGTTACATACTGATACATATTAAATGTAAGTAACGGTTGAAGTAAGGCTTTTGTGACGGAAAAGTTTAAAGTTACTTAGATAAAAAGATGCACTCGAGGCTTGTTGAAAGTGCCTTTCGTCTGGCATTAAAAATTAAAAATATTAATTCATATATTCTTTCACTTTGAACAGCATGGAAATCAATACACAGTACTGTTTTTATTTATCTATAGTTTCAGCAGTAGTTAAGTAGCTACTACAAAACAAATCGATTTTCAAGCATACTGTGTGTGGTAGTGGAGGATAGTTATTGATAACAATAATATTTTGGACAACTGACACACAGTGCCGTTTAGTTCTAAACTAAACAGTTTGTACAATTCGTAGGTACAAGACAACCGATATAAATACATAAATAACTTTTATTGGAAAATTAATACATACATAATATATTTAAAACACAAAAACGCCGAAACAAATATTTGCAGATCATACAAATATTTGGTCCAACCCGGTAATCGAATCCAAGACCTGAAGCACTGCAGTTGCATATATATTTGTGATTATTCGCAGCTGGCGTTCCTGCGCATCGTGTGTTCGCACGAGCACTACGTGCCGCTGAACCTGCCGCTGGCGGGCGCGGGCGGGCCCGGGGCCGGGGGCGGAGCGCCCGCGGGCGTGTCCCCCGCCGCCTCGTGGCAGTCGCTGGGCTCGCACTCCAGCCACGCGCTCGGCCACGAGTTCCGCTCGCGCCACTACCTCGCCGGCCTGCTGCTCAGCGAGCTCACCAGCGCGCTCGAACTGCAGTCAGTCTCCTTCTGGCTTCTACCACTTAGCCCTAAACGTACCGCCGTCGACCGGGACTATTACTTAATCTCCATTATCATCGTTACTAGCTCACTACTGAATATAATAATAAATTACCACCAATTGTACAAATTATCATAACCACTATGAATAACACAATTTTATTACATACGCGAGTATGTAAAGGTATGTCAATTGAAAAGCAATTTTTAATCATTATCAAAGAAACACCTCAGAATTCAACGTTAAACTTACAAAATTGTTTCGAAATTATTTTCGCTGGCTGTGATGGCTCTTAGAGTAAAGATTGGACATACAAAAAATATGTTAAAAATTAAAATGTTAACAATTGAGTAAACCCACAGGAGTCCAGTACTGCAGTGTGCAGCAGTGAACGGCGTGCTGTCACTCCTCACAGCACACGACGCGGACCCGCGCCTGGCCGCTCCTGAGCTGAAGGCGAGGGTGGCCGCGCTCTACCTGCCGCTGCTCTCCATCATCATGGACGCGCAACCACAACTTTACCGAGGGTTCACCAACAACAAAGGTACCATGACTTAGTTGGCTCGAAGGACCACTCACCGTCGGCGATCAACTTTCCTATGTGTAAAAAATAATATTGAAATAAGTTTTATTGTAAATTATATTGTAATCTTCTTGACAGAAACTCTACAACTGGACAGTGATATGGGACAATTTAGTAATCTGTACACCGCCTCATCTCCCGAAGGAGAGTTTAAACAGGTAAATATACTGTTTTCTTTTTTAAAGCTAGTGTATATTCGTATAAAATATAACTATAATGCTTAAACTATAATAATTATATTAATTAATGTTTGTTAATAGACTGAGGTATTATAAGTTTTTACAATGTCACCAATATATTTTTATAATAAGTTGGTTTTAAATGATTTATTTTAACTTTACTTAAATTTATATCGTATTTCTAATGAATTCAATTTGTTTTGAAATCGGTCTTTTATTAGAGAGCGAAGTATTCGGCCGTGCCAATAACGCATCTCTATAGGTTTAAAAATCAATAATTTTGTATGTAGAGCTAAATGAGGAGTTGATGCAACTTAAACTCCCTTTCTTTTGACTCTGGTGTTCATTTACAAGTCTAAAACGTTAATATAAATATTCTCAGGTATTCTCTACCGGTCAACCTTTAGATGGTGATAGGAAGTAGGTGTGATTAGGTGTGATGTAGTTCGGTTTGAATGATGTGAGTGATAAGAGTCCGTGGTGTGCGGCAGAACGGGCGGCCGCCGCTGAACAGCGAGACGAGCCGCAACCTGCTGATGTGCCTGGCGTGGCTGCTGAAGAGCGTGGAGCGAAGCGCGCTGGGCGCCAGCGTGGCCGAGCTGCCGCCCGCGCGCCTGCACGCGCTGCTGGCGCTGCTCGACCTCTGCTTCAAGTGCCAGGAGTACAAGGTGCGTCACTCTTCTCGGCGCCGATATGGACTATACGGCTTCTCGAGGTAGTAAAACCACGCCGATTTCCACACGAACGGGCCAACGTAAAGTGACACCATTCGTGGTGGCGTGTTTCGTTGGTGAGCGCGAAATCGGAGGTTCAATGATGCGGAATCATCTCAATAGGTCCCGATATAATGGGTCGTGCTGCATTTATTGCATTATCTGCATTCGCAATGTGTATGGTGACCACCTATGCTCTTGTACCCTTCTGCTCAAGATTTTCATTAGGCAATGTAGAGTCACTTTGGCAGGCTCATACATAAAAAAACCTACTGTATCTCCTGTTGTGTCTTGGTACACTTCTTATTGAATTGTATTATTCATAAATTGTTATTGTCTCATAGTGGTTTGTAGATAACAAACAAAAAAATATTGAAAATCTTTTATTTTGAAATCCTATAAAACGTGCGAAGATTTTTTTAGTTAAGCACGTACTAAATGTGGTAATAAGTTTAAAAAATATTATTCACATACTTGACAAAAAAATAATTACTTTAATGCAGGGTCACAAGGAGATAATGAAGTGTGCCCAGCAGAACGTTCGCAAGACGACCGACATCAAGGCGAAGTTAGAAGATGTTATATTGGGTCAAGGCTCTGCGCGATCTGACTTTATAATGAGACGCAAAGGTGAGAGTTTTAATGGTATAAGGTAGCAGACGAGTAGAGAGATCGATAGATCGTAAATTAGTTTCGCATATTTGCTGGGTTGATGCATTTTAAGTTTACACTACCAGTTATTTTGATTAGAGGCAACTATTTTAACTGTTGTGTAATAACATTTTTTTAAATGAAGTAAGTCACTTCGATAGTTTTCGTCAAATTTAATCAGTGTTAAGTATTACGAAGCACATGTCCCGTGTAATGGTTTTTTTTAAAAAAAGGCTAAAGTGTAGTAATTTTAATGATTTGCGCAAGAAGGCTGGTAGGAGCTGGATGTGAGGAGTCGAGAATCGAACCGAGTGTCGTGTAATCGGAGAGGTCTATGTCCTGCAGTGGACTGCGATAGGCAGATGATGATGATGTAGTAATTTTAATTACTTTTGTTTCTATGAAACAGACTGAAGTGTTGGTATATCGTTTCTGTGATATACAATATTGTTCACTATAGAAATTTATGTACGATATTGGAAACAAACCCTCTACCAATCCGTGTGGTACGCGTGGTATATAAGGGTAAAGGGCGAGCGGTGGCGTGTTCGCAGGGCAGGGCGGGGCGGGCGGGGCGTGCGGG
>PKRV01000253.1:732261-783382 GCA_003709505.1 Hyphantria cunea | reverse complement strand
GAGCGCTGGCGCAAGGAGTGGGTGCGCGGCGCCAAGTTGCCCGCGCACGCGCAGCCCGCGCCGCCGCCGCTGGCCGCCGCGCTCGCCGCCGAGCTGGCCCTCACGCTGCTGCACGCGCTCGAGGCCATCGTGCAGGTACGCCGCACGCCCCTGCTGCCTCGCTATACACTCGCATCACTCACTTTCATTACCTCTACGACGCGGTGGCAGCGTATGCGACTGCTGTGCTCGAGGTCTCGCATTCGACGTCCGGGTCCCACCGAGTGTTCACCCGAAAATTTCTATGTATAATATGCATATATTTACAAAAAAAAGATATATTTATATCAGTTGTCTAGTACCCACAACATGAACTCTAATTGAAATAGATGGCGTTGTGTGTAAGATAGACGAAATATAAATAAACTACAAAAAAATACTAAACTTTACAAACTACATGTCACCTCACAACACAATAATCTCATCACGTATATTACATTATTCTGTACATACATACTCGTTGATATAGTGCTATAAGACGTACATTTATTTACACTAACCGTATTCAAAAACTACTAAAAGAACATTCCCTGAAATACACCAAAGTCGTAATTATTTTCACGGGCATTAATGCGATCACCTATTTAAAGGTATTACATACCTCTGGTTTGCCTGAAGTTTCAACAAGGTTAGACTGGCCGTTGTCACAGGTTGAATCAACCTAAGACCATGTGATTATATCATGAAACACGAAAATTTAAAAGTTAGCAACACAAAGTCCCTTAACCAACTATTTTCTACTAAATCCCACTATGTCACTTAGTATTAACTCACACTTTGTTTGTATTTTTTTGTATTTATTGAGACCTCACTATTTAATATCTATACTATCACTTTAAATTATACCCCATACAACTATATTTTTTTCTTTTCATCTATCTTTTAACACACCAGACGCTACCCTGTACTTTCACCAAATCAGATATTTCTCTCCATCCAACGGTTGCCTGTAAGAGATTGGCATCGAGCTAAGCTGCCACTTGTACCTACCTGCCTAATTTTAAGTCCATTTTATAATCTTCTAATGTACAATAAAGTTAGTACTATTATTATTAAATTATAAGCAATGAACAGTCTCAACACGCCATTATGTTATGATAATGAAAAAAACAAAATCATTATCTACCATTATTATTATTTTTTTTTAATATTTTTCTAATATTTTAAAGTATCCAGTGTCACTCTCACTTCTAAGACGAATCTATTGACACCACTCATATAAAAATATGACAAGCCGTTTCAGTTCTAGGGTGTGCCAAATAAATATACATACGTACACTCGAAAAACATAATCCTCCTTCTTTCGCAAACGGGGAAAAAAACAGTAACGTAATAAACATAAAAACTTTAAGGTCAGAATAATTGCCACATTATGACTAAATGCTAGACTAACGATTACACATCAATACGACAAAACGCAACATCGTATCATGTTTAATTAACATAAAAAATATAACCAGTCAACCACTCAAGAGTTTGATTAAACGGAAAGACTATTGGCGTCTTATTTCACGCCCATCATACTTTAAAACCCATCTGGTTTTTTTCTAAAACTATTTTAAACTTTCATATGAATACGAAGGTTTAAGATAACGTTAAATTAATTAAAATACTTTTATATTTTTCTGAAACTATCAAATAAGCGATATTTAATAACGTAAAACTATATCAGCAGAACTATTCAACGAGGGAGAGCCACGCTTCAGCCTAAATGGGCCGGCTAGACCGGAATGATACGGCCTTAGAGTAAACCGGTGCAAAATAGCGCTTGCGCTGTGTTTCACCGAGTGAATGAGAATACTGGTGGCCCATAACTCAACCCCCCTATGATATCGCAATTAATTAAGATCAGGACACACGTAAAAAAAAGGCCCAGCAGATGACCCTGGTATTTTTCCCTTAAAAATGAAAAAATCCTATCACTATATGTCATTATGATCCTTCGAGCCGGATTAAAACCAACTACTATAATAGAAAAAACAAGATAATAGCCTTCTCGTTCAATTATAACAAATAAAGATAAGTTAAGAAATACATAAATCAACATCGACAGTTTAACTGGAATGTTTAGGAATGTGTTGGATTATGTATTATCGATTGGCCCTTTTACATCCCTTTTTATTCCTTAGGTGTATTGTAACTACATGCTGTGCATTTGTAGTGGCGACCACACATGTCGATCGTGTATGAAGTAAAACTATTTACACACGCTTGACTTGTGGAATAAACTGATGAATGCGTGACTATCAGTAGAATACTATAAGAAATAATATTTGTGTACGTATTCAGACGTGCAGCAACCTAGAATGCGGCCAAAGCGTGTGCAGCGCTGCGCTGCAAGTGGTGCTGCGGGCGCTGCAGCGCAACCAGAGCGTCACCGTGCTGCAGCACATGTTCGCCACAGTACGAGCCCTCATCGTCAAGGTAACAATGCGTGCTCATTTCATTATTTCTAACTAAATTGGGAAGACAAATAATAATCAACTATTACAAATTGTTCATTTATATATAAGTTTTTGGGTTTGTGCATATAGAAAGAACGAGTCTGAAAGAATAAGAATACTTAATTGTAAAACGAAAAATTATGTAAAATTACTAGGTAACCAGTAAAAACACAATATTAGGTTTATTTTTTGGAGGCCATTACACTATGCAAGTGATATAACTAACCGAACCTAACCCGGTATTTCTTTTCAATAAAATAATTCAATTAAAGAAAAGAGTAAACATCTACCGGTTAATTAATACATATAAATAATACAGTTGTCTGTACTAGCATCATGCAATAAGACTAAAACTACACGATTATGTATTTGGAGCAATAATTTAAATAGTTTTCATTATTTTCATACAATAATGACATCGTGCTTAAAAACGATAAGGTAGATGACAACTTAGACAAATTAGTTCCTTTAATCCATTTGTAAGACCTTTGTATGAAAATAGTATTAAATACAAACTTGTGACGTCACTGTTTTAGACTACTCATTTGACTAAAATTAGTAATAGAAATAAAAACCTATTATAAATATATTTTGCAAGACATTTTGTTGTGCTCGTTTTAATGAAGAAGATCAATTAAGATGATCATTAAACAGGGTATGCTGTGAATCTTTTTATTTTTTTATTATTATTATTATTTTTTATGCGTTTTTTAGTTATGTATTTTGGTATATATGTGTATTAGTATATATAAGTATTCGTTACATGGGTATGTGTTTATATGTGTATGTGTATGTGGGTATATATATATATATAATATTGTCGGTCTATCGATATACATATTATTATGTTCTGTGTGTATGTGTGGATGTATATATATATATGTATGTGGTTCGTTATATTCATTAGCAAATAATTAATTCAAAACTCATTGCACCGACAACTACCACTGTCTCTCCTATACATTTCGATCCATCCTAAGGTTGCCTGGAAGAGATTGCTTTTGGCAATAAGGCCGTCCTTTGTACACTCCGTCTCACATTTTATGTACTCTCTTCTAACTGTAATATTATAGTGTGCAAATAAAGAGTTTTCTATCTATCTATCTATCTATCGGTATTTATTAACGATAGAGTGGTGTACCGTAACTCGCCAAATAATTGAGTATGTGTGTGTGCCAGCTGGGCTGGTCGTGCTGCGGCGAGGAGTCGGGCATCTGCCGCGTGCTGCTGCGCCACTGCGCCGCGCTGTCCGGCGCCACGCGCGCGCACGCCTCCGCCACGCTCTACGCGCTCATGCGCCAGCACTACCAGCTCGGGAACGTGAGCATAACCCCCCTCCCCCACCTTTCGAACACACATATATACGTTCATCTTAATATCTAAAGACACATTACATCTTATCAAATTCCATCAAACCGTTTACAAAGAATTAATTTTCACACGAACGGAAAATCTATACTAAGTAATTGTATTAAGGGGTTCATGAGACCTTAAGACGTAAGTAATGGATACTTATTCGATTTTGAAAATTATTTTACCATACTTGTATTATTCCATTCGTACTATAAGTATATGTGGCTTAGGCGTACCTGTGCAACACAATAAATATTTTAACGAAAAGTATGGAACTTCGTTATTTGTTAAATTGCGGGCAATTCTAGTTATAATACACAAAAATATTAATATATACTAAGATAACACTTTTTTTATAAAACTATTTCATTAATTATATAATAATTTACTAAGATCGTTCACTTAAAATCACACCCTCCTTTAGAAATGGAGAAAGAATATTATAAACGAGAATGCAACTTAAGTCCATTATTCCATTCACGTTAAGAAAATAAAGCGAAATGATAATGCTGATCAATCATGCTTCATGCTGATTTCTTACAATCTATTTGAGCAAGGGGTGGAGCTTGATCGGTTAGTCACTATATCTTAAACACGTACGTACTACAATCCAAGCATGAACTCGTCTTACAGAACTTCAGTCGAGTTAAGATGCAAGTGACGATGTCCCTCTCGTCTCTGGTGGGTACCTCGACTACGTTCAGCGAGGACTCGTTGCGACGCGCTCTCAAGACCATCCTCGTGTACGCGGAGCACGATCATGACTTGCAGGACTCCAATTTCCCAGAACAGGTACGGAACAGCTCTATACTTCATTTATTATGGACATACATACAATCTCGCATCGCGGAAATTGTACGCGTTTACAACATTGTTATTTGACACCTATTCATGCCATTTTGGCAATTATAAAAACTTTGCCGTCAATTGGATACTTAACGAACGAATATTGGATACTGCTAAATGTAAATATATGGGAACGAATATTGGATACTGCTAAATGTAAATATATGGGAACGAATATTGGATACTGCTAAATGTAAATATATACGTATCTACCTTTAGTTTAAACTTTAATTGTTTTTGCAATTCAATTCTTATTTAATCCAATATTGCTAGAATAAAGAACAAAGTGAAAAATACAGACAAATAGAAAGAAAGAAAGTTCTTCTTTTATTTCACTCTTCCTTTCTTTTTATTATTACTAATTTAACTTCATCAATGAAATGAACTAAAATAATGAAAAGTTATTTATTGAAAAATACACTGGAAGGTATTTTCTCACATACTTAATCCACCGATAGTTTAGCCAGAAACTCATTTCTTAGATGATTATATTTCTTATTTAGAAATTAATTACAATAGGGACAGATATCCATCCGTTAGTGATGTGCCATTTAACTTATAAAATAATATAAAAATCTATGACAGCCTTCACCCGAAGCAGTGCCTACAAAGAATTCGGTATGTTTAAAAACCCGGTGGTCGGTAAATGTTTTTCTCTGAGTTTCAAATCCTCTCCTGTGTATGTGTTTTATTGATGTTATCTTTAACTATGAAGATTATTTCCTTGACATTATGATGTCTATTGCAATATACTTTGTGTCATCAATGTTAATGAGAGCATATAATATAATATCCTATCCTATTTAGTGCTGCAATCCATAATCTTATCATAAAAAGCTTTTTTTAAAAGGCAACTGCCGCATTATTAATATACATTCCTGTGTCACGGGGATCTTTACAAACATACATGAAACGGACACAAAGTACACACAGACTTAGAACAACAATTTATGGATCACACAAAGTGTTGTTCCTCGTAGGATTTGAACCCACAACACTTGGCGCAGTAGGAAGCGGTGTGGCGACCACTGAAACCACTAGGCCAACCGTGTAGTCAATATGTTGTATTTCTATGACCGTGTAGTCAACCACAAATTCATCTTTTATTGTGGATGAAAAGGTTAAATAAATAAAAAAAAATTGCGTTGCATATTTTAGTAATATAGTTATTTACGTAAATAAATAATGAGTTTATTACCACCCCTATCGCTTTCAACCTTATCCTTTTTTATAAGTCTTCTGTCGCCGTCCTGTGCGTGTGCGTCAACGTGGCACCATACCTTTGTGCATTGTTGTAATGGCTCTTGAGTCTGTCTTTTAAGATTTTTTCCATTTCTGTTTTAATTATAATGTTCTTGAATACCTTGCTTGACTTTCTATCTAATTGTTTTTAACCGTCAAAACAATAAAAGTTATCAATTTTATTTTTCAAGGTTAAAGACCTGGTCTTCAACCTGCACATGATCCTGTCGGATACGGTTAAGATGAAGGAGTTCCAGGAAGACCCAGAGATGCTGCTAGATTTGATGCACAGGATCGCTCGAGGATACCAGCACAGCCCAGATCTTAGACTCACATGGCTCAATAATATGGCACAGAAACATATGGAGGTATGTCATTTCACTATAAATTATTTTTAGTTAAGTCTAATTTGTTCTTAGTATTTGTAGCGTGTAATATCTACACTCCTGTTACGTCAAAAGAACTAATATATTTTTATGCAATGAAAGAAATACGTTTTAGTTGAATTGCATCATATTTAATGTTTTTGAACATTTCTTTCTCAAACAAACTCAATTGTAACTGAAGTACCGCAAAGGTTACTTTTGAGATCACTATTATTTATTATTATATCTTTAGTGTGTTGTGTGGCAATTGCAAATGTTTTTGAATGATATGAGAAGAATTAATGAATAGCAGGTATAATAGATACCAGTGAATTCGGTTGTTGTGGAGACTGTTAGGGCAGGACTACATCCAGTATTAGACGTCTTTAGGATGATGAAAATAAGAGCCAAAAAATTTAGTTTTTATACCGTTTCCAGCGTTCGAACCACACGGAGGCGGGCATGTGCCTGATCCACGGCGCGGCTCTGGTTGCGGAGCAGATGTGCGCGGGCGGGCGGGGCGCCGCCCTGCTGCAGCGCGTGACGCACAACGCGCTGGACGAGAGCTGCGCCGACGCGCTGCACCACCACCTCACGCACCTCGAGCTGCAGGTACTGGGGGGGAGGACCTGGAGGTCTGGACAGTTTTTATAGATGTTAAGACATATCTCCGGCATATGTGAACTGATTTCATCCATTTTTAATTCAATTAGTCTTTGGCGGTGGTCACGAATTAAAAGTACTGAGTTTCATCACCACTATTCATTCTGTGCGTGTCTAATAACCGATTTAAGAGCAAATTATAGAAAACAACAGCAAGACATAGGAAAAGAAACCTTATATATATACCATAGGACCGAAACCTCTTGTCTAAGAGGTTTATGTTTATTTATGGAATTTTTTATGGAATAGGGGGCGAACGAGCAGACGTGTCACCTGATGGTAATTGATTATCACCGCCCATTAATACCCAACACACCCAACACCAGGAGCATCACAAGTGCGTTTCCGATCTTTGGGGGAAGGAGAGAGCGGTTGGGGTATGGGCCTCCGGTATCCTAACTCATTTGGTGAAAATCAGCGCAAGCGCTGTTTCACACCGATTTTCTGTAAGGCCGTGGTATCACTCCGGTCGAGCCGGCCCAATCGTGCCGAAGCGTGGCTCTCCCACAGTAAAAAATCCTCAGTGGACTATTATAGGCTGTTCTTGATGATGTTGGATGTCTATTTAAACAATGGTTATGCTGTTATGTCATAGAAGAATGAAAGATTTTTTTTACTTCTCAAGATTAAGAAATAACGAAACAACACGATTGATCCAAGAATATTTCTAAGCTGAGTTAATACCACCAGGCGCTGTTGGAGCACGCCGCCAGTGAGCTGATGACAGCGGGCATGTACGAGACTGTCAACGAGGTGTACAAGGTGCTCATACCCATCGCAGAAGAGCACAGGGACTACAAGAAGCTAGCCAATATACACAGGTGGGTAGAAGTACATTATCGTATTATCCATATCACGACCCTTACTCATCCCATGGGTGTCGTAACATGATTAAGGGAGCAAACTGCGTTATAAAATTCAACTCAACTTGTCTAAGCAGTGTGGTTATAGTAAGGCTAAATTTTCTTTTAAGGAAAGGCTGGTGATGTGAAAAATCCCTCCGCCTCTAATCAACAGTTGTATTTATTGCAAGCTTTTTGTCTGCTTGTTTACATGTTTTTATGTCATGAGGTGTAAACAATAAAAAAAGATTCTTATACCAGTAGTATTTTTAGATTTTAGATTAGTTTAGTTTTAAAATGTTTTTTTTAAGAAAAAAAGACGGGATTCACAGTTCGACTATAGTTTTTTATGTCTGTTACCTCATAACTTTCGACTGGGTGAACCGATTTTGATAATTCTTTTTTATTTGAAAGCTTCTCACGTAGTCCCATTTTAATTTGAACCAGTTCTTTCATTCTTTTTTTTTGGTAAAATTGTGATTATTTAAAGACAACTCTCCTATTTAAAATATACCTAAGTTGCAGGGAATTTACAAACATACAAGTAACGTACACGAAGAACCCTCAAACTCAGAACAATAATTTTTGTATCACATAAAGTGTTGACCCGTATAGGATTTGAACCTACAACACCAAGCGCAGTAGAAAGCGGCGTGGTCGTGATCGCTTAAACCACTAGATCAACTGTGCATTCGTATATATGTTTGAAATGTTATATCCACCGTAATATAAACATCTTTAACCAATTGCCAGCAAACTGAACGAGGCGTTCACCCGCATCGAGCAGCTGCACGGCAAGCGAGTGTTCGGCACGTACTTCCGCGTGTCGTTCTACGGCGCCAGGTTCGGCGACCTCGACAACGAGGAGTTCATCTACAAGGAGCACGCGCTCACCAAGCTGCCCGAGATCTTCAGCCGCCTAGAGGTTACACTATACTATATCTATCTTTGCTATCGTCACTTACGTTAATTAATTACTATTGCTTCTCTTTGCAACACCAAAGACATCACAAGTTTTGTTGGGGGTATGGGTCTCCGATATCCTCATTCAATCGGTGAAACACAGCGCTAGCGCTGTTTCACAACTGTTTTCTATGAGGCCGTGATATCATTCCGGTCGAGCCGTCCCTTTCATGCGAAAGCGTGGCTCTCTCACCGTAGTTTCTTCTGTATATATCTATTGGTATTGAAATCAAAACAATATTATTGTGATTATATTCAACGAGTTCGAATTAAACGGTCGGCTTGGTATCTCGAACGATGAAAAAAGGAAAGAATGTTTAATATTACTATCATAACTTGAAAATAACTACCACATGGTATTGCCACTTATTAAAAGGATGTGGTAGTGCCGATACCAGATATACAGCTTGCTATCTAGATTTTTGAAGATGGCTCCTCAGCAAGTAAAAGAAAATGATATTTTCTCCACAGAACTTCTACGGAACCCGTTTCGGCGTGGACAACGTGGTGATAATAAAGGACTCGAACATAGTGGACGTGAGTACGCTGGACCCGGACAAGGCGTACATACAGATCACATACGTAGAGCCCTACTTCGAGCCGCACGAGCTCAGGAAGAGGGTCACGCATTACGAGAGGAACTATAACATCAGTGAGTCTGGTATTCCTTACGTAAAATTAAAAAATAAATATCTGGATGAAGGAACAAGGTCAATAGGCTCAGTGCAGAGTGCCTAGTGTGAGTTTATTTTAAACCAACTAGATCATTACGGTGACTTAGTTCGGTGTTGTGATTGGTGGAGAGGTCGATATAGTTTAATAGCAACGTCGTACGTAGTCGTTGTGATGACCGTGTTAATGTGAAATAAACTCACAATAGGCTCTCAGAGGATGGTTATTACCGTGTTGTGTGAACACTTTTCTGTTGGTTTGACTTTTAAGCCGGACATTAATAATGAACCGCTTTATTGAACAGCAGATAAGTAAGTTTTTTTATGGTATAACGGGTGAACAAGCAGACGCATCGCCTGATGGTAAGCGATTGCCGCCGCCATGGACACCCGCAACACCAGGAGCGTCACAAGTGCGTCGCGGCCTTTTATGAAGGAATACGCTCTTTTCTTGAAGGTTGTACGGGAATACCGTAAGCGATATTCATCTAGTTTTGTTGTGCCAAGCAGAAAGTTTCTAGGGAAACGCACAGTCGTGGACCGGCGACCGTCTAGATGACGGGGCTGAAACTCCTGTCGCGTAGGACGATGGCGCAAAGAAGGCCACCACTAATACTGACTGAGCATAAGTATATAACGTATAAGTGGTGGCCTCATCGCTCAAAGACCGGGCCGGTCGGAGAGAATCCCGTTAGAAGGGTTTCGTGTGAGGCCGGGGTACCTGTTAGTTGAGACAGTGTCGTCCGCAGAGCGGTTCATGTACGCGACGCCGTTCACGGCGGGCGGGCGCGCGCACGGTGACATCGCGGAGCAGTGCAAGCGCAAGACCATCCTCGCCACCGCGCACCACTTCCCCTACGTCAAGACTCGCGTGCAGGTACCACACACACCGCCACCACCACCACCACCACCACCACCACCACCACCACCACCACCCCTCCTCTCCTCCGACACTTTCTATCACATGGAAATGATCGCTTTTGGAAATTAACATCACATTCATTATGATAAGATAACTATCACAGTTTAATGGAATTTATGAAATACCATCTAAATAGTTACTGCTGTCACATGACTGCAAACGCCAACAGCATCATAACTGGCAAGCTGTTAATTGATATCGATATATTAATTACGTTGTACTTATACTACTCTATGGGCGTTCGGTATACATCTCTTAGTTCTCGATTAGTGACATAATGTGTTATGAAAAATTTTACAAGTAACCTTGTTTGATTTTCACTTTCTAACATTAATTATTTCAGTATGTTTTTTTAAAGTACGACAAATCTTTAAGAAAATGTATATGTATTTTCAGGTCGTTCAACGAACACAAATAATATTGTCACCAATAGAAGTCGCGATCGAAGATATACAGAAGAAAGTACGTACATTGAAAATAGATTGTTTTACAAGATAAAAACTAAAAATAAGATAAATATTATTTTATTGGCATGAAATCTACAAGAGTATTTATAAAAATAAAAAAGTATTTATGTTATAAAGATCTTCAATAACATAGTTTAAAATTGCCTCTAACACGATATGTATGTACAGATAAAAATAAGGTTACTATACTAACTTTGTAATTGAGTCAAATTTCTCAAATTTAAAATTATGCAATAAGAATAAAAGTACATCACTGATTTTTATTCTAGCACAGAATCATTTGTAGACTTAAAATATTTGTAATTGCACCTTTCTTTTAAATGTTTTCTATACTCATTTGCAATATTTCTATGCACGTGCACGATGTTGTTTAGATAAACGAGCTCGCAGCGGCTACGAGCCAGGAGCCAGCTGATCCCAAGATGCTGCAGATGGTCGTCCAAGGTTGTATCGGCACCACCGTCAACCAAGGACCGCTAGAACTTGCACAGGTAATGTATATTACCCACTTATTTACTTCTGTTATAATACTTTATTTACTTTTGCAAAGTATGGGAACATGCTAACAATACGTGACCCATTTTTTTCTAAGAATATTTCTCTACTTTTACTGGAAACAACATGTTTGTTGCAGGTGTTCTTGGCTCCAGTGGCGGAGGGAACGCAGCCACCCACACGACTCACCAATAAACTAAGATTAGCGTTCAAGGATTTCTCTAAAAAGTATGGTCATTTAAAAATCTACAGTAAATAGTTATTTTTATAAAGTTGCAAGAAGTTCTTATTTTACTGACTGAATAATAATCTGACTGAATTGGTGAGACAAATTTGGCATAACTAATAATTTGGATACTTATTGTTTTTTTCAGTCTATTTCAGATGCGAATGATGAAAAAGACTTTGTTATCCGTTTTATCAATTTTTAAAACGTCGTTAGGTCTACGGCAAAGTTAGACTTGACTGCAGGAAGCTTATACCGTATTGTTATTTTGGTAGAAGATAGGTGTGAACGGAATTGACGCTTTTTATTTGGCCCGATAATCGATATTTCTTGTATTAGAATGGAACTAGAAAGATCGTTGTGCCTTAACGTTGTTGTTCCGTGTCAGGTGCCACGACGCTCTGCGAAAGAACAAGAACCTGATCGGCAGCGACCAGCGCGAGTACCAGCGCGAGCTGGAGAGGAACTTCGCGCGCTTCACCGAGCGCCTGGCGCCGCTCGTGCGGCCCGCGCCCGGCCACGTCGCGCAGCTCAGGTACCGCGCCCGCCCACTTACAGCCCCACGTCGCGCAGCTCAGGTACCGCGCCCGCCCACTTACAGCCCCACGTCGCGGTACCCTCACCTCCTTCGTATACACTCTATGCGGACGTAGGTGAACTTTCTTCTGCAAGATGACGTCTTCGCCGAAGGATGCGACCGCGGTATAACCATCTATCACTGCCAGTCGTGCAGTATATGTGCAGCGGCGGGAGATTCTTTATAATAAATTATGGGTCCCTGTACCGCGGCGCCGACAGCCCCGTCTTTTTCAAAAAATCAAACAAGCCATAGACGCGACTAACCCGTTCTTTGTGTATAATGTTCAAAGTTAGTAGATAGTTACTAAATTTACAAATATGTCACGTCACTTATTAGCCTTTTTCTGTTACAGCAACGGTTTGAGCAAGCACGACTACAAGTTCCAAGCGTGAGCTGCCAGCCTCCAAACGTACCACCGTCGACATGTACCTACTACCTAGAGTTATCCGCTTTGTGTGTAATTATTGTTTACTATTATTTATTCATAACGTATTAATATAATACTCATAGTATAGTCGGAACGGAGACGGTTTAAAGTATAGAGAAGTATAAATTATATGCGTTGAAAAAAATACATAATGTGTATATAAGATACTTATTGTATTATCTGTTCCCGACACAGATTAAGAATACGCAGTATCAACACAATTTTTCATCCTGTGGGTGTCGCATAAGACGACTAAGGAAGCCAACTACACGGAACAACTACTAGAAATATTCGATATTCATCGATACTGAGAAAACATCGAATGTAAGCAGAAAAGCAACGATAATATCGATGTTTTGGCTTCGATAACATCGACACATCGTTGTAAAACATCAGGATTAAAAAAATGACAACTTAAAAGAAAACACCTCCAATCACCAATCACCAAAAATGTTTAAATATAACGATGATGTCGGCAAAAAAATGAGGTCATTCTGGGCACTGGCAAACAAAAATAACGAACGACATTTTTTTCTCGTTAACGAAAACCATTTTATTTGCACCGGTGATTGTATATTAAACATCAATGTTTTTCTATCGTTACTTGTGAATCAATGATGTTGCTGATGATGACGATTGATGGTTTTCTAACATCGATCTACTCCTTTACTAAGAAGTAGTTGTTGATGAAAACACGTATTGTGGTCAGGTTTGACTCACATTAGTGTAAATTAGCAACTTTTTCGTTGCTGTTCACAGAGTGACTGAAATTTCAACCCTCCAATTGTACCTGTCTTTCTTGCAAGGAGTGCGACAACACCCTTGTCTCTTGAAATGCAGATTAAACATCTGCAGGGCGGTGTTAGTCACATGAAATCAAGTGACCAATCCATTCGTTAGCTTACTTACACTAAAAAACGAATGATTATCGAAAAATATATTTGATTATTGTACAGAGGCGTAATCAAAAATTTACAAAAAAAAACAAGTTGTGTTTTAACGTCGCTCTAGTCGATTGTACAAACCCTTTAGTTTCTAAAATACTCATTTGCTTTTATTCGACTTGTAAGAGAATCTAATTTTTATCATTTAGCCATCTCAAGTATCACATCATCCGTTTTTGGTAACTAATACGCAATGGATTAATGTAATCGAATAAGTTATAAATTTTACTCGATCTTTTCATAAATATTTTACCTACATGCTGTCTGGTTTTATTGATATAAAAGTATTTTGTCACTCTTATCTAGTTTTCTGATGTGCTTGAGGTTTCAGGTTCGATTCCCGGGTCGGACCAAATGTTTGTATGATCTAAATATTTGTTTCGGAGTTCAGGTGTTTTCTATGGACGGTATGAATGTAATTACAAAAAAAAGTTTATATGTATTTATATCGGCGGTCTAGTACTCGTAATACATGCTGTGCTTAGTTTGGGACTAGATTGCGTTGTATTAGATTTCCAAAATATTATAATATTGTATAGTATAAAAGCTTTCCTTAGTTGGAAACTAGGCGACGTGATTCAGATGTCCTAAATATGATTATTATTGGAAGTTGTATCTGTAAATCGTCTCGATATTTATGTTGCTTGTATTTCCTTTTCGAGAACTCGTCAGATATGAATGCTTTTTATACACCACATATAATTATTTTGTTAAGGCTATTATAAAAAAGATAATTTCTAAAATAAGACTTTTTTTGGACATTTTCTCAACTTTATTTTTCATCTCTGTGAAAGATTTTTCAAGTACGTGCCTATGAACACGGTAGCCTATGGCCTTTCATATTTAGACCACTTTGCGCAATCATGTATAATTTGACTATAAAAAAATTAATTATTTTTCACAATACGTAAATGATTTTTCGCAATTTCAATAATCTAGATATTAAAATTATTTAGTTTGATGATTAATCGATGCTGCACATCACGGTTCATTTTGAAATGAGAAAATATCCATTCACTGGTGACATACGTATTTACGACTGTTATGCGTTATTTTACTTCTTAGAAATGAATTTCTGTTGTGTCGAGTCTTCAAGTTTTTTTGAGATAAGTATTTGATACAATTTAGTTCCTCCAAAGATGAAAGTTATTTTATTAGTGCAATCTATACTCGTATAAGATCGTAATCTTAAAACAAGTAAGCATACTTATATTATTTTATGTATCAATAAAACTCAATATTTACTTAGAAATGTATTTTACTTGTCTAGTTAGTATATCTAAATAACTCTAAGAACAGAAATGTGTGAAAAATAAATCAAATTTACAAGAATATAGTTAAAATAATAATTTTCCACATACATAACAGTGCGAAACATTTCACACAGTACTTAAACAAAATCACATTGCTATACCCTAAATACTTAAACTAAATAATAGAGTTTCACATCCTTCCCTGGCTATTTACGAAACCTGCCTCCCCTCTCTTTGCAAATTCAACGCACCCATTCACTTTCTGTTGTAACCCTCACCCACAGCTCACTTAGAACTTACCAACAGATAAAACTAACATAAAAACATTTAAGAATACAATTATGTTCCATTCGATTTACAATAAATAAACATACATTATAACACATGACCTGAAAAAGCTACAGAACAAGTACTGTAGATACTTTCATCACATTACCCAATGGAAGTCAGACAGAACTTAAAATGAGTGGTGAAGATAGTCTGTGTCACTGCACTACCCGATGTAATGCAGACGGAACCTATCTTGTAAATGATACAACGCAAAACTTACGTTCTAATATTAAACTTGACATTTAAGGGATAAATATAGTGAACTAACAGTAATGTTTGTGATACCACCGTCGCAATGAGATAAGAGGATGATTCGTCAATAACCCATTTCGGGGGTCGTGGTCCAACTGTAATATCCAACCAGTTGGACTACTGGTTTTCAATGGTCCAACTGATTTATTTTATTATTAAATTTAAAAAAAATCATGTCTTAAAATGCTGGGTCTTAATATTAAAAAATAATCATCCGTTTTTTGTAATTTCCATACCATGTATCACATTTATGCTCTTTGTTCAACAACTACATACAGCTGCCTCCGATCACTAGTAAAACTTAATACAGTTCATAAAACAAAACTCACTGACACTTAACATTGGTTACACTTTTTGTTCATAAACTAGCCACAGTTTTACTTAATAAGAACTAAATGCAAACATCAAAGCTCAATAGAGTTGCGACGCTGGTAATCCACCTCAGGACATCATATTCAGAATTGTGAGCTTCTGTAATAGGACATAAGGGCTTCTTGGGTAAACTCCACACACACAAAGAACTGTAATCACTGCATGAAACAAAATGAACAGTTTAACTTCACTAATTTCTTATTGGCCCATTCAATATCAGCTGGCACTCTTCAGCTGTTTGCCATATCCACCCTTCAGGACATTTGAATGTATTTTCCAGGTTAAGCTCCCAAGTTTCTTTTTCCCTTTTCGCTTCCTCTTTTTCAATTTCTTCTAAGTACTTTAACTAAAAATATAATTAGCCAACTGCCCTTACTAAAGACCGTCGTAGACGACCACGACCTCGAAATGCCTACAAAGTACGTGTAATATGTTTTAGCAGTGTACATATATATATATATAAACAGGGTGGATGTGACAATACGACATTTATGACACATGACTTTAATAAAATCGGTTCAGTGCTTTAGCCACAGGATACTATTCTTTTTTAAAAATTTATTTACATCTACATGATGTATCTCTGTGCTTTAGAAATTTACCTACCAACCACGGAGCGGCAGCGTTTGCGCTATTGCCGCGCATTTAATGTCGTATTGTCGTATCCTCCTTGTATATATATGGTCGTCTTATATAGCATTGCACTAACCCCAATTAATTTCGGGACAATGGTAAGATATTCATCTACCACTAGTTAGCGTGTTGTTACCGGTCAATGTGAGTGATGGCTCTTTGAATTTCTTCAAGTTTCTTATAAATCTTTTATTTTATTTAATTCCATGACACCTCATTCAATCAGCTTAAATAAATGTAAAACGAAAAAAGAAACTGAATTAGTGGGTTTTTTCCTAATATTTTATTTAATAAAAGGTTTAGACATTTAATTATATCATTTCATTATTCCTATTGTTCAATTATTGGAAGATAGTTAGTCATACGAACAATTTAACAGCTGTATTAAATTGTGTCTTAAATAAAATTCACCTTTTTGCCAAAAGCTTAGCAAACCTTTTGTCAAAAAGGTGAATTTTAAGATGCAGTGACTAATCACTAAACAGGGACTTTTCATTTTGAATCTTCGATGCAAATGTGTCTTCAGTTTTAAATAGTTTTAATTGTATAGACAGACATAAAACCCAGACTCCGGATTTAAATAGGTAAAACGTAAATTTATCTAAGTTGTTTGTTATCTTCTTAAGCACTAGTACACTGAAACCTATAATATGTATAACAACAATCATAACAATATAAATATTATTTAATCAAATTTTATCAATTTTACGTACGTTAATTTATCATGCATACACTAAATAAGAGCCGAGTGTTTTCTGCAGCTTAATCGTCAATTATAACCAGTACAGCGACAAAAGTCCAGTCCGGTTGACAAAGTATTTTTACATTTACATAAAGGAAATCAAGGGCACAGCAGTAGGATCGCATTGTATTCTGACAGTTATAATATAAAGTGAGCGAGGTGGGTGTGGGGGGTGTGGAGGGTGCGTCAGTTCTGCAGAGTGCGGAAGGGCTTCCGCGAGGGCGTGCGCACGACCAGGTTGTAGCCGCGCACGTAGCTCGCCACATTGAACTCCCGCATCGCCAAACGTCACTCCTCCGCCGGCGTGTGCCACGTCAGCCTCTCCTCGTAGAACGAGATCACCTGTCGACGTCATGTTGGCGGTCAGACTTGCCATAACACAGCTGACATCCACTACTGTATTATAGGGCTCAGAGTGCGTTAGTGTAAAACCTATGCCATACCTGCTGCGGGCACTTCACGTTGGCCACTTTAGCCGGGACTAGCTCGGCCTCGTCGGAGTCCTGCCATTTTATTAAGAACATCAACTCGCCCGTGGCGTCTGATGCACCTGCAATACCGTATTAATGTTCATTAAAATATTATAAGATATATTTCTGCAAAAGAATTTAACCAAAGAGTAAAAAATGAGGGCCAGTCTTTGGGGAGTGCCAATAGAAGTAAAAACTAAAAGCGTTCGGTGATGATGAAGCGAGTTCCATGATTTTTGTTTCCCTAAAAAGTGCTGTATAAAGTTTTCACTTCAACAACAGAAATCATAACTTTCTCGGATTCCCTAAAATCTCTCTTTCATGTTCTTAATTGGCCCAGCATTATGTTACCTACGATTCTATTTCGTTCTACTGTTTCGAATGTGATGTTTATGTGACAAATCAAATTTTATGCCTTAGTAGTGCCAGCAGTTTAAACGCACCTATAATTTTTTCAGCCTTGAGGCCTTTATCGAAGCCGCTCTTGGCTTTCTCCTCCTTCCGCTCTCGTTTCTCCTTCTGTTCATCGGCGGAGGACACGCTGGTGCCGCGACCCTTGCGGCCCGAGGTCGTTTCCACGCTCGACTCGCGAACGCGTTTCTTGGCACGATCTTCTGGTTTCTTTGAGGATTTGTGCTAGAAACAATCACTTTCATGGGTAAAGAGATATATTTATAACACATTTATGAAGTAAATTTATAACTATACTTGTGCTTATTTTATTTTTTCTTGTCATTTCTCCACATAACTATACAAATGAATAAAATTTCGAGTGACTGTTTGTATAACCGCCTTTTTAATAAATGCATTTGCATGTGTACAAGTTACCTTGCCAAAATATAGCAAACAAATAAATAAAATTTCGAGTGACTGTTTGTATAACCGCCTTTTTAATAAATGCATTTGCATGTGTACAAATTACCTTGCCAAAATATAGCAAAATAACATTTTTCCTTATTTTTGTCTGTCTGTTTGTTCGGGCTAATTTCTGGAACGGCTGGGCCAATTTTGACGAGACTTTCACTGGCAGATAACTAATAATATAAAGAGTAACTTACACTACTTTTATAAACTAACTTCGACCCGCGGCTTTACCTGCGTTTGATGTTGTACCGCGGAGCTCAATAGTGTTTTTAAAAAGACGTTCCTTCCTTAAGTTGCCAATACTGAATACTGTACCTCTTTTTCCTTCCTGTTCTCTTCAAATGTCCTAATGAGCTCCTCACAGTCCAGATTTTCAACTGGTTCCCAAGTACTTTCTTCTTCCTTATAACCTTTCCATTTCAGCAAATATTGTATCTATAAATGAAAATTATTTCATATAATTATTTTCAACTTCATAAAACACTGTAATGACAATTAATGAACTCGCTATCAGTTATTGGTATATACTTCAGCTATTTGTGGTGCACTTCAGATAAAATTAAGATGATGGTATGGTTCAAAAATATTTACTAAAACTAGATATTGCCTGATGCTCAGATTCTTTTCACAGGTCTAAGTATAGACTTGACACCTTCCGTTTCATGCAATTGTTTTTCAGTATAAATATACTGAAATGCATTAAAAATTTTGGTATTCCTTGATAACATTATAGACATATTATATACTAGCTGAGCCCCGTGATGTTACCCTCTGTACAAAGATATTGTGTGATATCTATAACTTGTAGCCAATGTGTTATTCTGATGTATAAGCTATATTATTGTGAACTTTCATTACAATCCATTCAGTAGTTTTTATGTGAAAGAGTAACAAAAATTTACCCATACTTAAAAACTTTCACATAAGCGTTTAAAATATTAGTAGAATATAAACCTTTCTATCTCTTTTGGTAAAAACTGCATTTTAATTTGTAGCCTAGAGGTTTAATTATAAAGTATAAAAAAATAAACGAAAATTTATGGTCATTGATTGTGAGTCTAGAGTGCAGTGAATGTGTAATTGGTGAGGAGTGAGTGCAAATGATTGATTTTTATTATATGCACTATATTAACAAGAATTCAGATCAAATAAAAGAATTACAAACATTTTAATAGTACTACAAGAATTAATGGATTCAGGGCAAGTATACAAATTTAGACCCTGGTTATAATAGCCGCATCTCATGCGAGTTATAGAGTAAATACTATTGTATTAGTAACATGGACAGGTCTATTCACATCCAAAGTTATTGTTGCTGTAATTAAAAATATGCACAGATATCACTATAGCATTGGAATTGAAAAGAAAAAATATAATAAAATTACAACTAAGAAGTACTATTAGTACTTCACAGTCTAAATCAATCTAATCAGATACCTTTAGACAAACAATCCTTGTGTGTTTATAACCTAAATCTTGGAAACAGCTCTACCTAAAGATTTTCATAAAATGGTATGCAGGTTTCCAGAGCAATAAAACAATCTAGCCAGGATACATTTTATAAAATTTACTATTCTTATATATATAATCTGGATATCAGAAACCTCACCAACGATTTCATGAAATATAGAATGAGGAGGCGCTCATAACCCAGTTGCACTAGGTGATAAGAGGTAATCAACAGAGTAATGACTGATGAATGACAATGACTGCTCAGTCAGTACCTGGATGGGTGACTACTAGTAGCATGTTAATTCTCCGTGATTCGGAGATCACATTAAGCAGTCAGTGCCAGTTGTTATCATAGGATAAAAATCGTGAAGCTCAGTTGGAGGTCCATGGGCGGCTTAAAACATCCAACGGTAAGATTACATAGCCATAATGTTTTCTTGCCAGTCTCCAACCCGCACTTGGCCAGTGTGGGGAAATATGACCTTAACCATCTCCCGAGAGAGGATCCGAGCCCCACAGTGGCACATTGTGTGTTGTTGGTTGATTGATTGATAGAATGCAGGGGTTTAAAACCCAAAAAAAAAATTTGAAATTATTCCTAACTAGGATTGAACTATTCTAATTTTAAGATTATTTACAAAAAAAATATTGGGGAAAGCTTAATACTTTTTAAAACTATTCCTTATGATGTAAAGGTAACAAGTCTAGTATTAATAAGAACTTGACTGTCTAAGCCTGGATAAATTCGGTGAAGATGGAAAACACTATAGGTTACCGATTCGATTTTACAATTAATGCATTAAACTACGCATGATACGAATATGAGTACCAATAAAGTTCTTGAATACTTGATAATTTTATTTATAAATATTGCGGCGTACCTGGTAATAAAAGAAAATTTGAGGAATTAAGGAGAACAAAATATTATTTCAAATGTACCTTTCCCTTCACGGTGCGTTTGTCGAGGACCTTCTCCACTACGTATTCTTCTTCGCTGGAACCGTCACTTGTATCACCTTTTTTATCCTTTTTCCCCATGTTTTAAATATAAAATAAAGATTTTTATTTTGTTGAAATCGTAGCGTCACCTGAGAGAGATACCAAAATGGCGCGTTCAAAATAAAATAATGATGGATGCACAGAAAATGTGGTGCCATATATAAAATATACATTATTGATAAATGCTTTTGAATTTTTTAAAGATAAGTCTCATTTATATAAAGAATTTCTTTAAGGTGGAATCTATTTAATTTTTGTAAAAACATCTTTCATTGTAAAGTATATTAAATCTATAATTATTTAAGGTTGTAACACTTAATACGAAGCTGCCAACACAAATATAACGAGGTAACCAAATCTTGTGTCCTTGTCTAGTGATAAGCGATAATTACATTTATTTTGGACGCAAATATAGTCTGCACGTTTTGACGATATAGTAACTTGTTAAATCTATGTGTAAGTGTTCTGAAATAAATTTAATATGCGTCTTTTAAGTATGAAGTTGTTATAAATAAATAAGTTCTATTTTTTTATGTATGAACAGAGTGAGATAACGATAAAGCTCTCGTGGCAAACTTCACGCTAGTTTCATTCATTTTTTTCTCGACCTATCAATCAAAACACCGCAACAGCCGTGGTGCGTATCACTATTCGCAGCAGTTTTCATTACAGTCACCGAGGCAGCCTGTTGCATCAAGTGTGTGTTCATTAGTGAACAATTCACGTCATATTTTGTGCAGTTTAATACAAAATACATTTAAAGTGTTGTACAACTGTGCTGTGAACTTTTAAAACTACGTGTTACTTTTGAACTAAAATCCTAAAGTTATTAGATTTGTGTCGACTTGAGTGGTTTCAAATTGACTTTGACGTCACGCGCGACAACCAATCAGTTGGCGCGAAAGAAAAACAAAATAAGACATTAGTCGTATGTTTTTGTTTTGTCGGTCACATTGTTTAATATTTTTAATCTAACGAATGGATCGTACTAAGTGATTGTTCATCATATTGGAAATATGTTGTTGAAATGTACTGCAGACGGGAGGCCGATCAAAGTGAACGGGGCGCCAGTCAACCACGGCAATGGTGCGAGAGGTATGGCAAGCAAATGATTCAAATGATTGCTTATCTCATAATTGATAATTTTAGATTTACGTGTATTAACTACCACATATAGCACTTTCAGACAAAAACACTCTTACAGGAGACTCATGCAGTGCATACGTGAAGTAGCTGATAATAAGACAATAATTAATCGCCGATATATATAAACTCTATGTATATACATATTTATTACATACATCATTTCCTATTTTCGATTTTGATGACTGTTTCTTTATCTACGTAAACCTTGTACTACGATACGGCCAGTTCAGTAAATAAATTAACAAAATAATTAATAAAACAATTCAAATAGATTAAGGAAACCCAGACGAGGTTAAAGTACAAACAATAAAGTAGATAACATGTTCTGTATTATGTAAAATTATAAATATAAAAGTAAATAGAGACATAATAATAAAAAATCAAAGCCTCAATTAACAAAGATAAAATTGTAGATATAATTATAGGTTTTATTTTTAAATTAAAAGAATACCGTGAAAAAGAAAAAAAAAATGGCTCTTGGTCATTTACGATAATAATTATAAATCAGTAGGTATAATACGTATCTACCTATGCATAGGTATATGTACGTATTTTAATTATTAGTTTTCAAATAACAAATTATTCATTAATTATCCAAATGAACATATTTTTTATTATTTTCTACAGTTATACACTTAAGCTATTTTAGTTTGCATACATTTAATTTTATAATAATATGTGGTAATGACATTTTATTTTTGCTCTATTACCGTAGAGAAGAGAGAAGAAAAAAAGATTCTGATACTAAAAAAAAGTAAAAACAGGTCAGCTGTATAATGCTACGTATCAGTCCTTTACCACTCATACGAAATCTAAACATCATAATCCAGATACAGCTATTACTAAAATACCTTAAAAACACAGAGAGAATCGTAAAATCCCAACAACGACAGTTGATTGTCTTGAATGCGCAGATTTCATTACTATGATATTGGGGACCAGTTTACTAACTACTAAACGCCCTACATTTAATCAACTGCCAATTTTAGAAAACTTCGGATGGTTGCAAAATTTCAATTGTTTTTATACAACAACCTACGTATTTCCATCCCACTTGACATTGGTAGAATTGTCGGCACCGGTACAGTTTGCCATTTTTAAGAAAAAGATAGAAAAAGATGTTGGGTAGGGGCAGGCTTAAATGTTAAAAATCGGTTAATCTCCTCACTGAAACAGAAGACCAATGGATTAAGAAAGGCTCTATACGGATTCGAAGAGTCGCGATCATCAACAGATTGTCCAATATATGATAATAATAGACCTCTCCGTTTTTTTTTACGTACCATATCATGCTCCGCCAACAGGTTGGTTTAAGATTCCTCTCTCTTTGGAGTGCCGTAAATTGTCCTGCGAGCCCTAATTCGGCTCTTACCACACCCCTGGGATGAATAGGGGTAATGAGATTACCTGGTCAGTACACGAAAATACACGAATAGTAGTAATTTCAAACTTGCGGAAATTTGAGAATTACGCAGTTGACATATGATCCGAAGAATGCGCGTCTTATTTCTCTTTCTTTTGGCCTTGACCCGTTTCTAACGAGGAGTGCCTCTAGTAATATTACTTCTCAAGAGATGTCGCTTCTGAGCCGTATGATGAATCCTTACCAATGTTGCTTATTTGTTTACTAACTCCTGACCTTAAATCTATCTGTAAACGCCTTAATTAGGTCCATTAAAGCTAAACATAGGCAAACCAAGCCACCAAGAAACAAGGAAGAAGGTTATGACTTACTATGCTACTAGTTAAAAGTATTGGTATAGGGTTTGTATCAAGATTTCCTTCTCTGCGTAGTAACTACGCAGTACAACAAGCCTGCGTAGTTTTTCTCCCTTATTCGGCTTTTACGATACCCGCGTGATGAACAGGGGTCTTGACTTTGTTTTCCTAATCCGCCACCACACTGATTATATTTTATACATGTAGTACAATATACATCATATACAATGTAGTATTATATACGTATACCGGTTTTGGTTTATAATACGCAAAAAATCTGGTATTGTTGGTCCATTGACCCAATGGCCTTCGCCAAGACGAATTCAACTTTCTAGTTAAGCGTTTTGTTTTATTTATTTGGAACTACATCAATGTTTTATCTGTACAACTTTTTGCATTCCGAAACCTTCCGCTAAACACTGTGACCAGAATGAATACGGCACAGACTCACATACCATGCTGACACATCTAGTCTGCCACAGACAACGCCACTGACGTGGCCAGATATTGATTATTGAAATTATGGAGGTTGACTGGTACTTCCATAATAACACAGTTCCACATTATACATTTTCATTCATCGCGTGAAAGTATTAAGTTTCAACATCGTAGTATTTTCATCATGAAAATACTACGATGTTACCTAAACAAGCTTTGAACCCTTTATTCATAAATTTTATTCAAATATAAGTAACTGTTTCGTGTTATTTTCAACTTTAAGACTGTCAGTCTAAAGTTTAAACGTGTATGAATAAGTGGGATAGTGACGAATTTCGTGCTCAGATCACTGAAATAATCATTTCGCGATTTTTATGACCTTTCACGAATTTCACTTTATGATGTGTAGTAAGTGAAACTGAACGTGTCGTGAACATTATTGTTTGTTGCTTCACTAACGTTACTTAAAAACTAATAAGGCCAAATGGCATTGCAGATCTTGCGGCCTTTGCCCAGTAGTGGATGTCTTTCGTCTGAGATGATGATTGCACATTTATACAAAAATCGAGTGTTATTAACGTTAACACATGCCTAAAGAACATAATTTGTTTGAAGTATTTAAACTATGTTACGAAATACATAATTCTATCTGTTAAAATCGATTATATCACTACTAACCTGTCGTTTAATAGAAGTAATCAAAGTTCTTCGATGTTGTATTTTATTTGAAGAGAGGCGATAGCGTCCGTCTCATAAACATCCTGCGTTATCTTTATAATACGTATAGGTATTAGACATTAAGGGCCTGAAAGCAAATAGAGGGAGTTTTTTATGACTATTGAACATCGGGACGTAAAATACCAAAATTATCTTCGAAACTGCTTCATACTACAAATAGTTTAGTGAGTAAAAGATAAGAGGTTAAATGTTTTCTAAGTAAGATGTGTCTATTGACCTAGTTTTAACAGGTGCAATACAGCAATGTGCATTGTGCAAACAACTTGATAAACAACTGTACACAACAATAAACAAAAGCTGTCGAGGACAAGAAAATATCCTACAGTAAAAATCAAAAATCAATGTTATTGTTGTTACTACAAATATTTATTGCGTAAAATGCGTAAAATTAAGATCAGTAACCTAAGATTATTAAACAACAACCCATAATGTCCCACTGCTGGGCTCGGGTCTCCTCTCAGGAGAGGGTTAAGGCCATACATCCCCACGCTGGCCAAGTGCGGGTTGGGGACTGGCAAGAATACGTTGTGGCTACGTAAATCTTGCCGTTGGATGTTTTTAAGCCGCCCGAAGGCCTCCAACTAAGCTTCACGACTGTTATCGTACGATAACAACCGGGACCGACTGCTTAACGTGACCTCCGAATCACGGAGACGCTCATGGTAACATGCCACCAGCGGTCACCCATCCAGGTACTGACAGCGCCATCGTTGCTTACCCTCGGTGATTGTTTCTAATCACCGAGTGCAACTGGGCTACGAGCGCCAAGATTATTAACAAATAATAATTAAAAACTATAACCCCAATACGTAAAAACTTTGGGTAAAAAACCTTTATATGCCGAGAACAAGTCTTATTTAATTATTTCACTGATTTCATGGAGTGAGTGAGGTTACCAGAGCCTCAACTCTCTTCCTCTAATTCTGAGGGTTACCTGCGCTGTCTTCCACATACAGCGCAACAAAATCATACTACTGCGCCATCTACCAAACATACTACGCCAACGAACTACGAAATTACTGCTCCTGTTTGGTGATATAGAAATTCTCGCGCCAATTAGCATAACAAAATTTCCAACGTCGAGCGTTGGACAGCAGCCTGCACAGTTATGATCATCTCACCTGGTCAGGGGACAGCCAGCCTTGCCTCCATCACAAAAGGTCATCAACATACCATAATAAAAATGAAACGAATACCTATAAACATGAAACGGAAGATTTGATGAAATCTTTATCATTAACTTATTTAAGATACTTATACTAGAATTTTTCTCCAGACAAGACATCAAAAACGTTGATTAACTACAGAAATAGCAATAAGCAAAACGACTGCCTTTAAAGCTTTGTGTAATTACTGAAGTAGAAGTAGAAGTTTTTTTATAATCAAACGAAAGTGAATAGAGTGTCTTGTCTTTGGAATAAATAAGAATCAGTAAATCATCAGATTAGAACTTGTCCTATTTATTACTTTGAAGATTCTATGAAACACATTAAGGTATCATCGATTTTTTTATGGAATACAGCATGTAGTAAATATATTACATTAATTCGCAGAAAGATATTAACGCATTTTAAACACGCAGAGTGCGTGAAAGCGACGTTTAGGGGTGCAATTTTTTCTTCAAGGAATGAGACCAAACAAAAAGTAATCAATCGTTTCTTGGTTCCATAATGTAAGTTTTACAGTTGGTATAAGCTAAGTTTTAGTAACGAATCCTGTCCGCATAGCTTAGCAGAGAAATTTTTTTATTTAAATCGGGAAATAAAATTAAGCGTTTGTCCATTATTTTATTATTATCATATAACTTCTTTTTGTAACACAACGTAACTGCAACGTTTATCGACTGATACTATTATCTACAAAAACATCTACTCATTATAGCTAAAGATAGTTTTTATCACATTCAGACTGAACTGAACACTTACATAAGTACAAGTAGTAATACGTCTAATTAATAACATTGAGTATTAACGCAATTAATAAGTGTTATATTACCCGTGTCTGAAGTGCCTGACGTGGTTGTGACAGAGCCGACCTTGGCTTTACGGTTAGGCCACGTGACACTCGCTGTGTTATTCTTTATGGCATGGGCAGCAAACAAGCAGACAGTCATCTGGTTTCGTAAAAGACGACTAAAGGAATAAATTACGCAGGACAACAGCATTGCAAACAGAGGGAAAACTTGACACTAACCGTATACCAACCTCAGGTCACCTACCAAGGTCAGCTTGGCGTGGTAGATTAAAACCTTACCTACCAGGAAGGAAAAGGAGGATTATGACCAGCATTGAACTATTAAAGGTTGTGTGAATGTTAGGACAGAAGGACGGTTTGAACTCGGGTAACTTACACAATGAAATACAACGAAAAAATTACCTAATTAACACCAATTTTCAATGAGGACATGGCCATAACCCTAATCTTGCATGATAATTTACAAGGTAGTAGAGCCACGCTGATTTCAGCAGGGCTGGCTCGGGGCGGTACTACCCTCGCAGAGAAAATCAAGTTAAATGATAGCGTTTGCGCTGTCGTGTTTCGTTGATGAGTGCGAGACCGGAGGCCCAATGATGTAGAACTGCAGAAGCATCACTAGGCCGCCATGGTCCACACCATGGCGGCCTAGTGATATCACCACGCTGCTTTGTTGCATTTTCTGCATTCCCAATGAGTGTGGTGACCACCACTCTTAAATTCTGTTTATGCTTTCCGTCAGGCAGAGTAGAGTCATTTTGGCAGGGTCATACAAAAAAAAGAAAATCTAGCTGGACAACTTGTGTCAAAATATGTATTAAGTTAGGACTGAAATGTTTAGAACCTGAATGTGTCAAAATTTAAGTCTTTATTTTAAAATAATACATAAAAATAAATGCTAAATAAAATTTTGGCCGACATTGATAGTACCTATCACTGCATAGCCTTTAATTACATTACTTTTTATACACATATAAAGAAAGGTACGTAAGGATATAGCCTTTTTATAAAGAACATACCATATTTTTTGTTATTTATTAAGATAAACCTATGCCTTGCCTGCCTACCTCAAAATAAAATCTTGTTGTTATTCTTAGATCCCCAATTTCCGTACTTATTTAATATCACATATTCATCTTTTGTGCAATATTAATAACACTTTGTTCGTTTCACAATCCCTTTGTACTTTGCCCTTCTCATATATCTATATTTGTCAGCTCATCATCCAATCTGTTGTCTTATGAAATGCGCTTCCTCTACAAGTCAGGATGGCTACACATCTACTTTTTTTATATGAAAGTAGAGGAGCTGTTCTGAAGACATAAGTAGAATCGACGAGCCAATGATTTCTGGTGGCTATGGGCGGTGGCCATTAGGTGTATACCTTTTAAACCTTATACTATTTAAAAACATAATTAACACCGAATGACTATCGACACAGGGGCATTGTCAGTGATTAAGTTTATTAAACAAATTCATATCATAACAGAATATACATCTAGGAATGACTTTCAAAGGTCACGAATTTTGCGATAAGTCTAATACAATAGCTTAACAACATTTATGATTAGTGGTGGAATTAACATGTTAAAATGAACATCAATATGTCATATCAGCAGGAGAGATAATATGTCTGAAATGGCGGTAGAATCCAAGTATCGAATGAAGTTTGTAGTTCGTTGGTTGATGGAGAGTCACTAATCCCTGTTTTACAAGATTGTAAAACAGGGATTAGTGACTTATGAGATCATAAGCTTCCTGTGTTGGGCTTCTATGCGTTTTATTTCATATAATTGTAATTGAGTAAAAAGATGATGCTCTTTTAAAACAAATGGCATCCAAAATTAGTCTTATAAAATGGTAATACCTTTTTATTAATATTGTTCAAAACTTTTTGTTGCATATTGCCTGTGGTCTAATTAATATGCTGTACAGACACAGAAGTAGGTATCTGATTATTTTTCAAAATTTTATATTTAACATATCTCTTTCAAGTACATAATAGTGTAGGCATAATGTTGACACTGATTATATTAGTCTATAATTTGCTTCTTCAAGATAAACTCTCAGATCTGCTTTTAGCATTAAAAACATTAAAAGATACTGATTACAGAAAGCCTAACCTACTAAGATAACCCTGAAACACAGTGAGTACTTACTACTACAAACATGTACAACACAGATCGGCTGATGTAGTCAACGTTTATAAAGAAAGCTATTGATACCATTATCCAAGACCCATACTGAACTTGTTCTTATTGACATGACTGAGAAAGTGATTAGAGTGGAAAAGAAATTGACAAGCTCTTGTTTACTTACGTACTAATATAATGGTTACGAATGTTTATTTGCTTGTTTTATATTACATTTTTCTCCTACCAAAAAGTGCCCAACGCGGCCAAAGAAGTTTTGTGACGTCAGCACATCGGTAACGCGGTGACGCGAACTCTTAATTTTTCCCCTATCAAAATGTCCTCAACGCGGCTAAAGAAGTTTTCACTTCATAACCCCTGGTGTGGTGACGACTGACGGCCCGAGAGGGATTTCACACATTAAAAAAAATACTATCAGATAACCAGTCTGCTCGTGTATTGATCACTTTTATAAAAAAACGTTTATCACTTACAAATCATGCTTAATTAGTAGGTATTAAATATATTCCAAACAAGCTTTACATGCAAATACCTAAAAATAACGATTTTTACGTTCTTGATCAAAAAAATAATGTTTGAATGTGTGACATGTATATGTTGCAGCCACTAATTTTGTTAGCCATTCAATCAACGACCTAGCCTCTTTACTATACAGCGCCGTCCAAATAATGGCCACGTTACGAATGGAGGCGGAAGGGAAATATTAGGTTAGGGCTTTTCTTAATATCAAGTTCTTTAAAGAGAAAGTTCTTTAGCTGCGTTAAGCACTTTGGTAGTAGAAAATCTTGAGTTCGCTGATATGTATGATGTTAATAATTTTGATTTAAACACTTTGAAATTTCTAATTTTGCAAATAACATTTAAAGTTATAAGTTTTCACTTTTATCGGCAGTCCTTTTTTGTTTTAAAAGAAATAAAAAAATCTAAACTAACCAATAGTGGAAATTAACTGTTTAGGCAAGTAATTAATTTGATCGGTCGAAGTCATTTGCCTATCTCTTTGATCAAATGGCTGAGTATCATTCAGGCCGTGAATGGCGCTGTTAGTGAATAGGCTAGACTACTAAATAAACCGCTAATTAAGTTAGTTGGCTTCAACGTATACCCCAGCTGTCTTTCTAATTCATATATTTTTTCTGCATGTATACTACTACAACATATTAAGTATTTTTAATATAAAGCTTCCATTTTTGTTTAAAAAGGAGAATACAAATGTTGTTTTTAACGTTTTCTTATAACATGTTTGACAATAAAAACCATGAGACATGTTTTCCTTTCATCAAGTTTATCAAATCTTTAGAAATATCAACGTTCAATGTTTATTTAATATTACACAATGTTTTACGGCATGCATTAGTTTTGATAACAGTGTAAATTTTAGTCCAAGGTCTATCGGCGAGCAAATCAGACTTGTTAAAGTTCTTAATAATAAAACTGCGACTATATAGCGAGCAATATGCACTTTGTACTGATATTAAGTTAACACTATTTACTAATGGAATAAAAATTTTTTTTAAAGAGAAAACTTCTTTATGCTCGCTAAGCACTTTTTAGGTGAACAAAAATCTATTTTTGGTAAGGGAAAATCTTATGATTTCGCATAACCGTGTCACCGTCACCGACATACTGACGTCACAAAACTTCTTTGGCCGCGTTGAGCACTTTTTGGTAGAAGAAAATCTTGAGTTAGCGCCATCGCGTCACCACGTCACCGAAACGATGATTTAAATTTAAACATTATGAAATTTCAAATTTTAATACTAACACTTATAAGTTTTCACTTCTATCGAGAGTCCTTATATGACTGCTAAGTTTTTTTTGTAATAGGGGGGAAACAAGCGTACGTATCGTCTGACGGTAAGCGATTTCTGCCGCCCATGGACACTCGCAACACCAGAGGCGTCACAAGTGCGTTGCCGGCCTTTAGAGGATGGGAAGAGGGATTGGGGTATCCTCCCCAGTATCCTCACTCACTCGGTGAAACACAGCGCAAGCGCTGTTTCACACCGGTTTTCTGAGAGGCCATGGTATTACTCCGGTCCAGCCGGCCCATTCATGCCGAAGCGTGGCTCTCCGGATTGTCAATCATTTTGGCACACGTCATAAAGATGTTTAGTAAAAATAAATATATCTTTAAAAAAACTTCATGGAAAACCAATAATTTTGTTGTTTTTCACTGAATTAGTGAGGTTATCAGATGAACTCGTTTCCCCAACTCTAATTCCAGGAGCTATTCTAATTAATGAGCATATGTGTTCCTTGAGTTACAGGTGTCCAAGTCCCTTGAGTTATAGGTCCATAGGCAGCGAGGTTAGGCAAGAAAAGTTTCGTTCTATTACAGAACGAAAATTTTCTTAAGGCATATACCCAGCAGTGGACTGTTGACAAGCTGCTGATGTGTGATGTGATAGTCGTCGAACATCACTTACCATCAGTTGCTCATTCTGCTCTTTTGCCCCCTCATATCTACAATAAACTAATAGTAAGCCATTCACAAATTTCCACGTCAACACAAACACCATTCCGAATACATCTACGATTTACTCAATTCGATACGCTCTCCAGGTTTCTAAATCCATTGATGTTAAGGACGCACCCATTCGAGTTGTTAAACAAACAAACAGTATTTATATATAATTGACGGACGTAATAACATTAAGATATTTATTTGGCGAGTTTATAACCATCAATAATATTGCTTTAATTACGACATCAAAGGTACACTCTCCAAAGACGTTTGAGAAACTTGTTCCGGTTGAATATTCTGGAAACAAACAAAACTGTTGGTTCTACCAACCTCTCACCAAGGTCTGAAAATATTTGCATCCAGTACTTAGCTTAAAGAAATATATATTTTTGTAAATTAAATTGATGTGGTCTTGAACTGTCCACGCCGTTGCTAAATCGGCTAATAAAAAAGCTTATTTATGCGTTTCTATTGAAACTTTTTTAAATTCTAAGAATTTAGAAATTGTATTACGTTCGAAATATAATCATAATTTTATATTTATTGTTTAGTTAGTGGTAAATTCTTTTGTAGTACTATGCTGGCGGGTTGTTAGGTGGATTATTTTTATTCTTTTTTTTACACGAATTAAGTGAAGAAATCATTGAAAAGAATTAGCAGTCCAAAAAGTTGTACACGCATATTTTATATTATTGATCTTTTTTGATACAAAAATTTAGGTGACTTGCCCAACAAAAAATTATAGCAATGTCATTAGTAGCAAGTGACAACAATTTTCCCATAGAAGCTATGTTTTTTAATCACAGTGAGTTAACAATTTTAATAATACGTTGGGCGCATTCTGCAAACTTTTATTGTAGCATGCAATATATATGAAAATAAAATAAATGTTAGCACAATTATTAATGATTAAAAATAAACAAACGTCATATAAGGATATTTAAAACACCACGAGGTTAACTTTAATATTATTATTTCTATTTATTTAAATGAATTGTTTAAAATTCATATCTTGTGATTTAGTTTAAAAATTTTCTTTTGATGTATCAGTTCTCTCTATTAAACAAAAATGCACTCTCTACTAAATAAATAGACTTTTGCTATTGCCCGGCGTCTTCATAAAAAAGCCATTATAGCCCCAAAGGTTTAAAATAACTAATTTTGTAAGATATTGCTATTTAAAAATAGCAAAATCTAAAATAAATAAGAACATGATGTCTATATTCGGACATCCGAGTTTCGTATATAATTGGTTCGGGTTCGCTTCCAGTGTTATGTAAACTTGTTTAAGAAATAATTAAATAGTCCATAGTTATATGTTTTGTATGCTGGTAACATCTTAAATAAGGCGCATTGTCAGTGAAGCGGCCAGCGGTTATCAAGATGTTATCGTAGAACGCTATCACGGGTCAGAAGCGGCGCCCGCGCTGTTTACTGCTCCGATATGCGCACGCGACCGTCATATGATGAACTTACCAATTAGTTCTTAATAAATTATTTTAGTTGATCATGGAGTATAGTAATCATATAGTATGTTTTTGTGAAGTCTTATTCGGTAAGTATTAAACGACTAAAGACAAGTTTCACCAGTTCCTGATAAAGTTTCAAATGATGTTATCCTAGCCGATTTCGGTAATGGCGGCCAGTTTCAACGGACACTAGCCAACTACGCAGGAGATATTATAGTGCATAAGTGTTATCCCCAAAAAAGGAGCACTCTCTGTTCCTTTACTTTCAAAATTTCAGATAATAATCTGCTAAATAACACTGATTGACAGATAAAAGGTGTTGGATCAAATATGATTATCTGAAAAATTATTTCTCTATTCAAGACTTGTGAAACCGCAATCGAGATAAGTTGACATTAGACTATTAGAATCTTAGTCAGCTAATGGTGAAACTGGCTCTAAAGAAGAAAATAAGTTCTTTTTTTCGTAAGTCTTTTTCAACAACATGGTCTTCTCGTTTTAAGTGTCCAGTTTGAGGAATCAACACTTTTTTTTTCTTATGTTTTCAACTCGAGGAAATACTTTTACCACGAATTATTACTGGAAGCGACGTAATCATCGTTAAAAATATCTATTTTGACACCATACTCAATGTATTTTGAAAACATTTTTAGTTTTGAAGATTACTTTTTGGCTCCAAAAATCCTTAATTTTTGTTTTTTTTTAATTTTGATGTACCCAATGTCACTCTCACGACTAAGACGAATCTATTGACACCACTCACATAAAAATACTACAAGCCATATAGGCTCTAGAGCGTGCCAAATAAATATACACATATACACTCAATAAACATAACCCTCCTTCTTTCGCAGTCGCTTAAAAAGGAAGTTATCATAATAACTTAAAAAACTAAAAATGCTACAGTTGTGTCTGATACTTGAAAAGTTTTTGGTACAGTTTGTAAAGATATATATATACCTTGACATCCCACACTTTTGACAATATTTTTAAAGCTTCAGCTCATTGAACCTTTCATTTTAAAATAATTTTCTTTATATTCCTATGCTAACTTCGCTACCAAAATTCTGAGCCTTTAAGATCTTTTCTGTGCGAGTTAATTGGAGTACGTTCAACAAATTGACAGTTAATATCTGTGACCTAAATAAGATGTTTCTTTGAGCACTTCAAAGGCCGGCTTCAATAATAACATTATGTTCTATGAATTTATAACTAAAACATTTCATTGGGCCTCCGGTGTCCTCACTCACTCGGTGAAACACAGCGCAAGCTCTGTTTCACACCGGTTTTCTACGAGGCCGTGTCATCACTCCGGTTGAGCCAGCCCATTCATGCCCAAGCGTGGCTCTACCATGGCTTCAATTGGATGGTTACAATTTTATTTGAATATTTTTTATTTTCATAAAACTCACGTATTTCCATCCCACTTGACATTGGTAGTATTGTCTACATCGGCTGATTTTGTCTATTATTAAGAAAATAAACTTTTAAAACGGAGAATAGCTATAAAAAATATGACGTCTTTATAGCAATGTATACTCCAGCTGTCGTCAAAAGTTTTTGATTTTGTACATCTACCCTCAGCTTTCCTAGGTTTTGTTTAGAAAGATCAGACACAGAATACAGTATCCACGTAGCAAAGCCATCAATCAACTTTTAATAAAGTGTTACTTTAAGAATGTATAATATAAACTATCCAAAATAAAATTTATTACTGTTAAGTGAGTAAAGACTATGATGTTTTCGTAGCTGATTACGACCACGGCGGCCTAGTCTCAACGGAGACCAGCCAACTACGCATGAGACATTATAGTGAACAAGTATGTGCGCACACACAGGTGCACTCACTATTCCCTTTCTCTCATAATCCGATGGGACGGTTAATCGACACGACCGGGGAGAGATAAGATGCAGGACCGACAGTTTTACGTGCTCTCCGAGACACGGGATTCAGACCCCAACTTCCAAACTCCGAGCTATTATTAAATAATTCTATAATCAGAAAAATAGAATAACAGTTTTTCGAGATTCGAACCCGATACTTCTCGATTTGCAGTCGCATACTTGAACCGCTAGAACAATGAGGCAGTTGGAGTATATAAGAACTGTAGCCCTACAAGCAGTAAGTCTCTGTTAAAAACATATAATTACTTAAAATTCAATTGCGTTTTTACCTTCTAATCTTACATCAAATAATAAATTTAATGGGTAGGGCTTATGTAGCTAGCTCGTATCTAATTAAAAACATGAAAGGGAAGCCATTGATAAGATAAGCAATTTAGGTCTGTCATGAATGGAAAGTCATTGACCGGAGACTTGATCGATAAGTCATCAAAATAAGTCTGCCTTTAATGTAAACCCGCCTTCATATTAACGTTTTGCTGTATTTAGCATTGAATTAGAACTAGGTAACTATTGCCCGCTGCTCCGCCCTTGTGTATGTCGGTTATCGATAAAGACTATCCTATATCGACTGCCTCGGTAGCGCTGTGTTGGCGTATGCGACTGCTGTGCTAAAGGTCTCGGGTTCGATTCCTGAGTCGGACCAAATGTTTGTATGATCTGGAAATATTTGTTTCGTAGTTTGGGTGTTTTCTATGTATAATATGTATGTATTTACAAAAAAAAAGTATATATGTATTAATATCAGTTGTCTAGTACCCATAGTATAAGCTCTGCTTAGTTTGGGACTAGATGGCGGTGTGTGTTAAAATGTCCGAACATATTTATTATTATTTATTATATCCTTCCAAAGTATCCTGTTGCCAAATTTCATTGAAATTAGTGTAGCGGTTTACCCGTGAAAGCGTAACGGACAAATTTACTCTTAAATTATAATATTAGTATGGATAATATAAAAGATATTACTGTTATTCCTACAAAATAAAGCACATAATAGTTCGCAAACCCAATAATTAATGCTCATAATTTACTGGCCGTAATAAGAAATACTTGATGAAAGTACTTTCTTTATGACTATGATTGATTGTGATTAATCACTACTGGTTTGTAAATATCGTAGTGAAACGTGTGAATGTTTATCGAAATGATTCTATGAGAATAATAAATGTAAACTAGTAAGTGCGTCATTACAGTTCTGTGCTATAAAAGAAACATGTTCGTCACAATTTGGGGATTATTTTGAGATATTTAAGCCATTAGTATTTTATACGTTCGTTCCTATAACTGATTGGAGATACGTAATAGTTTGAGCGCTATGTTCTTGAGTGCTAACTTATAATATAAATCCAATTAGATATTAATTACATTTTAAATCAGAATTAACAACAATAAAAAAAACAATAACATTATCATCATAGAAGTGTCAAAGAATTCCTCTGCAACATCGCCAACTGGTAGCGTTCCCAGAATGCTGGCAGCATTGGCACGTTGAATGGCAATGCCAATTCTCTGTGCTAGAAAAAGCCTTCTGATCACCAGAAGCGTCTATCAGTTGTTTAGCTTGTTGCTTAAACAGCACGAGCACTCAAACCCCATGTACCTAGCGTCTCGACACTAAATCAAACATGTAATCATTATATATTGGTATTTACCCCGTTTGAGGCTTTCCGTAGAAGGAGCAGTAGCGCCGGCATAGCCAGCTATACTTGGAAGATGAGATGGCACGAGAGTGTAGATACAAGTCGCGTCCCACACCAAAAGCCTACCCATCTTCATGGCTATAAGACATGCTATCCGGTCTCTACCCATCATTTCGTTCACGTACATCTGAAGAACCGGCGGTAACAAGAGCAAGACGGATATATGTGTCTATGAATAATGAACTTTCTAGAACTAGTTTAGCACGCCGCGTTTGGTGTATCTTTAACAGGACAGCCCTCGCGATAACACTTTACGTACGTATATTACAAATAAATAAACACAAAATTACTCGATTCCAATATCTGATATAAAAATTAAGTTATATTTGTCAGTATTTTATGGACTGCCGAATGCCGCCCTATTTATTCGAGTGTCATAGAATTTAGCATAAACGTTGTCAAGGAACCAAGGAGGGTTGCCAGGTTACAGGAAAGAATGATGGGTACTTGTCTTTCTTCACTGAGGAAAGTGCTATTCCGATCGGTGAAAAAATATTTCTAAAGCAGTGAAGTCGTGAACAAGCTTTTATATTATTATCCTATTATATTGGTAATCTGAATGTCTAATGTGAAAGTTTTCAATGGGGAAAAAGAGCTTTTCGCAAAGAATAGAAGTTCTCATAAGTAAAAATCCTCAGAGAAGATTCGTGAAAGACTTTTCCTCCGAACCTTTTTATCTAAATTCGTGTGGAGTAGGATTGGTCTTAATAGATTACGATTCGGCTGAATTTCCATTTTTAAGCGATCTCCATAACCAATCAAGTACTAGGCGACATCGAAAGTATAAATTCAGGAAAGACTAGAAGTGATTATTTCCATGAAATTGTAATATTAATTAAAGATGTATTAGGTTATCTAGTATAAAACAAAATAATGACGAGATATATTTAAGATTGTATCCATGAAGGAATAATACAACAATTTAGACATTTGTGTAATCATAAAATAATTGATGTTTAAAATTCTAGAATTAAGCGCAAGTATCATTTAAATGTATTATATACATATACGTTATGAACTGTACTATATACTCCAACTTATCAACTCCATAAAGTGTTTGGTCACAAATTCTTAGGTAAATTCTTTCGTAACCGAAAAATTAGCACCATTATCACATCACACTTGATGGCCCTCATTCACACCTATAAGATTTAAAAGATCTCGGCATGTAATGCATTTGCAAGAAACAATTTTATGTAAAACACACTTCCTTGTAAAGTTTTGTGTGGTTTCTGTCTTCTCCTTTGTTTTAGTTTAAGTATTTTTCTATACGACTGTTACCCAATTGTGTATATTTTCGATTATAACTCTTTCACTCGTTTTTCTGCTTTTCTGTGGGAGTGTTTTCGTGACATGGAACGGAAATATGTAAAATGAAGAAGGGAAGGTATCCTATTCGTCCAATGAGCACAAGATGTTCTAGAGATGGCCGTCAGATCATGCTAATAATTCATTTGTTCAGAGCAATTGATATGTCTTATTTATATTATCTCACCTACTCGAGATAACTAGACCAACTGAACAGTATTTAATCTTTTTAAATAATTTGTATACAAACAAAAAAAAATTATCTGCCCATTTACTATTCATGCCAATGAAGTTCCTTGACTTAAAAAATATTTTATAAACCCGATTTCATGGTAAAATCTTTCACTCAGAGTGCTTTGTGGTAGATAAGTCTTGTCGTTGTTCTTAACGTTGGGTTTGAACGTTGTTTAAACGTTGCTTATGTCTACGGAGGATTGCATGTTTAAAAATAAATGCATTTAAATATATTTATTAGCTAAGTACTAAAGACACATGTTTCATTTCAAACTGTTACGATTGAAACGCTATTGACGCGAGTGACCTCTCCTCAATTCGAAGTAACAAACTATATGACTGTTCTATATTTAGTATGTATTCTTATCTATGTTCATGATTACAGCGAGATTACATAACCGTAAGTGTAACAAATCGCTTGTCAGTTGATATGCCCAAGGATAAAATATGTATTATAAATTAATTTAACAAATAGAATAGTAAAAATATGACTCATCTCATATTTATCTTATCCCAAATTATGCTGAGCAATATTTCTGTAACACATTTAGATAAACCCACTAAAGAAATTATCTTGCTTATCACTCAATTATTTGTCAGATATGAGAGTCAGTTCCACGATACCCGTTCCACGGTCTCTTCTTGGATATAAAGGTTTTGACCTACTTATACTAGAGTGTTAGTGTTTGCTATAGAGTTTGTTTCATAATTTTCCGTTCCTGTATTTGAGAAACGTCCGTTTTAGTTACGAATAGTAGTTTAATACACGATCCGTAAGCTAAAATCGTTCCTATAAAAAACGCCTACCTAACTTACCGACGGCTTGCTATTAACGTATGGGAGGGTTACCAGTGTCGGACGGTAAGCGTATTGTACGGAGATGACACTTTAGGGCGTTCCTATATTTATTTTAAACATCAGTAGACTGTCAAGATTACTGTTCGTAATGTCGTTCAGTTACTTGTCGATTTCGGTTGAATAAAATTATAATTTCACTGTTTTTGCTGTATTTCAAAACTGAATTGTCGAGTTCAGATAGTGATAGATGTGTTACGTGTAAGTCCGCTCTTAAGACAACCACGGTAAAAATGGGGGTCTTGACAATCCGTATTCTGAATCCATCACCACAGTACAGTTAAATTACCAAACAGTTCAATATTTATCCAAAGTTACTAATTAAGATTTAATATTTATACCAACTTACTGTAAATGCACGTGCTAACATAAATTATAATTACAAAAAAAGTTGGCAGCACTAACGACTCATGATATTCATAGATAATATGAGCTACTGTTAACATACCTACGATAATAACGTTGCCTATGTTATCTGAGCTCTTGATAATAAATGATAATTATATCGCAGTTCACAAGTTCAAAAACGTGAATATTCTGGATATCGCTCAAAAAAAACTGTAAACTGAAAATATTATAAATTAAAACTATGTTAATAAGCTTTGGTTTGATTGATTTGTTGTAACAATGGTTTTCATCGTGTCATGTCTTAAATAACAAATTAATAAATGAATTACACTTGTTAAAATACATTACAAATAATAGTTGTATGCATATTTGTAATAAGTATAAAGTTCGGTATCTTTTAAATATTGTTGTTTTGATGGGTCATGTGAACCACCACGAGACCTTTATGTAAATACATACAGGGTCATATACCAATAACATTCAGCACTATGCCATCACTTGTAAGCTGTCCAACTGAGTACTGGTGAAGGAGAGGGGGTAGCAACCCTTGATTTTGCTACCTTGTCACTTTTTTTTTTTACGACGTTGCGGAATAATGGATTAGAAGAGGTATTGAAATTGTATGGAACCGATGCCGTACTATAAATACTATTGTAGACGATATTTAAACATAGGAATGACAAAACCAAATTTATTTACCTACCTTACTTATACATTATTTGATCTCAACGTCAAAAAATATACTCAATCTTTTCTGACAGGTTGCTATATAATTTCTTTTAAGTTTTCCTTCTATTTGAAATGTTCTTATCCTTCATAATTTACTCCCTCTTACGTTACACACGGGTCGAATATAGATAGTGACACCGTATTCTCAATCAGTCACTACATGGATAAACTTGTATAATAAGAATAAAAGAAAGTAATGCGTTAAAAACTATGTTAGCAGTTCGATCTTAATTCTCAGTTATAATCGTAGTCATAATACAACAAGTACGACGATTTAAAGTTGTGTCTGTAGAAATTTTCAATCATAAATAAACTAGATGGTCCCCAACAATCGCATGTTATAAATTACCTCTTAATCATTCAATCTGGAGCAGCGCCCGCGACGTTCACTATAAAATTGGTCGCACCATTTGTTACTTGTTACGCAACATGATAACGCTATCAAACATATTGTATTGTACGCTATTTTTAACTTTAAAACTGTCTTTAAATAAGCTTAAAGTACTTTTAACAGGATTGGTTATTACGAGTCTTTGAACAATGTGTGATCCCGGTAATGAAAACTGACTAAAATAATACCCAGAATAGCGAAAGCCCATCCTCATCTTTTTAAATCTCAGGGGCTAACATACAATTGAAACTCTCAGTAGGCAAGTGCCCAAGCACAAAGAGAGTGACTTGACACTTAAAAGCTAGGTGACCCATTGGCTCATTCGTCCCCTGTAAATAATAAAAATCCTTATTCGAGTACTTTAATAATAAAAGACAGCTAAAGCTCTTATCAATGTACAATAATCGTCTCGAAATAGACTTGCAAAATTTAGAAATAGGAAATTCTTGACTTATCGCGCAGTAAACAAAATAAAGTCACTTGTCTAAGTCAGATTTTGTAAGCAACTGCAGATACACATCGAAGCCAAGACAAATAAAAACTTACATCAATATTTTCCTTTGAAGAAAGCCTAGCAATTATATCATCACTTACAAAATAATCTCCATCTTTTTATAGCAAAATAGATTGATGAGTTAAAGTTACTTAACACGATAAGTTACTAAAACCAGACACTTGGTATCATTAAGCAAGTTATCCCGATTCCGTTGCTGTCACAACATGATAGATCGATAAAGTTACATCTACAGTTAATTATTTATTCCAAACTCCGGAATGCGGACGAGACGGAGTCACAGGCAGTCAAAGAAAGCTATTGATTGTCTGTCTCTTCCTTACTGATATATTTTCAGCTCTTGTATAAAAGAGACGGCTAGTGTTTCACGCTCTGCTGCGAGACATGAGCAAGCGGTTCGTTCTAATCAACCTTGACCTTGTAATGAATCAAACTATCGTACTCTTAAGTAATTTGCAAATGAAAACATGAAGATGTTTATACACGATACAATATCACTATTGATTAGAATTGTGATTTAATTGGTTTACCATTGAATTTAACGTCTACGCATAGACAAATAAAAAAATTATGCGAAGAGCGTCAAGTGTGGGTCACCATGCTGCATTGTCCGCATTCACAGAGAGTATGGTGACCACCAATCCTGGACTCTACTCATGCTTTACATCAGGCTGAGTAGAGTCATTTTGTCAGCTAATGTAAACAAATTTTATATATATTATTATCTGTAATGCACCTACTTTCTGTTTTCTCTGCCTCATTCGGAAGTTGACCGGCAGAAAATGCCTATGATGAGATGTAATATAAGCTAATTTTCTATAGATTTTACATTTAGTGCTAAACGGATGCTTAGAAAGATGCCTGTACCTTCTTATAATTCATGTTATAGGGTAAACCCAGATCTAAAGAACTTGTCATGAAAACACTACTGTAAAAAATTCAGAACACATCCTACTTGAAATGGCATAATCAAGTCACAATGTCCCAGCAATCCAGGCTTGATTTGAATAATTTGTCGCACACGAGACGATCTGAAAACTTATTCAAATTGCGCGTAAAATTGTTTTGAAATGTTTACAATATAGTAAACATGTTTGATAGTATTAATAGTATTTTCTGAAACGATCGTCTGAACAAATCGCTTGTTTATGCGTCTGTACTCTTTTAACAGTGAAGCATTGTGTAATTTTAGAGAGAAAAGGTTATATGATATAATCTATTAAAGGTTAAATACATTATGTATTACAAACGCTCGTGGCTCAGTGGTAACCGCGTTGTTTAACAGAATGTAAAGTTAGGCAATCTGAACCAGGTCAGTCTGTGATGGGTGACCATTCTTAACATATTGAAACCCCTCCGTGCCTCGGTGACGTTAAGCCATCAATCCCGGTTGCCTTATGAACATCTTTGGCGATCGTTATGGGTAGTTGAAACTGTAAATAGTCTGACAACATTTTTTCTAAAGAATTTCTATTTCAGTATTTTAGTAGTTGTAGACTTAAAGCCGACCCAAACCCAATTTGGCAAAAAGACTTAGATACATAGCGTATTACAGGGAATTAACATAACTACTGAAGTAATTACAGACATAATGTATTACAGGGCGTATAGAATTGTTGTACCCTTTAAACAAGAATATTTAGTAAATATGAAGAGACACACTGGTTTCCTATCACTCCATTTACCTGCTATCTCAAGCATAACATACTTTCAAATATTTATATAAAACTGTATAAGAGAGTATTTAATATAAATGCCCAATAATCCATTTATATTATATAACTCAAACACAATGACGTAGATTTCTGTTCGACAGTTATTCATTTCTAATCGGTATTTCTAGATACATAATTGTATACCTACCTATTTTTTACCTATAAACAGACGTCTACCGACATTCATCATCAATTATGAAATAAATGATTATACACTACATTAAACTGCATTTTTACTTTTTGACCGCCCTTAGAAATGACTTTTTCTATAATTTTAAATGAAACCAAACAGAGAGTATATTTTCCTTTACAAAAAGTATTTTTAAAATCAGTTCACATAAGACGGAGTGCGGAGGTAATAAAAAAATATCAAATTGAACACGACCTCCTTCTTTGGAGTCAATTAAAAAAACTTAAAATAGATACTAATGTTTTATATTTAGTTACATAATGGATTTGACTGTCTGTCGTGTGATTATTCATTTTGTTATGTGTAGTTGTTATGTTTTGCAAAGGTGTTTGAACTCCAGTATCTGCAATTAAAGTGTCAAGCAAGTCTCGGTAGACTACTAATTAATTAAGTAGGTATGTTATCTTTTACTTTAAGAGTCGAAGCATAATAGACATCAAATGACTGATAGACGAGGACCTTTGATCGGGGAGAGCCATGCTCCGCCACACATGGGCCAGGCAAGACCGGAATGATACCAGCCAAGTTACATTCTACAAACATAAACGTTAATAGAAAACTTACAAATTTATAAGACCAACGTCTCTCCAAACAAAATATTACCCAATATTACAAGGAAATAGAGAGCTAATGTAGAAAGAGAATCGACGCGAAACCTTTGCAACTTGGCTAAGAGGACAGAAAATTGGTGTTTAGCAGTATTTTTGTTGTGTTTTTAACCGAGTTATTGAGTTTACCGGAGCATAGATGTCACCGTTTCGGAATGATAGACATACGTTATCGAACTAAGCGATACGCCTCTTCCTGTGAATTCACTACCGGCGCACGTATTTCCCTCCCAGTATGATCACGGGTCCTTTAAGCGTTAGCATCTCACCAGGCCGCTATACTGTACTGTATTATTTGCATTCACCTCCTACTTATGCTATCCATCAAGCAGAGTAGAGTCACTTTTCAGGCTTCTTCAAAATTTCCCTCTCTAGTTGTTTTTTTATGGATAAGTGGGCAAACTAGAAGACGTCGCGCACGATGGTTAGCGATTACCGCCGCCCATGGACACCCGCAACACCAGAGGCGTGCGTTGCGGGCCTCAGGAGTGCGTGGCCAGGGATTCTGGGAAGAAATACTAAAAGGGCGGCATTTGTCACTTTTGAGTGGCAGGTGTCACGACACCACTACACAAACCACTGTTTGCCACCTTATACCATAACACAATAATGTCAACGCGAACTGTTTACTTCTATATAAATAAGTAGAGTAGGTAACTAATGAAATCCTTCAACTGAAGCATGTAAGCAAAGCCTGTTTTAATTGCTTATTTGTCTTAATTAACGTTTCATTTTCAATCCTTTGAACTTAAATTAGACAAAATCAAAACTACACCTTAAACTGAAAATAAAACTTAAATAACTATTTGACAGGCTTGTTGATTTAGTGGTTAGTGGCCTTCACTTCTGACCAAATCCTAGTATGATAGTAGTAGATTCTCAACTTGGACTCGTAATCGTGTGATAAGCGATCCTTTGTTCTGTGTCTGGGTGTAATATATCTATACTAATATATAAAACTGAAGAGTTTGTTTGCGTGCGCTTATCTCAGGAACTGTTGGTCCGATTTGATTTGAAAAATTCTTTCGGTGTTTGATAGTCAATTTATCGAGGAGGGCTATAGGATATATATCATCACACTAAGACCAATAGGAGCAGAGCACCAATGAAAAATATTTCAAAAAGGGGTAAAATTATTACGGTGCGGGCAATAGGACACAAATAGGATAGAAACAAGTTTGCGTGGGTCAGCTAGTCTCTAATATGTATATATTTAGTAATATAGATATATAATTATAGATATAATTATATTTATCAGCAGTCCAATTACCATATTACAGACTCTGTCTAGTTTGAAATCAGAGAACTGTGCTCGAGATGTATCAATGTACATTAAATACTCGAGGTAGCAGACATATTTGTGGCAAACTAGTTGTGGCGACTTCCACATACAGCGCAACAACATAAAATATATGACAGCGCCATCTACCGAAGAAATATCGAACTACGGAGCAACGAAGAAAACTAAGAAACTACCAATCCTAAATCGCGCAATAGAAGTTCTCGCGCCGATTAACATATATACAACTTCCCAACATCAACCGTTGGGCAGTGGCCCGCCAGGCATGATCACCTCGCCTGGTCGGAGGATCCTCCCTTTGTGTTGGAGGAACATGTGACCCGTTCCTCCACATAGTCTTTGTTGTTGCTTATTAAAACGTTATTTGAACACTTCAATAAACATCATCAAAACTCGGAAAATTTTGCTCTACCCACTTTAAATGTCTAAATAATTTACCTTTCACTTTGAAAATCTACTTTATTTGGTAAAATATTTACTGACTAGACTAGACTAGACAAGAAAAAAAAATGTCATACAAGTAGGCGGTATAATCGCTCTGGAAAATATTCTTCTAGATGAACCTTGTAAACAATATTCTCATGTCTCATAATCAAATATGTTTGTATAATCTTAATTTTCTAATCTACTATTATGAATTTAGAACGCTTATGTCTGTACTTTGCTGGAGATGGGCGATAATAGCCACGACACAGTTTAGAACTAATGTGGTTTTTTTCGTACACAAATGAAATCTAAAAAAAATTTATATTTAAAAATTTCATCTGTTTAATTAACCAAAAAACGATAATTAGTGTACTTTTCTCCAAATTAATATTTAACCTCATTATATTTTGTCTGAAGACTTCATGTTGTCTTATCGCCAAGTAGTCCTAAAACGTTGTTTATGTTTAACTGTTTTGATAAATTGCAAATCGTACCTAGTCAGGTCAGGTCAGTAAACAGACAACTATTTTTTTTTATTTTATCCTTTGTTTCCTGTTCCAGTTATTTCACTTTGATAAATCAAAAGAACAGCAAAAACATATACGGGTACTATCTATTTATTTTTTATATATTAAGCAAAATGAGACAAAGGTTAGAGAAAAGAAGATTATTATTATACAGGATATCCTGCATGTACAAAACGTACTCAATTGTATATTTGTTTTACCAGAGATTAACAAGAATCATGAAATAATCGAAAAGAAAAAGGAAAGGAAGTCTTTAAGTAACGATTAATTCTAGCTTGTTTCGTAACTTATTAGAGAAATGTAGCGTGGTTTGGAGACCCTATTATGCACTTTTTGTGACATCTTGCTTTCTCAAATGGCATATCTAAAAGTAAGTGCTCCTACATTAGTAGGTTATTACACTTTGAAATGATTGCACTAGCGAAACGTAGGAACCTAAGTGGCGTTATGTTCGCTTGTTAATTTTGCAACCCGAAAGTTGACAGTCCCCCAAATATTGGCCTTTTTTAAATTTAGCGTACTTGCAGGGTTTCCACGTGTTTCTACCACACCACTTTGTCCGGGCCTTAGGACAAGAGTTTTTCGCGTGATCACTCTGTACGCACGAATGTCTAAGATGGTGAACAATTTTAGTAATGTTTTGGACATACACTCTAGATTAATTTCCAAGATTAAGGCGCTCGTTTGTTTAGTAGAGTTTCACGGTTGAGCTGATACAGCCTAATGAAAACTTCTTGTAGTTTAAGATTGTAGTTTAGGTACCCAAATCATTTTTAACTTACATAATATGCAAAACTTGTATATTTAACGAGGGCCATATTTACCTATAAGTAATTGTTAGATTGTTATTTTTTTGTAGACTGTATGTTACAAGTTCCGATGTAAATAATTCTTGATAAATATTTAATATAATAAATAAATTTAAACTAGATTTTTTAGGAAATTTAATTTTGCCATGTTTTTGCATATATATTTAAAGAGTTTTTTTCTTTAATAGGTATTAAGTACTTAGCAGTTTAGATTCATATACATGCATTGAGCAAGATAGTATTGAAAGGTAGTAAGTAGTTCAAAACTATAAATTTATTGTTGACAAATTTAGTGAAACTAGTATAAAGTTTTATGCAAATGAGAAAAATCAATAAAACCTTACAAGTTAAAAACAGACATTTATAGACCTAATTCCAATAATACATAACAGCAGTTAATGCGTTGGGTTTGATTTTAAATAACAATAATAGCTTTAGACTTGCCACATAAATTAAGAGAGGCGACTGGTAAAATTTTCTCATCGTTAGAATGCCAAGATAACGGTAACTTGTTTATATCTGAGAGAGCACACGTTTAGATAAACCTCGGTATGTTGCAGTTGCTCAACAGAATGCGGTTAATACTTTAATGAATATTAAACAAGGAAGAAAATATTAATAGTATATAAATGTGAAAGCTTTAAAACAAACAGACGACCCAAGGCCAGGAGGAAAAGCAAAAGATTTTCTTTATTACATTTCGAAGAAAACTACCTACTGTTGTTGTTCAGGAAGGTCTAATTAAGTCGATATCCGTTTCGTGAAAGAACAAATATATATTAGATGTTTTTGCTGTCGACACTTGGACCTATGATAACAAAATTAGGGAGAAAGTGAATTGCCACAAAAAAGTTAGCGAATTTTTTTTCTTTTTTAAAAAGACAACTCCCGAATTAGGATCTTTGCAAACATACATGAAACGGACATAAAATACACCCAGACTTAGAACAACAATTTATGGATCACACAAAGTGTTGTCCAATGTAGAATTTGAACCCACATCACTTGGCGCAGTAGGAAGCAGTGTGGCGACCACTGAAACCACTAGGCCAACCGTGTGGTCAAAAAAAATGGTAACACGACGTCATCAACAGCAGTTTTTTTTAATGTTAGTTTTTTTCAAGACCTTAACAACTAATTATTAATACAGAATTAAGAATACTGTGTGTCACCACCTCTATTACTCCGATAGGTGTCGTAAGAAGCGACTAAGGAAGGATACTCCGTATGACAACATGTCAAAGCAAAGAGAAGAAAACCTTAAAACAAACCCTATACACAGCCGTCTGCCCAGCGTGGTATAGCAGGCTCCTTCTTAAGGTGAGGCCTATGACCAGCGGTGAACTATGATGATAAATCTCATCCCTGCAGAAGTATGTCTTATATTCAGATGATCTACATACAAGCCAATAACCACATAAATACTGCAGAATACAAGCTCTTACGACACTTTTTTTTACTTGTTTGCTACCCTGTAAAATTATTATAAAATATCCGAGAAACCTTTTATCACATTACTATTGAGAATTGAACTACGAGAAAATTTATTTAATAGTCGTCTTTGATACCATATACCTTCTTAGAAATGATTAAGTGGAACATACGGTCCCTGTAACAAACAGTACTCTCGTATTTTCAATAGCATTTTCTCAAATCACACTTTTGAAAGTTTTATTTTGTGAACCATTTGATATTTTTATAACCTATTTGCAGAAAGAAAACTCTAATCATTATGTTTTCTTTGTTTTTTTTTCAAATGTAATTGGATTTAGTTTCGTTAATCTTGATCTCGAATAGTATAGTATAGTGAATAATAATTTTATAGGGATATCATTTTTCTCTCACAAAATATATATTTACTAGATGAGCCCCGCGGTATAAATTCACCCACAGGTAACGCCGCTAACTCAGGAATAGACACAAAAAAAAACATTAAAATTAGTTCAGCCGTTTAGGAGGAGTTTAGTTTCATATACACGCACAGAAGATTTATGTATATAAAGATGGGTACATAATGAATTTTAATAGTATTTTTTTTTAGTTATCGTTGAGTCAGGTGTTGTGTTACAAAAGTAATTTGATAAATTTCTTCAGATAAACCTATCTACCCGTTATCCTTAATATATTGCCGTGAAAAAAAATTCTAAAATATTTGAAATTTAATAAAACTCCTTATCATTAGCAGAAGTTTCGAGTGAGGGTCTAAGCCCGAAGGATTGTGTCGGCTATAGAGCGGCTTCGAACTTCTCTTCATTCGCTCATTTGATTAATTTTAAAGACTTGATTTGGATAAAATACCGAAACAAGTTTAATTACATTACGACATAATTACTATCACTAAATACAGTAGATATGTCGCTGCCTGTATTTTTTATCATCGTTCGTTAGCCATACCATACAGTCGTGTGCATAAGAGTCAAAGTAATGCGAGATAACGATATAGAACGTTGATATCTACGTCGCGGCGTGCGTAATTCACGTTTGAATTGTCCAGATACGCTTCAAGGATTAACTTTATATAATACAATTAAATTTGTTTAACTGAAATGATTTAAACACAATTGGAACATCAGACGGCATCCATTAGTAAAAAGTCTTAAGCCATCGAACTACAGAACAGTCTTGGTGACCTGCAAGTGCATTGAAGAGAACGCCAGCACAATCCCAAAAGATCCATTGATCAGATCAGTGAAAGATCTTATGCGATTTCTTTTTTGCTTGTATCTGCGGCGCAGTACTCGAGGTGTCGGGTTCGATTCCCGGGTCGGACCAAATGTTTGTAGGATAGATCTGCAAAAAAAGTAAATAATATGTATTTATATCAATTGTTTAGTACCCATAACACAAGCTCTGCTTAGCTTGGGATTAGATGGCGTTGTGTGTAAGATATCCGAAATATTTATTTATTTAATGCTGATTTAAAAATGTGGATCAAATGAAATTTTTAGTTATTTACTATCGGGTAATTCGTTTGCTTGTTTGCTCTTCTATATTATAAAAATGTAACTTTACAAATAAGACATTTATTGCTGAAGATCTTGTCACCTAATAGCCCGGTAATTTCTAGAAATATGACGATTTAGGCAAATAATCCTTATATAAACAGATCACGCTACTGTTCCTCAGACACACCCCCGTCACGATTATGTAAACATAATATCAACGTGCGACTCTTCAATAGCACAAAGTAATCAAGATACCGCTCACAGATAACTCTGAGCTAATAAAATAATGAGTAATAAAAACTTAACCATATTATTTAAGTCTTCTTTAATTAACAAATATGTTTTCTTTAAGGGGTACTGAACATTTAATATAATTGTTATTATATACCAGTGGCGGCCTTATCGCTTGGAAGCAATCTCTTACATGCAACCATTGGGTGGAAAGATAGCATAGGATGAAAAGTAAAGGGAAAAATATTTGTTCTGTTATTATGTAGGTTAGGGGTAAAGTTCAGGAGACCCTACGTGTGAGCTGTACCGTGCATGGCCCTATCTATGAGGCCCCAGTATAGGCGTAGGTCGTAAAGGCCAACAATATCGCGCTTTTGCGACGGCCGCAACGAGTGCTGGCGATCAAGATCATCAGGGGGTACTACACGATCTCACTTGAGATCGTGCGGCCGAGATATCTCTCCTGGTCGGAACTCTACCATGGGACCGCGAGTGCCCTTGCGGCTCTTTATCAGTGGCGCAAGGAGGCGCGAACAAGGTACCAGAAATCTCAATTCCGCCTGGTTCTCGTGGAGGAATGGAAGGAAAGACTTGGGCTGGCCATTGACCAAACGTTGGCCGTTACTGCGGCGGTAAGGCCGGTTATGAAGGATTGGCTCGAGAGGCACGCGAGCCTCTCGTATCGGTTGAAACCGGTCATCACTGGGAAAGGATTTTTCGGAGAGCACCTGTGTCTGATCCGTAAGGAGCCGGAGCCTGAATGTGCCACTACTGTGATGGCGAAACCGTGGACACGTCATTCCACACACTGGCAGAATGATTGGCGTTAGACGAGCCGGGGCGCGATCCTCTGGCGCCCTCAGAGGGTATTGGCGGTCAGAGCCATACGCGGATACCGCACGGTGTCGACCGAGGCGGCGTGCGCCTTGGCCGGTACACCCCCGTGGGATTTGGAGGCGGAAGTGCTCGCCGAAGTTTATCGACGGGTGGCTGAATTCCGGGCGGAGAGTGGCATGCGCCCTCCGCCCGAAGAGGTACGCGAGTGGCGTGAAGCCGCCCGTCGAGCCACTATGGTTCGTTGGTCGTCGCGGCTGGAGGCTCCACGTGCTGGCTTCGCCACCGTGGAGGCGCTCCAGCCCGTCATCCTCGAGTGGACAGGGCGGCAGCACGGGACCCTTTCCTTCCGACTGACGCAGGTGCTTTCCGGGCACGGTTGCTTCGGGAAGTACCTGCACTCGGTCGCGCGGAGGGAATTGAGTCCCGCCTGCCACCACTGCGACTGCAGTGAGGACTCGGCCCAGCACACGCTGGCGGTGTGCCCCGCTTGGGCGCCGCAGCGTCGGGCCCTCACTGCAGTCATCGGAGGAGATCTCTCGCTGCCGGCCGTCGTACGCTCCATGGCCGGCGGCGAGAGCAGTTTTACCGCGGT
>PKRV01000253.1:446911-721659 GCA_003709505.1 Hyphantria cunea | reverse complement strand
GCCTTATTCTGGGCGGTCAGAGCCGACACCCACACCGGTGCGCCGTACAGCGCCATCGACCGGACGACCCCCGTGTAGAGGTTTCTCGTAGCGACGCTGGCTCCACCCAGATTGGGCAAAAGTCGCCCAAGGGCAGAGGCAGCGTCGACCAGCTTCGGAGCAAGCTGTCGGAAGTGCTCGTCGACGAGCCACCTACCGTCGAGGATCAGACCCAGATACTTCATCTGGGCCCGAACCGGTACGAGGACCGAGTTGACCACTATGGAGGCGCCGGGGGGCGGCCCACTGAGGTGCCGGACGATGCGGGCAGAGAGCACCCTCTCGAACAATTTGCCCGCCTCGTCCAGCAACACTATGGGCCTGTAGGCCGCGACCGAGTCGGCAGGCCGTCCCGGCTTCCGCAACAGGACCAGCTTCCCGCTCTTCCAGCACTCAGGGAAGCGTCCGGACGCCAAGCTAGCGTCCAACACCTCCCTGAGGCGGTCCGACTCACTGTCATACCCAGTATCATCCCTTGAATGTCGTAAGAGTCGAATAAGGGAGCCAAGCAGGAAGTACAAGGAAAAGGAAAACTTAAATCAAACCATTTTTCAACCCAACGGTCAACGTGGACCTAGTCCAGTTAGTAGACTAGCAATGAAAATTGATGAACGCAACATGTTTATAAAGCAAATAAGAAACGGTAGTTCGAGTAGCGTGGGAGAGCCACGCTTCGGTACAAATGGGCCGGCTCGACCGGAGTGATACCACGGTCTAATAGAAAATTGGTATAAAACAGCGCCTGCGTTGTATTTATATACATACCTATTATATACATGCCTATACCCCAACCCCTCTCCATATCCCCCAAAAGCCGGCAACGCACTTGTGACACCCCTGGTGTTGCGGTAGTCCATGGGCTGCGATAATCGCCTACTATCAAGCGATTCGTCTGCTATTTACTATAAAACTATACCATAAAAATATTTATAGTTGTTAAAAAAGGAAAAAATAAATAAGAAGACATAAATCCCATTTGTAAAATAGAAACCATCAACACCAAACACGTGTAATGTTCACACACACATATGTATACCCGTACTTCAATGTTACTGGGCCCCTATTAGCCGTACAGTGATGTTATATAGCCTACATACTTACTCCATAAATGATTATCCAACACAAAAAGAATTGTCGAAATTGGTCCAGACGTTCAACGTGTGATGTCGTGGCTAAGGGACACAGGGATTCGTTTTTATTTATATATTACCTAATACGTAAAGCAAAAATGTTGTAAATCTTTTTAATAAAATTATGCGGTCGAAGGAGTATCAAATTTAGCACAATTAAAGTTTATGTGGAGGAGGAGAGCAGGAAACTTCTAAAAAAAAGAATAATAGATAAATTTCTCTATATAAACAATATGACATATAGTTTTATTTTATATTATATGTATGTGTCGTGACCGCTAGTATATCACTGTCACTGGGTGACCACTAGTAAATTTATATCTTTATACATATAAAGCTTCTGTGCTGTGTTAAGAGGAGTTTAGTGACATACACATGTATGTTACTAAACTCCTTCTAAACAGCTAAACCGATTTTAATGTTTTTTTTGTCAATTCCTGCGTATTCGAGAGTAGTTTGATTCGACTCGCGGCGTTACCTGCGAGTGAAGTTATACCTAACCTATATATATATAGTTGATAGGTAAAAATTTTTTTTTCGGAAATAATACTTATCGTCTAGTGGTTTCGATTAGTCAGAGATTAGCGATGATTAATGACAACGACGACAGTATCATATTGCCTATTAATTAGATTAAAAAAAAACTGAGTAAATATGATACATCGGGCAAAAGTTATCCGAAGACCGATTGATAGGGGCACGTGTGGGCTGAGTTTATTGATAGCTTTCAGTTAACTATCGTTTGCTTCAATAACGTCTAATATTTTATCCGACTGTTACAAAAGGAGATTTATGTTTTCAAGTTATGTATGTTCGTGTATACTACTTTGTACTTTACTTTGTGGCCTAAAAGTTCGGATGGATTTTGTTGACTGGGTTAATGGGATTTCTATAAAATAGAAAATATTATAAAAACAAAAAACCAGACTGCGTGAAAACAAAACTAAAAAGAATAAAATAAGCCTCTGAATTAAAAAGCAGAGTAGAAGGATCAACAAGCGGGACCCATTCATTTTTGTGACTTATTAAGGAGCTCCCCGTAAAATTTAAATTCCGGCCGAACCTCAGACGCTTCCCCATTAAATTATATAAAAAAACAATTTTACTTTATTATTTAATTTAACAAAATGAATTTTATTTTATTATTTAATTTAATAGTAATATTTTATATTCATTCCGTACACGTAAAAAAATCCGGTTATGAGTAAGAAATGCGATATTGTTTGTTCTAATAACTTTAAATCGTTATATATCCTAAACGGTTTTATAAAATGAAAAATGATAAAGGAAACCTAATATTCATTTTCAAATACCTATTCAACGATACCATACTTGACGTGGTGCGTCGAATTTTTTTTTTTCATCATGAGAATATGGCGACTAGTTGTTACTATAGTGAGTATTGTTTACTGTAATGTTTTTAGTGACACTCGCGAGGTCAAGACGAATCGATTGACGTACGGATCATCAAAATCGGCCAAGGCGTTTGGCCTCTTCAATGCCACATAGGAACAAACACACATACATACATACATAGACTGATAAACACATAACCCTTCTTTGCTTTGCGCAGTCGGTTAAAAAACACCTAGTTGCTAAGGCGTATTCACGTAGTCGGGTTTCTTTTTGAGTAATAAGTCTTTTTATTTTGTTTACCAAATACCCTAGGCGATAGGGAGAGAGTATCAAATAACAATATATAAATTGGACCCACTTAACAGTTTCCACTTATGCTGATTGATATAAATGATACAGCTTCAATCATAAACTATTTTATCCATCTTGTTTTGTTTGGTCAAGCGTTCACTGTATTTAAAAATCTGGTTTAAAGTTAACATAGAGTTCGAAGTCCTTATTTGAACACTTAAACAAAACATACATGATGATAATACATTAGTAAAGACCCTTATCTGTGAGTATCGTAATTGCAAACAGACGTGGTCTTTCCGAAGTCGTGGCTTTAATTTACGTCGTACACCAATCTTGACATGGAATTAAATACACGCCCTTTATCAGAACAACATTGCGTACTTTTCAAGCTAGTTTTAACAGGAACAGCAAATATCTGAATAATCGCAGAGTATGAGGAAAATTCAAACAATTAATCGTACGACAGAATTACCGGCTATCTAGAAATAGGGTTGTCAAAATTATGACAATTGTTCGTACCGAAATAAAAACGAATACATCTACTGATTTGTACATGGAAAAATGAATGATAAAAAAGATGTGCAAAACAGATGTTAATAATTCAGATTAAAAAATATTAGCCCCTCATCCTAAGTCCCTACTAGTAGGGGTTTTGGGTCTGTGCCCGTGTACATATTATGTACCGTAAAAAGAAACGCATGAAATAAAAATTGCCTGTATATCAAAATCATATTTTATAAAATTACATAATACCAACTCCGTGATATTTTGTATGTATAATTTGTTATTTTCTTGAATTATAGTTGTAATAAGTAGGTCCTATGAAATCGTATTAAAGTTTTTTAACCGATAATGAACACAACCAACCCTATAATGTTTACATTACGTACATCTGCGATGCATTAATTGCATCACTGCACGTGGTGTAACTGGTTGTCATCAATTATGGCGCATCCTTCGAAGGCCATCTTCTACGTAGGCCAAGGGAAATCTGACCTGAAACACTTGATCGTGCACTTGGTACATTGAATTAAACTTTTGAAACATTTTTCAAAGAAACAAAGGTAGGGAGGCTCGAATGCAACTCGTACATTAGAAATTCTTTTGATACGGATATTACCTTTCAATTAGCTAATAACGAGAGTACAAACAACTCATACCTGTCTAGCTCATATCTTAAACAAATCACTACTTGTGAACAGAAGGTTTACTTATAAAAGATACTTATGAACTTCATGAGTCTTGTAACTACGGAATAAACAATCTATTTTGGTAGAGCGTGTTTAAATATTAAAACATTTTTCATCTCTCCGTGTCGTTTTGAGTTTGAATTATCATCCAGATAACAACTGCACTCATCTGCTTATCGTACATTGATAACTTGGCTGTAATTTGATAATTGTAGCTAAATTTAAGTACTTATTTATAACATGTGATAAGCTAAATTGATAACATTCTAAAAGTTATTCGCTAAAATTAAGTTAAATATGTTTGTACTGTGAAGAGGCTCTTTTTTCTTTTACAGCTCATGAATTAAGAATGAGGTCCTGTGTTAGAAACAACTTTATAAGCAATTATTTAAACGGACACAAAGATCACTCACACTCAGAACTACAAATTGTAGATAACACAAAATGTTGTCCCATTTGTGGCAATAGCAACCCACAACACTCAACTTTTTAATACAATTTATACTTATAAATATATTTTTTGTTTCAGGTAATGGCTGTGAATTTATTTGAAATGAAATAAATGGCTTTTGTAAGTAGTTAGTGTAGTCAGAAGTGTTTGTAATTGATGGTGTTGAAAATTCATGACTTAGCAATTGTATTTTTGTGCAATTTAGGTACTACTTTAAACCTGTGTACACATGAGGCATCAACTGTACACATTAACGTACAGCTTACTTTGTAATCAAGAAACATTCGGTACAACGAGAGTGAGGGAACAGAGAGTGCACCTGTGTCTACGCACACACTCGTGCACGATGGTATCTCCTGTGTACTTGACTGGTCTACGTTAAGACTGGCTGCCGTGGCCGAAATTGGACAGGAATACATCGTCACAATAACATTTAAATTAATACATATTTATTTGTTTTGACGTATGGCCTTAACGCTCTCCTGACAGGAGACCCGAGCCCATTGATTGATTTACTTGTTTTATGTTAAATTTATCGTCACAAATTTACAAAGTAAGCCAATACCCCCTTTCCATGGAACGGCTTATGTTCAGCTGTGGACTATTAAAATCCGTTGGTTTATGTCACAATTTTACATATCCATAATTCTAACAAATACTGAAGAAATTAAAAACCTTACTTATTATACTTCAGCTACAGACAGTTGGCTTAAAAAGAAATTAGGTTTACTAATTAGGTTAGGTGAATATTTTTGCATGTTCAACTTTTTTAACCAGATGAATTTGACCTCTCCGATGTGTTACTAGCCTTGAGAAGAAATGACGAAATAAACACAGGGATCATTGTCTCTTAAAATCGTTTGTCGTTTTAAAATAATCGTTAATTTTAAAACTTTATTGCATACTTAAAATACTTCTCATAACGAAGCATGCTGTTGTATATAAATGTTATGTACACTATGTAAGTGCACATCAAATCTTTACTTTGAGAAAAACATTTTATTTATCACACTACTTCCATTGAGAGAATATGAAATCACAAGAAAATTATTTGTTTGAACTACGTATTTACTAATTATTTTTTAATTCATTTTTCATGTTACATATACGACGAAATGTTCTTTTTATTGACGTCCTTTGTTTATAATTCTATCTTCTGTTTATTTGCTCGTGGACAGGAGTCATGATATTATAAAATAGAAGATTTTTGCCTTGAAAGGTTATCACAAGTATTTAGAGATATTCTTGTATCACACCTCCGTTTTTGCCGCCTCTCTAATATGTATTCGACAATGAACATATTTCTATCATTCGTTAATCATTACTGGAATAAATAGGTGAGACGGGGAGGCGTGAAAAAGCACCACACTGGGCCACATTATCCATTTTCGCAATGATAATAGTGACCACTCATGGGTTCTACTCATACTTACTATCAGTAATTGTAACTAAAGTCTTTTTAAATCTTATTTGTTTATGGTATAGAAGGGCAAACGAGGAAACGGAATACCCAAGGGTAAGTGACTACTGGCAACTATATCTGAAGAATCACACGGTGCGTTTCACCACCTTTTGAATTCCCTCTACCATACTTTGTGCGGAAATCCTCTCGAATACCGCCCACTGCTGGCTATGTCGGACTCCAACCGATCAAAAACCGCACCGTCTCGGGGAACCAGCTCTAATTTTCCTCTTATTCAAATTCGTATGTTTCTTTATAAGAATAATAAGGAGAACGACACTAAGTAGAGTGCACAGTGGCGTTAAACAGTGATTTATAAAGCGTGAAGTAATCAATCGATTCCGATATGTCCGTATTGGACTATGAACTAATTAATGAGTTCAACAATTAACTGTGCGTTATTGTCTGCCGATCTATTTACGGTATAACAAATATTATAATGTAAAATGCTTTATAAATACAAGATAATATGCTGAGGTTTTGTGCTTAAGAATCATTCTGAGCCATACGGGGCATTTATATACTATTTTATTAATTAAAAAGATACTAGATCTTTAGTTGACAAAATGTGTGTCGTTATCTTCCTCATCATCATCCTAGCCTTTATTATTCCCAAAATAATTGGGGGTCGTCTACTAGTTCAACCGGTTTTACCTGGCTATCAGTTTTTTCCACGGAGCGACTGGCATCCGACCTCCGCAACCCTGAGGGTGAACTGAATTCGAAGATTGAACTAGAGTTGTCAATATATTTGAGGGCACTGACTTCCCAATAACGATTGTCATAGGTGATCATGACAGCCGGGACTGACGAGACACGGGAACACCGCCATGTCCCATACTCTGAATACTCTATTAAGAATTTCTTGTAAGAAAAACCCGACAGCAGTCCGACCGACCCGGGAATCTAACCCAGGATCTGTTGATTGGCAAACGCTTGTGCCAACCGCAAATTAACGAGGCAGTCTAAATCCAATCGTCCAACATAGTTAAACTTATGGGATTACAAATGTATTACGAAATTTCCGTGTGGTGACATATTAAGAATACGGATTGTCACCACTTGTATTCATCCAATAGGAGTTGTAAGAGGCGAAAAAGGGAGGACTTGAAACGAACCTTATATCAGACGCGTCTTGTCAACCTAAAATTGTTCAAATCCTCCTTTCTAAAGAGGCCTATCGGATTTATCGAATAAACTGAAATAACTTGTGTTGTAATAATGGACCCTTTATCCAGGTCTTGGTTTTTCAAAGTTGAGTGAAATCAAGCATTGAAGCTTTCAGATAAAAAAAAATCTTAATCGGCTCATAAATGATAAGAAAATGATTCAACTAAATAGAGAATATTTTTTGCAAGCAAACTTAGTAACGTAAGTACATATATTCACTTATCTTATTATAGATACCAATTAATATTTTTTTGTATTACTACTTCGTGATTCTCACGCCGATTTCTGTAAGGTTGATTAATAATATTATAATCATACTATTAGTTATTAATCATATTACGTAATCTGTTGATAACAAAACGTGTTTCTTCTACTTCTTGATCATTGATAGCAATGATCTTGCATTTTCATTGTAACGGTTTTTTCGTTTCGGTTTTCGTCATTTTATTTATGGTCTATAATTTAACTCATCATCAGCCTGTCGCAGGCCAATTCAACTTCTTTTTATTGTATGTCAGTGAATGTTCATACATCTTATTTCTAATCACATTAAAAATAAAAAAAATATGTTTGCCTCCATTACTAAGGTAAAACAGTATATATGTATATAATTTTGCATTTAAAAGAGTGCAATGCATTTTAGTCATGCTCTTATATTATAATCTGAAATTTTAAACATTCCCCAATTATGCAACATATTTCTGTAAACACTAAACCGGATTTAATTGAGAGTTTCTCGGCTATTAACCCTAATATACATAATTTCCTTCTTCGAGAACATTCACCAACGTGTGTGCAACTACGTTGAAGTTACTCGTTACATAATACGACGTATTTATACACCGTAGGCAAGTAATTTATAAGTAATACTAACTTGCGTAGTCAAGAATTGTAATCAAGCCGGCACGTACCTCCTTACAACACGATAAGTTAAAGATACGCGCAGTTCTTGTGTCTAGGCAGCAGTGCACAATTTAATCAATTCCTAGTTGGGACAGGTTAGGAATACAGGGTGTCACAACCCCTGTTCATGCTATAGCCTATGGGTGTCGTGAAAGGCAACTAAGAAAACAAGTTAACCAAGACTAAGGGAAATGAAAAAAAAAACCTGATACCGACCCGTTAGACCAGCGCGATATATATATAAAATAGACCAAAACCTCATTTCTAGGGAGATGTCTATGTCCATTAGTCGACTGTTATATGTTGTTGATAGATAGGAACAGGTTGTAGTAAGTAAATAAAACGCACAATGGTTTTTTTATAAATAAAAAGTAGTCTGAAAGGACTGAGTAAAAACAGTTGAATGACTCACTTCGTTTAAACAGACCGACGGGTTCGAGGCCTCTATTCAAAAAGTTATGCATAATCGTGAAAACAGTTTTACCGTTGAAATCTATGTAATACCAACGTTTTATAGTTCTTGTCGTCATTCGTCTATAAATATTATTAGACTTGTGATCTACTCCCAGATATTTATGATTCATATTATGATATTATACATACAAGTTACCTTTAATTCCCAAAGTTCGCAGTTCATATAGTACTACGCTTGTTATTGCATCAATGGCAAAATATGAGTACTAATAAGACATTAACTTAGTCTTTAGGGGAAACAGGTATGGATATATATAAATATACATATAGCTCAGGTAATAAGTGGCTTACTCATTGTTTAACAACATTGTGTGGGATTATACTTCTTGTACCAAGAATAAATTAAGAATGACATTAGCATGCTGGTATCTTCTATGTGTTACTGACTTTTTAATTTAGTCGGTTAACAAGTTAACCTCGGCAGCCTGACATAATTGTGGCATATCTACTTGTAATTTTTTTCAAGCGTTGGTGCTTGCGTACGTATTGATTAAATTTCTAGACAGTTCTTCCTTGAACTGTTTCAACTTAATTCACATTTAGCACATCTAAACCTATTGACAGGTCATCGTTCCTCTTCAACAGAAATGTGGAATCTCTCAATTAAATTGTTCCCGAAATAATGTAGTTGCCATCTGTTCCCTAGATTAAGTTGGTCCCTCGCCGATATTACTTTACATTATCGTAATTGAGATGAACGGCTGGTAGAGCCGTGCCCACTGGTGGCTTCTAGGAAAAACGTCGTCTAATGCCTGATAATGGCATACTCTACGTCACTCTACTGCGGTTTTCGCGCAATTATCTTCAATTAAATTTATATATAATGGTGTTTACCTCATTCTTGATTGGTGTTCAGTTTACGTTTCGCTACCGATGAAACTACATGGTCATTTAGTGACCGGCGTGTTCTGGTTCGTGCACGGACTTGTTCCAGATCATTTTATTTGTAATTTTGTACTTAAAACAGGACTTTTTGGACTTTTAGTGGATATTTGTTATCTAGTGCTTCTGAGATTTGTAAGTATATCTGATACGTAATTATGTATTCGTCCGATGTACTCAATTATTGTGAATGATGATAGAAATACCCGTATTGTGTTTGTGATTTAGTGCGTTTCAAAATGTTTTCCCTGTACCTAAATATTTTCAGAAATGTTTACATATTGTTGATTACGATACTATAATTTTATGTTACTCTATAGTAAATTTAGTCGTTTAAGTTTTTGAGCGATAAAAACTAAATTTAACTTTTAATATGATTAATAATGCTACGACAGAACTTACCTAATCACAATCTTGTTTTGAGTGCTAAAATTGTGATCGTCACATTTTGATAAACGGTTAGAAGAACTATACGAATACTTTGTAATGTACGTTGTATAGAAATATAACTTCGGTTTCTGAATAGTAAAAATCAAAATACTTATCATTCATTTACCAGACAAGATAACTGTAATTTCAAATGTTTTCGAGATTCGATTTAAAAATCGAATGACATTTGACTTAAACTTAGCAGTAAAATCTGACAGCTCTATCTAATCTGTGGATCAAATCTTAGTACTGGTGTTTAAATATACTTTCAACAAGTCAACATGTGCTGGACAAAACTTTTACAATTAATTCATACCATTAACTTTAAAAAACCAAACGTCCTTACGCTAAAACATACGCACGTACGTACCTGCAGATTTCGGAACTTAAATCTTTTAAAAACCAAACGTATTCCTTACGCTAAAATATACGTACGTACGTACCTGCAGATTTCGGAACTTAAATCTTTTAAAAACCAAACGTATTCCTTACGCTAAAACATACGTACGTACGTACCTGCAGATTTCGGAACTTAAATCTTTTAAAAACCAAACGTATTCCTTACGCTAAAACATACGTACGTACGTACCTGCAGATTTCGGAACTTAAATCTTTAAAAAACCAAACGTATTCCTTACGCTAAAACATACGTACGTACGTACCTGTAGATTTTTTGTACAAAGCTATAACTTTAATTTCATGTAAAATATATGGCATTAAAAGAAGAGATCACCTATCCGTCTAACTTTGACCGTTTTCAGATAAATTTTGTTTCATTGGTATGTATTATTTGAACTGTCGTCGTTGTATTCGCATTTGTACCATTACAATTTTTAAGGGACCCGTAAAATTTAATGACTGACGTAATTTTTTACTTCTGATAATACTTTGTTTAAATATTGTGGCTTTCTGAACTTCTTCTACATGTAAATAATGATGACCATTTGAAATATGGGGTAAATGAGCAGACGTATCGCCTGATGGTAAGCGATTACCGCCGCCCATGGACACCCGCAACGCCATTTTTCAAAGTAGTACTTTAAAAGAAAGGAATGATTTTTTTTTTATTTTTCAATACGTAGGTATACTAGTATTCTACTTAGAGCTATATCGAATTAAAAAAGGCTACAATGGGATCATAGGATTTACAAACAGACCAGTGACTAAAAGGACCTTGAACCCTAGCATTAAATTTATTTTACATGACCCTAATACACATGGCGTCACATAAAAGGATAATACGCTACTTATTTCATAAGAATTTTGCGCGTCACCACATTTACATCAACATACGGCCAATGCAAAATAGTCCTAATTAAAACATGATTACATGTAAATTTATAAGAGAATTGTATAGCAAGAAAACCATGATTCAGTCAGTAGGTATATTTTCGTATGGCCTCAAGATAAGCGGGCACACGGGACTTACGCCATATAATCATTTCGTGGTAACATTTAATTACCTGAATTAGATTCCTGTCTACACAAACAACCAGTATTTTACTTACGTCTTATATTTTCATTTATTTTTGTTTTGTTGATTCATTTGATAATGCTGAATTTTAATATAATAAAATGTGTTTTGCCAACGTTAATGCCAGATAACATGTTTAACATGGAGAAGAGAAGGATACACATTATCAAGTTTTAAAACAGATGATTTTACTACCCGTATTTAAAATCTTTACAAAATTTAGAGAGTATTTTCTACAAACAAGAAGGTTTGTTAGTTTTTCTTTTAATTTAATAGCTAAAGTTTAGTAAATTATGATTTTTTTCTACATTTGTGTCTTTAACTTCCTTTGAGCAATTTCATCTTTTATTTTTTCAAGGAACATTTTGACGGTAAAGCAACCAAGAGCTTTAGCGTCAAAACATACAAGGTTAGTCCTCCCGAGACGAAAAAATGTTGGCGCCTTTACGTCTTATGATCTGCTTTGGTAGTAATTGTTTTAGACACGTTAATAATCTTCGTGATCACGTCTCATTTCAGACTAAACGACTATTAAAGGATTTATTTATTTTTGCACGCATCTTTAGCTATAAGTATAACAATAATTCATCTAAGCTGATTGACCTTCGTTAAATCTCAGTAACAAATTACGAGTGCAGTTAGTGCAAAAAAAGGTTTAATATAAAAAAATATTTGCATGAAGAGCAAATAAACGCGCTCTTTGTGTGTAAGATGTGACTCTTATCTAAATGGTTCACAAATAGTAGGTCCTCATTATAACACACATTTATCTTTTTATTAAACTAGTGTAGTGTATTATAATTCCAAATATATGCAACTCGCTGCCACTGTGACCGTACCGCATAAAATCGAACGCATTAGCAGTATTATGTCATTTACTCGAGTAAACCGACATTTGAATCGATTCAAATGTGCACGAGTATTGGTTTTTAAACAATCAAGCAACCAACCCACGTGTTGGTATAGTATTTCTCAGCACTCTTTGAGTAAAATGGGTTTTTAACTCACTAAATTGAAGATGAAAACAAAAGCTTTAAGAATACATTACTAACTAAGAAGACAACTTCTCACTGTAAAAGCCTGAATCGACGTTTTATAAAGATCTTCTGGTTGGTTTAGGTATCCCAAAGAAATGGTAAAAGACTAGATAATACCTATTAATTATATATTATTTCTGTATTAAGGCCATTCGACTGTCTCGTTGGCGCAGTGGTAAGCGAATGCGACTGCTGTGTTAGAGGTTTCGGGTTCAATTCCTGAGTCGGACCATATGTTTGTATGATCTGCAAATATTTGTTTTGGAGTTAGGGTGTTTTCTATGTGTAATATGTATGTATTTTCAAAAAAAAAGTATATATGTATTCATATCAGTTATCTAGTACCCATGGTACAAGCTCTGTTTAGTTTGGGACTACTACTAATTATATTTATATTTATTTATTTATCCAAAAAATTTGCTAAAACAAGGCTTTTGTTTTAGCATATAATTTAATAATGAATAACCGGATTACTTTCAAAATAAAATACATAAAATTGTTTATTCTAGTTCTATATCTTGGCGAATTGACAGACTGTCTAGCCTTCGCTTACAATTTACCTTGGACTGCCAAAGTATATCTTGTCCTTTGTATTTTTATTCACCCCCGACGCAAAATAGGGGTGTTTTATAAGTTTGACGGCGATGTCTGTGTGTGGGTCTGTCTGTGGCATCGCAGCTCTCTAACGGATGGACCGATTTCAATCCGAATTTTGTCATTTGAAAGCTAGTTTCCTTGCGGTGGTTCTTAGCTTTGTAAATATCGGTCCAGCAGTGTAAGAGTATCAGCTTTTTCCAAAATGATGTTTTGGCATTTTTGGCGTATGATTAATCGATTAAGTGCTTAATTCCCCTTAAGGTTTTAAAATTTTAATTTTAGGTTGTTTGATTTACTTTTGGTTTATTGATTTATTAATTCAACCAGATGTTCATAACATAGTTGAGCTTATTAGTTTTATCGACACGCATCTTAAAGCAGTACAAATATTAGTAAAGGTGATTGCTACCGTCTGCGATTCACATGAACTGCCACGAATAATCTTAGCGTGTGAACACTCATAAGTTTAAAGAATATGTAGGTATTTAAGATTATAATATAAGCTAAATGTATGGTAAAATAGTTTTATATTATTCACTGTTGAGTCCAAATATTACTTTATTCAGGGCAAATATACGCAAGCGATTCAATTCCAAATTCTCAACAATACTGCCCGATAAGTGAAAATATATAACGTTGATCGATTCTCTCGAAAACCCAATCGCCTGTCTGTAGTCTGTTTTGATTGTATAAACTCTTGAAGTCTGTTACATCTAGTACTTAGCGTCGTTAACCAAAATAAATAGTGTTTATTGAAAAGCCATACGTATGTTCGTGACATGTCTGAATTTCATGCAGTCGTATAACAACCGGTTTTGTTTATAATTTGAAGAACACATGAAAGAAAAATCCAATTGCACATGTGTGTAAAACATTTTCAAAGGTTTAATTGACGTGTAACATCTCTTGTCTCCTTTAGAAAAGGGACGGAAGTATGTAACAGGTAGTCGGAGAAGCGCGATCTTTTTAAGTTGGCTAATAAGCTAGCGCGGTGAGCATGGGCGTGGATAGGGGGAGCGGGTTCAATCCCTCCCCGGAAGTGTTTCCACACCATTAATATTTTTACACCTCGTGTTTTTTTTTCATAATAATACTTCGGGTACAGGAACATAGCCATTTTGTCATCTTGAACATCCACCCACTCCCCGTGCTCAATTAAATCTGGCTACGCCCGTGGCGGTGAGGCTTTTTATTTAGATTAAAACGAACAACAGAAATTAATTGTACTATAAAAAAAATGAGTCACCGTCGTCACCGTAACGATTGTGCGTGCGCAGCAATTAAATCTGATTCCGATAATTCTGTGATTTGCAATCTACGATATCGTAATACATTTTACATAAATATTATGTAGTTTGAGGCAATTATTAAAATGAAGTAATGTAGCTGTGCTAAATTACTAACATTTTAGCATGTAATAGCAATGTAATGTTAAAATGTGAAAAAAATACATTATATATGGCCTTATAATGCCTTTTGACTATTACATGCTANTGTAAAAGATCTAAACTTTATTATATAACATTTTATATTATGTAAAAATTAGTATGTTTTTCGTGTGTATATATATATATATATATATATATATTATCTTCTTAGTAATCTAAACACTTCTTAGTCATCTCAAAGTCCGCGGTTATTAGGTAGCGTGTCGATGCCAGATACAGTAGTAAAAGCCAAACCGCCCTTGACACAAGCGTTTAGCTCAGTCTCACACATTAATAAAAGTATTTACTCACGTTAATTAATTTTTCTATATATATAAACGAAAGTCGCGTTAGTTACACTATTTATAACGGCTGAACTGATTTGGCTGAAAATTGGTAGGGAGGTAGCTTAGAATCAGGAAACAAACATAGTACTTTTTACACAGGACTTTTTTTACTCTGTGTTGTTCTTAATGTACCGCGGGTAACACTGCGGGGCTCAGCTAGTACTTTATAAAAAAATGTGAGTACTACCTGTTTTTGTCTCTGGGAAACTCCCCGGTTCTGTACTCTACCTCTCACTGCAATCGGAAATTCTGAGGGGTCGTTATTGGTCATACAGGAGTCAGGAACATCTGTGTGTGTGAGTGTATTTTACACGGAAGAGTAAATTATTATTTTAAGGCAATATCGCAATCGCAACTGTATAATAGAGTTGTACCATTAATATGTATAATTGACCGCAAGAATACTACCATAGTAATAAACTTATAAGGTATACTACGCTTTAACTTTCAGTAATAGGGTTGATAATTCGTTGCGGGTCATGGGTTTTCCTCGATACTCGAAGGTGAGCGAGGGTTGTCCGTGCGTCACAGCTGCACATTGACCAACCCACCGGTTCCTCGAAACCGTGATAACCTTGAATTAATTAATGACTTTAATCGCTAGAATCGCTTTGTTAGTGCAGTTTACAGAACAATTGTTTTACCACGGTTGGTAATTGTAACACAGTCATAAGTGAACCACAGATAAATAAATATCATTACAGACGACAGTTACTGCCACGTTAAGAAGTAAAGTTCATGTAATTATATAGACCATTTTAGTAATAACTTGCTAAAAATAATAAAAGTATTCAATATTGCCTACAAGTATAGCTATTTACTACAGTTTCATAGATATATTTTTATGGAATAGTAAGCGATTACCGCCGCCCATGGACACCCGCAACATCAGAGGCGTTACATGAGGCCATTAAATGGACAGAATCAATATTTTTTTAACTAAAGCAAACCGATTGAGAACTTATATTATTATTCTTTGTATTTTTATATAATTTAAAGATATTACATATACGTATAACTATGCTAGCTTTTCAACTTCCAGTCTATCTACGTCCCTCATTATATATACATACATATAATGTTTTTAAACCATGGGAGAGCGACGCTTCAGCATGCATGGGCCGGCTCGACCAGAGTGATACCACGGCCTCACAGAAAACCGGTGTGAAACAGCGCCTGCGCTGTGTTTCACCGCGTGAGTGAGGATATCGGATACTCATAATCCAACCCTTCCTCATCCCTCTTCCCATCTCCCAAGGCCGACAACGCACTTGTGACGCCTCTGGTGTTGCAGGTGTAGGCGTACCCTAGGCGACGGTAATCACTTACCATCAGGCGATACGTCTGCTCGTTTGCCACCTAATCCATGAAAAAAATGTATTGACGCAAACCCATTCAAAATTTACATAATTGCCGAAATCAGGGAATTCCTATGTACGTAAATTGGGATATTTTGATGACGCGTTATCTGAGAAAATATCAAAATAAAATGCAAATTACTCAATAACAAGTCAACTTGAATGTAGATTAAAAATATTCACAATAAGTTCTAGTTTAAGAACATAAAACTAGTCTGTAAATCAGAACATGTTTTCGAAAGTTTACTTAATAAACATTCAGTTAGATTAATCTACTCGTGTAATAAAAACAAATAAATGAAATTGAAGTGCCTGTATGTTATTTTAAATTGACAGCTTTTTACTAAAGGCATATAAAAGTATATACGGCACATACATCAAAAAGCAATTTTTTTTTGCCTTTTTATCTGTTTGTGCCAGCTAATCTCTGGAATTGCTAGACCGATTTCGAAGGGACTTTACTGGCAAATAGCTGATGATATAAAAAGTAACTTAGGCTAGCTTCGCAGCAACCGCGGGTAAGTATTATTAAATATGTCAATACTATTTTCTCTAATCTCAGTGGTGCAGACGTTTTGCCAATAATTACGTATGTTGCTCTTACTCTCCAGGTACTGTATAAGTGAATGCTGTTTTTCCTTGCGGTAAATTTGTACTATTTCTTTCGTCTTGAAATATTCCTTAAGTTGTGGAAATATTTTCTTAACCTTAAAGTATTTTGTTCCTATTGTCTAATGAATCTGAATATGAAATTATCATCAACATCTTTTAACAGTCTACTTTTGGACATAAGCCAAAAGCCTGGTATGGTATCCTTCAAAAGGAGGTTTACCATACCAGGTATACTATGCCAGGCTAGCCAGATATTGATGGACATGATTATTATAGAAAACGACATACTAACTTAAAATAATTTACTTCAACTAATTCAGTAGAGGTATATATATATACCTTGACTGATTTAGTAGACATACCTAATGGCCAAAAGAGATCCCATCTTGGGCTGGATGACTTTATTTATCAGACTATCTTTGAAAAGACCTATCATCAGTTGGGACCGTGAAAATGATATATATTAGTACGATTAGATTTAGCGCTATACATAGATTCATTAGCAATCTATATTTCCTGAGTTCGGTAGCAGATATTGCAACAAAAGAATTGGTAACAAAGGTTAGTAACAATTGAAGTCGTGTCGAAACCGTGTTGAACCGAACGAAAAGGGCAAAAGTAACCAAGTTGAGGTTAACTTTACAATACAATACAGGAAACGAAATTTTCAACCACGTTTTAACAAATACTACCTAACGTGACCGAAGCTCAACACAAACTTATTACTTCAATAAAGAACCAAAAACTTGTTTACATATTTTTAAACACCAATTGAGGTTTTTTGCTATTTTCATACAACCGCTTCTATTCTTGGCACATTAATACACGTTATAATCTACCTGCATTTTACAAACTTGTATGCTGACCGTGTTAAAAACTATGAATTTTAATCTTAAGAGAATAAAATCTAATTTACAACCAGCCGTATTTTTGTGGGTACTACGCATACGATGTAATCTCGCAGAGGCGAATATTTTTAGAATGTAAAAAAAATGATTGTATCTTTAGTTCGACGTTACACTAGTAATATGATTTGCAACTCTACGACGTTGGTTTTAAAATTTATTTTTGAAAGTGATAGCATTTTAGCAGTAAAAGAACATATGTACGTGAGTTTTATATGGTACAAGAAACTTTGAATGACTTGCTACTTTTTTGTTTAGTACAGTAAAAGTAGGAATTACCAACACGAGTTTGTATATAATACAAATTCTTTTTTTATCTGTGACCATCAGAAGACAAATTGATTTTAAAAATTAGTTACTAATTGTATATCGGCCTCGAAAATCTTTTGTACGTTGTTTTAAACTTACAATATGCCAAGACAGGCGTGTACACAAACTTAACTGATATCTCATCTCCACAGGCTTAAAGTCTACTGCTGGACATAGTTTTTCCTAATAAAGGAGGTTTAACTGAAATAAGAGTTTAAATAGAACTAGAAACAGTTACAACTTAAAATTATTATAAATAAATAGATATCCCGAACATCTAACACACAGCGTCATCAAGTCCCAAACTAAGCAGAGCTTGTATTATGGGTACTAGACAACTGATATGAATAGGTAATATATACTTTTTTTTGTAAATACATACATATTATACATAGAAAACACCCAAATTCCGAAACAAATATTTGCGGATCATACAAACATTTGGTCCGACCCGGGAATCGAACCCGAGACCTTAAGAACAGCAGTCGCATACTCTACTCCTACGCCACCGAGGCAGTCAATCATATAATAATCATCAGTAATTATATTAACATATTGTTAATAGTAGAAAATCCTGAAGTGCAAAATAGCTAGAGAACAATCTCCTACTATGGGTCGGTCAGCCAAGGCGGAAGCGGAACTCCCGTCTCTGCCCTCGTTGTTTCGCAGAAAAGGTCTATTATGAGTACATATTAGTAACATTTTCCTTCTCTCTGAGGTAAACTAGTAATAATCCAGATTTAAAGACATAGAGGAAATAATAATGATTCGTAATCCATGCATCATGTCCTCTATAAACATACCCAAGAAATTAATAATGCAAGAATCCATACTTCTATACTTAATATTATAAATTTGGAAGTAACTCTGTCTGTCTGTTATACTTTCACGGCTAAACTGATTAACCGAATTGGATGAATTAAATAAAAAGTAAAGGACAATTTTAATTTCAAAATATTCTTAAAAAGTCTTTAAGGGTGGAAAAAGAATTGTTCAACTTTCCGTCCCGAATTTTTTAGTAAATTACAAAACAAAATCTAAGTACGACTAGTTTTAATATTGGCTTTTGCTCAGGGCAGGAGCTCCGAAAGGAAGGAAGGATCACTCAAAATAATTGTCCATAAAAATTAAACATTTCTTCAATGAATATGCTCTAAAGGGAAATGAGAAACTATGTTTATGATTTTTTTTAAAACTGGATGGACTACGCCACGCGACAGTTCGAAAATAAAACACAAACAAACCATCGATTTCCCTTCGACTGTTAAAGTACAGCGTATGTTTATATTAGTACTTATAAACGTCTTATACAATAACTCTTATGGGATCGTCAGCAGTTATACACATAATTCAATAATATTCTTAATCAGATATACATGATGACGGATGATAGTTGTACGAAAATAATGTTACGCTATCTAGCTGCGTGTATCGTTTGCTAGTAAAATGGTAAGCACGCCTTAGTACCTACTAATATTATAACTACTAGATACGTGAAATAATAAATTGTGAGAGACGAGAGCGCTTACTTTAAATTGGTCTCTTTCGAAAAGGATTACGTTTAAAGGTTGTAAGCAATTCGGGTCTCTCCCTCCTCAGGTGCAGAGTGGCACACCGTGTGGTTTTAATCGGTTCGATTCTGAAACACCGCCCCGCCGCAAACCCCGGTGGGGTGAGGGTCCGTGGGGGTTTCAACACGTAAAAAAGGCACTACGGGTATGAAAGACCAGCACTTTAAGGCAACTTGCAAGTGTTTCGCGTCGTTTCTTTCTACAATCGCTAACAACTGTGTTCTCTTGTATTATTGGCTAATATTTTGTTTTGACTACGTAACTTAGCGTTAAGAGGCGTCATTCCCGTACATTTGTTAGTTTTCTATTTACGTTTACGTTTTAAGAATTTAACTTGGATAAGGGACTGGTATAGTCCGATTTTAATAGTATATTTTGTTTGGATATTATGGTTTGGTATTGGTATAAAAATGACATGCAAGAGGGCAATCTAGAGAGATCTATCATAGGCACCAAATTTATGAATCGCATTTGCATGCAGATCCCGATGATCTCGTAAGATAAAGAACACGATTTAAGTGAAATAAATTGTATTTATGGACAATTAAATGCACCTTAATATAATAAAAAAATGTATTCTTCACTTTGTGTATAAATACATGTATGTATTTATAAAAAAATACCTACATAAAAATAGCCTTTTAATTGTTAATCCGACCCGGATTCATTGTTCCGAGTTTATATTTTTATTTTGGTATTGGTAGGACCTTGAAAAAAAAAAATAATTTAATGAGCCTTCATAAAGGTTTACATGAAAATGAATTTGATTATTATAAGTGCGGGGAATTTGTATGACGTGGTGAGAGGCAACCGGCTTCTTCGACGTCATACGGTTCAATGCACTATCTCGATATGCCGTCTCAATCGATTCAATAAACAAGCATCGAGTCCAATACACTTTCAACAACACTATAAGACGTACACACCAGGGATATTTCAATAAAATGTCCGCCCTATATCCGTAGGCAACTGAAAGATTAAAATATCCGAAATACTAAGCTACTAGAACCCGTAAGCGATAAATGCAAAATACAATAAACATAAAAAAAGGAAAATATGTTTGTATGTTGATAACAATTACACTTGGTTTTATTTTAATTTGAAACACAAATTCTGTTGCAACGTAAAATCTCGCAAAACAAAATCCTCATCTGGGCTTTTACTCAGAAAGGGATTTATTTCATTTGAAGTATTTCATTTTAGATAAGCTACGTGAATAGAAGAGACTCTTCTTAAATTATAATTTAACAAACGAACACAAATCCCAAAGCCCGTTGAAATTTTTTCTCTATGTTGTTAACTGTATCCACCTTTTTTTTGTGCGGATATCCCCTCGGATACTACAAACTGGTGGTAATGTCGGACTCGAACCGACTAAAACCCGCACACCATCTCGGGTACTAGAAGACGGGGAACCAGGTGTACCTTCGGAAGTAGATCCCTGGAACCCCAACGTACCTCGGGCCACACACTGTTTGTAGGTGGCCCCCTATGTTCCCGTTACTATCCCTCTAGGCGCGCACGCTCCGCAGCGTCCGCGCTTCCAACAGAGCCTTCTGCTAGGGTGACAGATGGCCTCATCTGTCACCCTAGCACCCTAGCGCAAGCCTGAGGGTGACAGATGAGGCCATCTGTCACCCTCAGGCTTGCGCTTATTGAGGACGGAGATCGTTCTGCGATCTCCGACGCCCGAGCCGCCTGCGGTACCTGCCCCTTTCCTGGGCCGTGAGGGCCGGTAGAGTTCTAAATCTCTCCCGGTCCCGCTCCGCCGTTCCTTAGCAAGCATAACTTGCTCGCAGAAAGAAACGGCGGAGTTTCCACGCGCTCTCACTCCGCAGCATGGCCGTAATCATGCTACTGAGCGAGAGAACCCCCAGCCCGATGGCCGCCACTAGATCACGCCTCGGCTCCCCCCACTCCGGGCATTCTGCCAGCGTGAGGAGCGCCGTGTCCACGATCTGGCCACCGCATTCGGGCAACTGTATCCACCTGAACTTAAGTCTAGAAATTACATTATAATCTGATTAGATTCAAACACGATCAAACTTCGGCCTTAAAATTGTAGACATCTACTTAAGAGTTCCGGTAAAAGTTCTACTTAATCCAAACCGGATATATTAATGCAAGAAATCGGTTTACATTTAAAAGCTAAAGGCATCTCAACCGTAAATATTTAAAGTAGTTAATGTCAGTCCCTTAACGAGGCCATCCCACATGAACCAGTCAAAATTTGTATGCACATATAATTATTAAAAACTATTCATACATAAATTATAAGAGTAGTTATTTTAGGCCAAAATGTCAAGGCAATCTAACTATTAAACGATAGTGTTACACGATTTATAATTAAATTCGTACTAGGGAATTAAAGCAATCGCCTAACAATTATTACATTTGTATATCTTCATTTCATAATTATGTGTTAGTAAACACATAAAAAATACTATGTGACTGCCTCGGTGGCGCAGTGGTAGCGTACGCGACTGCTGTCCATGAGGTCTCGGGTTCGAATCCTGGGTCGGACCAAATGTTTGTATGATCTGCAAATATTTGTTTCGGAGTTTGGGTGTTTTCTATGTATAGTATGTATGTATTTACAAAAAAAAAGTATTCATGTATTAATATCAGTTAACCAGTACCCATAATACAAGCTCTGCTTAGTTTGGGACTAGATGGCGTTGTGAGTTAGATGTCCGAAATATTTATTTATTTATTTATTTATGTTTATGTAATTGAATACAGACTGTAACTTTGAGATTATGTTTACCTTTAAATAGATGATAGTATTTGTATGGTTTACCGCTCAGGATAGTTGGCGGTTCTTGGGGGTGCCTTCGTTCAGTAGTAGATGGCAATAAGTTGATGTACTAAGAGTAACAAGTGCGTTGCCATTTAAATCTCACCACTAGAATAAGAAGCTCACGTAAGCAGCAGAAGAATTGCCTAACGCTGCTTATATGATTTACAATGTTTAAATCTACGGCAAAGCCTTTGCCAAGTTTTGGTAGTCTGAGTATGTTTGTATGTGCCACCGTAGCGCGTAACTACTTAACCTTTTTTATCATTGAGGTGTCAATAGATTCGTCACAATTACCCGAGTGACACAGGCTATATAAATTTTATCAAAAGTTTTTATGTAGTCGGATTACAGATTTTTAAACTTTTTCTTGTTCTATGAGGCCATGTCGCTCCGATCTAACCGACTCGTTAGTCCTAAAGCCTTTATCTCCCACAGTAACTAAATTGAATCCAGTGAAATATAAATCAATCTTTAAAGTTAATTAACGCTGAAGCTATAAGCCCTTTAAGTTTACTCAAAGTCTGTTTTTCTCGGAAATGATGCTTTATTCGCACAAAATATGAAGGCAACAGAATAGCATACGAAATGTAAATTTTATATTATGAATTATTAACTGTTTATAAGTTATTGGTAGGTATTATAGAACTTTGTATTTGAATTAGTTTAGCGAGTCTTATCAATTATGTTATAAGGGAAAAACGAGCAGACGTATCACCTGATGGTAAACACTTACCGCTGCCCATAGACACCCGCACACCAAAGGCGTCACAAGTGCGTTGCCGGTCTTTTAAGAAGGAGTACGTTCTTTTCTTGAAGGTTTGAAGGTCGTATTGGTCCGGGAATATAGAAGGCGACAGTTCATTCCACAGTTTTGTTGTGCGAGGCAGAATGTTTCTGAAAATATGAAAGTATTAAAAAGCTTTTAAATATACAAAATGTCTCGATTGTAAACCACTGAAGAGATGATAGATTACTTTACTTTATTTTCGCAAGGTCTAATTAACTTATATTTCATTCTCAAAGAAATAGGCAGACGTTTTCCAGAAAATCACTAAGAACACTAGCTCGACATCTCAAAAAAGAAAGCAGGTTGTTTTTTTTTATATTTTCGTATATTATGTAAGATATCAAACATACCAATGAAATCGAGGTCATTATGATCATGTTTCTAAACAGACCGTAATTAGTGATTAAAATATGATCTGGCAACCGCCTCTCTCCCCCTCCCTCGGCAACAGGTAGATGGGGTGTACAAACATTTGTAGGCTTGGGGGTTGCCACGTGGAGAGGCTTTAGCCTCGTCTGGAATATTAAAGCCCACCTCGCAGGAAGTTAATTTAAGGGGCATTAAGTTTCCTTTCAATTTTTTTTGTGACAAAAGTCTATTATATTTTTCTTAGAAAATGTTGGCCTTTGTAAACCAAGTTGTTGTTTTGTCCAAAAATACGTATGGATTATATTCTTAGAAAAAATGTAAGTCGTGAAAGCTTGGTTTCAACGTCAAAGCACAATTACTGAGTTTTCTTTTTTTTATGGCATGGGTGACAAACGAGCAGATGGATCGCCTGATGGTAAGCGATTACCGCCGCCCATGAACACCCGCAACACCAGTCATGAGTGCTTTGCCAACCTTTGGGGGACGGGTGTCCGTTATCCTCATTCACTCGGTGAAACACAGCGTATGCGATGTTTCACACCGGTTTTCTGTGAAGCCATGGTATCACTTCGGCCGAGCTGGGCCCATTCGTGCCAAAGCGTAGCTCTCCCATGGTTAAAAAGTCTTAGTTAAATGCATTAGCTTGATTCTATTTTGTGTGAACGTTTTTCTTTCTAATGTATAACAATTTCTTGTAATTTCATATAAAAAGGAATCGACTTCAATTTAAACAGCCTACATTATCTAAATATAAAAATTCCGTATTAAAACTTCAATCATTTCCAAGATAATTAATAAAAAAATGTGACCACCTTATTCATTCTAGCCTACAAAAAAAAAAGTGAGCCTATCACGACAACATTACTTTAATATATAAAAAAATTCTATAAACTTAATTAATCCTCTGCCAAAAAGGGAAACCTTAAAAGCATTAGAGGGGTTTAAATTCGGCAGATTTTAATTAGTGGAGAAACGGGTCACCTGTCCCTGCAACACAAGGGGAGGATCCTCCGACCAGGCGAGGTGATCATGCTTGGCGGGCCACTGAGCCACGGTTTATGCTGGGAAGTTGTATATATGTTAAGCGCGCGAGAACTTCTATTGCGCGGTGCACCGCAGGATTGGTAGCTTCTTCGTATACTACGTTACTCCGTAATCTATCTTCATGCCAAAATTGATTTCAGTGCAGTGGCTTAGCCGTGAAAGCGCGACAAGCAGACAGACAGAATTACTTTCGAGTTTTCAATATTAGCATGGAAGAACGGATGTGTCAAAGCCGACGGATGGTACCATCATAATCACATCACAACGATGTATTAGATATTTAGAATAAATACTTTTACTTCAAAAATCCATTTACCAATTATACAAGAACTAAACATACACATGTCTCCTCTATACAGCGCATGGTCAAAAACGTATATTCCATTTCGAAATCTTAACAGACTGCATAGAAACAAACACAAATACAGATATAATGTAATTAGCCCAATCAGGTGTAACATCATAAAGCCTCTAAAACACGATTGCTGATGATAAGATCCTTGAAAGATAACATTACTGTATTCTGAAGTGTGTGTATAGGACTTCACACAAAAGTGTACAAAAAATTCTAGAATATACTCATTGACATTGTTTTAAGGACAGGACAGGTGTAGCAAGACTTGCCCGCTTCAGTGCGGGCAGGTGCTGGGGGGGGGGGTCTGGATGGTGTAAGAAAGCGGTTCCCGGATCTCTCCCGTCTCAGGCGCAGAGTGGCACACCGTGTGGTTTTAGTCGGTTCGATTCCGGCACACCGCCCCGCCGCAAACCCCGATGGGGTGAAGGCCAGAGGGTTTCCACACGTAAAAAAAAAGTGGTGTAGCAAGACTATTTTAAACTTTTCTTCATTGTTTTTTCTGGTTTTTAGTATTTGTGTTAACTTCACTTGCGTTTTCTCATATTTCAGCCGATAATGACTTACGGCCATTTTTAATAACTTATCTTCACTTTTTACTAGTTACTACTACTACTAGTTGTTATTCTTAACTTGGTTATTGAAAACAGTCTAAAGTTATTTTTCTGCCAACTAAAACTAGTCAAAAAAATCCTGCATACTGCTTATTAAAACAAAAAATATATAGACTATCTCCAGGTTTTACTAGAGGTAGGTCATGTAAATAACCGTTAGTAGCTTCTTGTGAATGTTGTCCTTATCATCATGGGAACTCAACGAATAGGTACTTTGTCACTTGTTCTAATCTACTCCTAAAAGGGGGTTCTTCTCATGTATTGTAGGATATCTTAACATTTTGAGCACCAATCCCTATAATACTTTTTATGTATTGGTTTCATTGAAATTTGAAGAAAATATTCCAACTCTAGAAGGTACAAAATTAAGGGATGAGGACTACAGCTTATTACAATTTGTTGAGATTTAAGAGCATTGTAGTAGTTGATTCTTTTTCGAACGTCTATTATGTTTTGCAGGCGGAAAGATACCATATTTATTATATACATGAACGTATAAAAAAATATTTCTTCACGAAATCAAAATGAAGTATAAGCCCGATTTCAATTAATATATCTAAACATAAATAAAAATAAATCGCCAAATGTGTTGCTAAGCGCAAAACTCTAGAACTCGAGTACAAGGAAAGTTCTTATGGAGAGAATGGATGTAAAATTACAAGGAAAATTAAAAAACAACACTTACTTATTTTTTCTATTGGACTGCGACAGACCAATAACTTTTGATAGATCGAAGTCTGTAGCTAGTATTAATATAGTTATCTGATTCTCAATTATCTACTAAAATTAGGTCTCGTTTACATAAGTAGGATTGACGCTCGGCAATTGCTCATAAGATTTACTTTACAGAGATCTCGTTCTATAAATTACCACACGGAGGCATAACTGCACTGTGTGTACATTAAAAATGCAACAAGTTAAAATTATGACTGGCATTTTGGTCCATTATTTAGAAATTCTTGCTGCTAAACTAGAGGTCGAAGGTTTGAGTTCCATCTAAGACAAATATGTGGTGAGCACAATCCTTTGTTTTGTGTTTGGATGTAATCTTTCGACAATATGTATGTTCTAATAAACACAAATGTAAATATTTCTGATTGGTATAACACAGTCTGTCCAGTTTGGAATAACGGTCGTATGTTAGGTTATTATTATTGATTGATCTGTTCTTCATAAGATATACATATGAAAGAAACGAAATTGTAAGTACCTATTGCGTTAAGCATATCTATAAGATACTGACAGTCCAGTTTTTTTTGTGGCCGAGGTCGTAATGTGGTTTACGTAAAACGGTCTTATTTTCGTTAGCATGCGTAACACGAGAGGCTTGAACCAACATGTTTTGATTTTAGGTATTAGTCATGTATTAGGTCATCCCAATCATACTATTTCAGTATTTGCAAATTTTAACACAAAAGCCTATCCTGCCGTTGTTAGCATTGCATATGTATGTTTGAACCTACCGATTTGTATGGTTTTTGGCATAAGATCCTAATACTTTCAGATTTAAGTTTTAATATTTAGGCTTCGACGAATCTTTTTAAATAACAATTAAGGATTTATTTAAAAAACCGGATGCGTATGTTTTTTTTATATTTTGTTTTTTTTATGTACCTAGTGTCACTCTAACGACTAAGACGAAGCTATTGACACCACTTACAAAAAAATACGACAAGCCGTTTAGGCTCTAGGGGATGCCAAAGAAATATACACACATTTACTTATAGAAGGAATACTTAATCTGTTTCTATACGTTTTCACGCATTAACGCTACCAAGGGTATAAAAAGACAAATAGATAAACTTAAGTCCAACAAAATATATTCTCAATAGGAACAAAATCTCGAAAGACAAATCAAAACATCTAAATAGGGCACTGAAAATAGATAGAAATCTAAAAATGCTATGCACATTTTTTACAAATAAAGCATCTCTCTCTTACACCGTAGTCATCTACTAGTGTTTCAAAAAAAAGAAATTCACCTTTCACTGGCCGATACCAACCTAGCAAGTTCCGTGACAGACAGCTAAATAAAGCAATCAAAATTATATTCCACTAGTTAAAACTTAAGGTTCGAAGTCAATTTGTAGTTGAAAAGCTGGTCATTAGTATGTGGTCACGCAGGTTGGTTTTTAAGTTAATTAACGATTATACTGTAAAACCTTCGCGAGCAGTGCTATCTACAACTTATATCTTTATAAACGCGATAATTATTTAAATGGGTTGGGGAAATGAATGAAGCTATGGCAGAAAAAACTTATTAACTGCATTTAATATTATTCTAAATCCTTGCCATAATTAAAAATAAACTAATGTGACTCGTTTCCTCTCGAAAGTTTGATTTAAATTGTTGTTGACGTCTTTTAACTACAATTATTTTATATCCCTTTAGAATCAAATTGCACTATCTTACGAGCTAGAATTAAAAGTCTCTTACACTGCTGCACCGATATTTACTAAATATAACTAAGAACCACCGCAACGAAACTTGCTTTCAAATGGAAAAACCTTATTGAAATAGGTCCATCCGTTTAATAGCCATAAGAGCGATGCCACAGACACCGACATCAATTTTATAACACCACTCTTTTTGCGTCGGGGGTTATAAAGAATAGAGACGAGTTTAGATTGTTATTGATCCTTAAATTATTACACTGAAAATATCCCTAAAATTATCTTCAAACTAAAAGATGACAAACAAGAAAGAGGTTAAAGAACTATAAGCCAAAGTATGTAAAAACTTATGATAAAATTAAATAGCTCATGTCATTCGGGATACGAAACTGTTAAGACCTCGTTAATTAAAATCGATTCAATAGTCTAGGCGCTGCGGTAGAACATTCAATCTTACTTAACTGCCTCGGTGGCGTAGTGGTGGCGTATGCGACTGCTGTGCTTGAGATCTCGGGTTCGAATCCCGGGTTGGCCCAAATGTTTGTATGTTCTGCAAATATTTGTTTCAGAGTTTAGGTGTTTTTATGTACAATATGCATGTACTTAAAAAATTAAGATATATACGTATTGACATCAGTTGTCTAGTACCCATAACACAAGTTCTGCATAGCTTGGGACTAGATGGCGTTGTGTTAGATATCCGAAATATTTATTTATTTTATTTATTCATAGACAGCTTCGCCGTAGTCGGGCATAACATACAATACTAATAAGATGCTATCATATTGACTAGACAACTTAGTACTTATTGACCAGCCCTTATGTCCCATGTAGTGGGAAGCTCCGTTCAGGCTTCAAAACAGTTGAATATCAGTAAACTAACATACTAAGACGTAAAAGTGATTAATTTTCCCAAGGGGATATTCTGTGTTTGATGCCCATATTGGATAGGTTGTTCAGAAATATGTACGCCGCCATTTTGTTATGATAGCCATTTTGGATTAATTATAATACCGATTATATGTAATTGCATTGACATCGGAAATAATTTCAAATTTCTGCTCAATCAGAAATCGGGTAGTGGATCAAATTTAACTTGCTAGATTTGATTACAGACAAACATCGGGACAGGTGAACTAAATAAAAGCTTGTAATAATTGACACTCGATATATTTGTTTGTAAGTATTTAATGTTTCTCTGCTTCTTTATAGACTTCAATTAAATGAAAATGTTAGTTTTTAGGGTTCCGTACCTAAGACTTCGCTGTTCGTCCGTCCGTCTGTATCTAATTAACCGTAATAGTTAGACAATTGAGATGATGTATTTCTGTTGCCGCTATTTTATACAACAAATACTAAGGAACAGATTAAAGTAAATCCCCTATAACAAACGTAATTTTTTTGCCCTTTTTTACTCGATATTGATAACGGCATACATTTCTAGCGTATACCTGATACGCTAGAAATGTATAAGTTAATGGAACGAAACCCGACCTGCGCGAGTCCGACTCGCACTTGGCCGATTTTCTCTTATTTGATTGGTATGTTTTGTCGATACCTTTGCTTAAAATGTTCTAAAAAACAAATTACTGATTTTCTTGGAATTCCCAGACTGAAAGGTCATAGGACTCTGAATTTCAAGATTCCTGACGAGTACTAAACCAACATTGTTGGAAAAAGTCCGTAAATTAAAATACTGTATGCGAAATGAGTCTATTCATTTTACGGCACTATTACGTATTGCTTCGTGCGTCACAAGACGATGTGGGGCGACAGTAATTTGCTGTATGCGACTGTTGAACTCCGATACCTACTGTTTTGCAAGCATACGTATACTATCGCCACATGCACGCAGCCTTGCACATGTACAATTGTTTTTCTTTTTGTTTACACTTGTGTCATGTTTCTGAGGAATTTTTCATTTCATATTTCTCTTAAAGCCCTCTTTGATTAAATATTAGAATTATTATTAGTCGATTAGAATAGAATACACCTTATTGTACCCTTCAATAAATTATGTTCAATATATTACTAAAATTAATCTTTTTTTGGGAACCTCTGGATGAACATATCGATATTTGAATGTTCTAAAATGAAATTAAGTATTTTAGTATTTCTAATTAAGTAAGTTACTTCTTGACCATTAAATGTATTCAGTAAGAGTTATAAACGGTTCTCAAGCGTATCTAGCTTTTTAATTTAGTCTAATAGATGTTATGAACTTGAAATTACTGTGTCTTTTTAATATGATAAAAAATCTCAGAGCTTAGCAACATAGACGCTGGACCATTAAAAAATTACGACCATCCTGACACAATAAACCTTCAGCACTCGGTATGTGCGCAAACATATTTTATGGGCATGCGCATTGTACTTTTATACTGTCTCGGAAATTAGTCCTTCAAATTGATCTGGATGGCTTAGGAAAGTTCTAAGAATAGTAATCTACTACTAATCCGACATCTAACGAATTTGGTCTAAAGAATAGAAAGAATTAATGTCTACATGTCTTCCTCTCAATTCATTACCTAACTTTTTTATGAAACACATTTAGTTCACAGATTCATTGTGAGGCTATCTTTTAAATTTAGCTTCAGACAGCTGCATCAGAGGATTTATATATATGTATAAGGTTGTCACAGTTTTAATTATGTAAATGGTGTTCTAGTTGCTTGTATCAAAATGATGTAGATTTGGCAACTCTACGATCTTGTATAATATTAACTGTTATTTTATTATCATTCACTCATCACTTAAATATCTTGATTTCTTGTGATATGTGCTATTCTGATATACTTATATGTGAAGGTTAAATCAAATTGTAATCGGCCTTAATGTTTACTTGACCATAAATGATACACAATATGTTTCGTTACCGTGGGAGAGCCACGCTTCGGCATGTATGGGACGGCTTGACAGGAGTGATACCACGACCTCACAGAAAACCGGTGTGAAACTGAGCATGCAATGTGCAATTCACACCGGTCACCCCATCCCCCAAAGGCCGACAACGCACTTGTGACGCCTCTCGTGTTGCTTCAGACTATACTTCTTCTCTTATATTGTCCAATAACAGTATTATTACCATCGATATTATTGTGTATCTTTGTGTTCTTACACGTGTCGGACATTCAGAGCATTATGTTTGCGTCGTCTACCGATACGGACCCGTGTGTATAACGTTTGAAGTTGCGAATCAAATAATGAGAAAATAAGTCTCATTTTGAAAACCGTGTCGGTAAAACAGCAATGCAGAATTAAAGTTCTGTCCTTGCGTTATTCTCTGATAGTTCTTCGTCATCATTTCAGCTATAGGATGTCCACTAGTGGGCACATGCTTCCATAAATATTCCCATAAGATCAAACGTTTACCGCGGGAGAGCCACGCTTCGGCACGAATGGGCCGGCTCGTCCGGAGTGATGCTACGGTCTCACAGAAAACCGGTGTGAAACAGCGCTTGCGCTGTATTTCATCGAGTGAGTGAGTATACCCCAATCCCTCCCCGTCGTATAAACCGTCAATCTGTGATTTATATAATATAATCTATCGCCTTGATCATGGATGTCCCTCTATGGAGAGTACTAGCACGTAGTTGAATGTTTATAATATACCTAAACTTTGAAACAATCGTGTTATCGAAAGAATACAAAAAATTAAAAACCTCCTCCGCAAGCACTTAATAGAGTAATCTTCGCCAAAAATGCCTTACATCATTTTGGAAAAGAGCTAATACTCTTACACCGTTAGACTGATATTAACCAAACATAGCTAAGAACCACCGCAAGGAAACTGGCTTTCAAATTATTAAAACCGCATCAAAATCGGTTGCCACAGACTAATACACGCGCACACACAGACATCGACGTCAAACATATAAAACCCCTCTTTTTGCGTCGGGGTTTAAAAACAAAACATAACAAAGTTGTTTTGACAATAATATTTTAAAATAAAAATAGTAGGTATCACGAAGTGTCAATGACCTACCAGCGATCACGATACTCAGACCCAGTTCATTTTATCGTAACCGTCCCAAAACGCCAACAGAGCGAATGACACTAGAAAGTAACCATTCCAAAATAAATGTAACATAATATAATATTTAATTATAAATAAATAAATAACTTGCCAACCAAAATTTATGTATTTCTTATACATAAATTTTGGTTAAAAATATACAAGCGACAATAACATAACAACATGCTATCGCTTCCTTTGTTACACGATATTTGTACAGGCAATCAGCTGTTTCTGTGTGCCTATCACTCGGATGTTTTTATACTGCTAGCGGTAGCTGGACATTTTATACTTAAAGTAAATAAATACATGCTGGACTCACTGTAACAGAGAAACTTGAGAATATTTATGTATTTTATTTTTTTTGTATTAGTAAATAACGATAAAATTGGCCTCGTTTCATATACACCGTTAAATAACCGATTTGATTATGAATTGTCTCTATTCAACATCACAACTAAGTTATTTCTTTCTTCTTTCTATAACCAAAATTCATAAGATGAGTGAAATAGTGAATATTTATGTAAGAAATTGCATTTTTCATGTATTCCTCAATAAAAAAAACCATCATCTGTACTACAAACCTACACTAATTTGTGAATCACCGAATACAAAAGCGAAACAGTTGAATGCAAATGAAGTTTGAAAGTCTAAGAGACAGGAACACTATTAAATGTTACAATACACCACCAGACTTGTTTTTATAAATAAAAACAAACATGACATTCATTTAATAAATACTTCCTCGGCATAGTTGAAATGATAACTGATAATCATAATACATACGTATATAATGGGCGGCACACGTCCACAATCCGTGGATATGTGTTGAAAGTCTATGTAGCCTTGTCACATTCTTACAAGGCCATATAGGCATGTCAATTTATTTTGTAAGGGACTACAGGCTTACTTGAGACCATGTGTGCTTAGAATAATATAAAAGGTACTCTATGGTGTTAAAGTGAAACCTTTTTAAGAAAAACTTAAAATTGCTTTATACACTCACTTCGATAAACTACACATTTGTCTAAAAGAAAACCGAAGTCAAAGTCATCTTTATCATCAACTGCCTTTAGTAGAAGTTCCTGTTGTCCTGTTGTCCTGCGTAGACTCCCTTAGTCGGGTTTTACAATACCCACGTCATGAATAGAGAACCTACTGGTAGTTTCATCGTAAACAATGTAACTAAAATTTTCGAGGTCACGCATTATAAATAGGGTTGCCACCCGTACTCTAAAATAGAGTATTGTACTCTATAATATGATGAAGGCGTACTCTGTATTCTATAACTCTAATAGAGGACGCTAAAATACTCTTTTGTAAACAATGTTTAATATACAATTTTAAAAATGAGCTCCTGATCTATGTTACCAATATATATGTTGTATGTCATACCATATATATGTATGTTACCAATGTTTTAAAAAATTTGAAATTTGTTATCTGCTGCAAAAAGCCACAAAATTTTTTTTTAAAGAATTTCAATTAAATGATAATCTTTTTTTAAACTGCCTCCTTGTCTAGTTGCTATTGTTAGCGACGGCAAATCAAGAGATCTCAGGTTCGATACCCAGGTTGGACTGCTGTTGGGTTTTTCTTACTCCTTACTTAAGAAGTTCTTAATAGCAGCCCGGAGTATGGAAGATGACGGTGTTTCTCGCCTGTGCGTGTGTTCGGAAAGCACGTTAAGCCGTCGGCCCAGGTTGAACATCTATGGCAATCGTTAATAGGAAGTCGGTGCCCTCAAATATACTGACAACTAGTTTATCCTTGTAATTCAGTTCACCCTCAGGGTTGCGAAGGCCCGATGCCAGTCGCTCCGTCTACAAAGTAATATTCAGGTAAAACTGGTTGAACTAATAGCCGACCTCAAATCTTGGAAATAATAAAGGCTAAGAAGATGATGATACTCTTTTTATTTATTCCGTACTGTATATTTACCTCCATTGAAAGCAGAAACACTCTAATTCTTCTAATAAACGGTCGCAACCCTAATTATAGACCACCAAACCATGCGATTGGAGAGGCCTGTGTCCGGCAGTGGACAGCGATAGATAGACTCATGATAAAACCGTGCGTTTATCAAGAATTATTTCGCACGAATGCTTTTTTCGTCTAACTTCCCTCCATCAAAAAGATGCTGACTTCTAAACCAAATACAGGCACCGAACTAATATCTTGTTTATCACATTGCTGGATTACAATTGAACACAAGATTTCTTGCTGAGGACCACAGAACTACTAGGCTGAGTTTAACCGTAATTCGAGATGTAATATACAACAATATTGTCTCATCGATGTTTAATAAACGCATCACTAAGTTTTATAGTTGCCAGCCGTATTGTGAAGCAATAATTCTAAATTGAGTGATCCTAGCAATAACATTGCCAATAGTAAAAAAGTCGTATCTCACGTTTACGATGTTTTAATGTGTTTAGTCACAGAGTAAAACATTGTAAAACAGCTTTGGGCCTGGCTGTGCCTACCATTTTACACCCTGTATTATCACGGAGCTGGTAGTAGGGGTTGCGAAGCGAAAATGATATAAATTATTTAGATTTATATTCGGCAATCTAAAATAAAATGTACCTGTTTTCCAATATACTGAACTGAAACTGTCGCCGTCCTAGGCTAATTAACTCAGTTTTAATGTGTCAAGTTTGTATTCATACGATCTGCCTTTTAATTTTTAAACTGTTAACGTTTTTGTCTCGAATACTTTTTATTTAAAAATAAAATTAGCTAAATAAATCCAGCAGTTCTATTTTCAGCGTGACTTAAAATTATACTGCTTTATGTAGGCGAAAAATGTAGGTAATTATTTTCACGCACTGTTTTATTTAACAGTTATGAGCGATGCTGAATCACTCAGTTCTTGTTGTTCTTATATATTTTTTGATGTTCTTATGTTACACCAGGTACCTACACCTGACCTAGGTACCTTTACATAAACATATTCAAGACACGCATACTAATATTATACATTTGAAAGTAACTCTGCCTATCTGTTACACTGTCACAGCAAAACCGCTGCACCGATTTCAGTGGAATTTAGCATGGATACTTTGATTTTTGTAGAAGGACATAGGATACTCTTAACCGCGATTTCCGAAATACACGCAGGCAAAAGCCAGTATTATATGAAATAGAAACGTTAAACAGAAATATATGTAGATATTTTAGTAAATAGAGAAAGGCTTTCATGAGGACATAGGCTTCGCCTTAAAAACAAAATTTATCCTCTACTATAAGAGTATTACGCTGCTGACCAGACCGGTGATATAGAATTTGTGGCAAGTTTTTAATTCTCTTTAGTCTATATGTGTCCCATAGTCGCCTCGCAAGACATCCACAGGATGCATAAACGTAGTGACACTCTGTACTCTTAGTACCATAAAAGATGATTAATTTTATACAAAACTTAATATCATTCATAACATGTGAACTGGAACGAACTTAATTCTGTGTATTATTCAAAAACAATTCTCGAGCACATTGTGCGCTATCGGTCAGTGACGATAAATTAATACTGTTTTAATAGTATATCGTTATCACAACTTTAATGTTTGTGTAACGAGAGTGTAATCGCTTCATAATCACCTAAGGTTAACGATATACCTGCTTTGCAGGCGGCCCGGGCACTTAATATGCTGGTTATTTACGATACTGCACAATATACTCTTCATAAATCAATTCTAGTGACAATATTTAAATTTATCGTTTTATAAGTACGGTATTATCTTTTAATATTACGTGTGTCTGATGTATATGTGATATATACAAACAACCTGAGTAAAACCAAGGTCTCACAAAAAACCGGTGTGAAGTAGTTTTTTTTGTGATTTTTCACTGAGTTAATGAGGTTACCGAAAATCAGACCTTCTGATTCTAGGGGAGGGTCTTAAAGGGCGGCAAGCACTTGTGGCTCTTAAGTTTTAGATTATTCACAAGCGGCCGAAGATAGAACTAAGTGGCGTGGAATTGAAGATCCCATATACAGCAGTGCATTACGATAGGCTAATGATGTTCTTAACATAATGTAGTGCTTAACATTAGGTGACTTGTCTGCTCATTTGCCCTCTTACACCACTAAATTTATAAACAATAACTGGAGATATGTTCAAAGACCTTGGTTATTTTAAAGTAATTAACCAAATAAGAAATTTCATGTTGTTATGATAAAAAAACCTATTTTTGAATTCTTTAAAGTTACACTAGATTAGATTATATTCAGTATTTGCGTATTTAATATCATAATAACAAGAGGATTAAACTTGTTATGACTACAAATTGAAGTTCAACCGAACAACTACACACAACAAGTCTTATAAAACAAAATAATAAATATTAGAAAATATTGAGCAGCATGTTAATGGCCCTGCCACGTGGTTAGCGCGTGTTACGGTCTACACGAACTGTGCTAGACGCAATAAGCGATGTTTGTTATGAACTATTGAATGCCAAGAATCTTTTTTATCTCTGGCGTGTTACGTCATATTTCGTCAAATACGGATGTCATAAGATTAAATATAATTATATCTCTATTAGTATACAAGTAGATAGGATAGATTATGAACATATCTGTATCTAGACAGCTGTATACACAGGTGGTGGAGACTCAGTAAAAACTTTTCGTGACAATTAGCTGAAATCTCATGCAAGGTCATCTGATCTCAAGTTAGGCTGAAACTGAACTAATGGAACTGGTTGGCTGCGAAATCTACTTTCATACTTATTATTTCCCCTGATCGTGCTCATTACACAATTATTTGTCATTGAGGGAATCGAAACCAACATATACGGCTTAGCAGTTAGGGCCACTAACGATGAATCCAGTAGGGCCATATGCATACCAATGGTCAAACGTCACGAAACTGGTAGGCATACCGTACTATAGTTATCTTATAAAACTCTATAAACTACCAAACTAGCTACTTAAAGTTGTGTAACTATAAGAACTAGGGCTATAGTTCTAAGGGCCACCTACACGACATAGCTTATATACATTTAAGACATACTAAATGCTTTTAAAAAGGTTAAACACTATAGGGAATATGCATGATTTTTTTATTCTTAATCTGATCATGTACATCTCTATATCATAGAAAAAATATAAGTAGTCTTGAAAATAGTCAAAGTATTTTCAAAGTGAAAATTAAAACACTAACTAAATTTGAGCTATTGAAACGCCGCCATTTTGCGTGCGCTTTTCACATAGCCAAAGACGTCATTGTCATTTTGTGTTGGTTTACTATTCAGTGTTTCAGTTACTTAGAACTTATTAACAATTTTAATTGCATTGTGCAAGATGGCGCTAAATTTGTTTACGTTAAACGTGTTTATGGGTTTAACTGCGTATAACTAATTTTATTACGTATGACTTAAGGCGAACGTTGTGCAAGTCGCCCTAACAGTAGTAGATGTATCAGAGTTTGTTTTAAAGTTCTTACTTTGATGTAGAGCGGAAATCACAATGTTAGTCTACTTTCAAGAAGGAAACTATCTTCGAGATTAACATCTATGCTGATGTAAATATAAAACTTTCTTAATATTAATGTTGTGAACGTAACAAGTTACATATATACGGTGAGATGTACTGACGACAAGGTAGCTGGGGTCTATTAGATGGTGAAGGTCGTCGGTCGGAAGGATATGGAGACGCATGTTAAACAATGGATTCTAATAACTTGTTGGTTGAAATTAATCCTGCATTCTTATATTTATTTTTTTCTTGGAACTTGAAAAACTATTTCACTTTCATGTTCTACTTCACTTTCGTGAATTTTGCACTTGAACCAAAACTATTAATACGGAAATACATATTTTTATTTAAATTGATTGAATCCATTCGACCTTCTTCGTTTCTACTTTTGCCTTGTTTATGCTCATGTCAGTATCTATCATTAACTCTCTTACTTTATCCATTGCACTTTTGATGGTCCGTATGGTCCGCTTTGGTTGATTTTACTATTCAGACAGACTATTCGACTGCACGCTTTGCCTAGTGGTTTAAGCGGTCGCCACGCCGCTTTCTTTGTGTGATCCGCAAATTGTTGTTCTTAATTTGGGTGTTCTTTCTGTTCTTTCTGCCGTTTCATGTATGTATATTGGTAAAGTCTCTCGCGACACAGGATGTATATATTCCTAAAACGGGTGTGATCTCTGATAAAAAAAGACTAACATAATTCAATTTCCAAATAGGTCTCAATATCGACTTACAAATAAGTAGATCTTTTAATAAATATTTATTCCAATTGGACTGGACTTTGACTGTTATGATAATCTAGTGGTGCCTGACTGCTGTGCCAAAGGTCGTGGGATCGATTCTGATCCAGGATTAATAATTTTGTTATGTGCACGATCAATTGTTTTGTGTGCGATTGGAATTCATCTATACAAATAAATAAAATTGAACTCTGTTTGTAATTTCAAATTAACAGTTTTTCTCTAAATGCATATGAATGTATATACAGTACTTATAATAAAAACACTCTCTATTTGTTCTGGTTAATCTCTGGAACGGCTGGACACGAATCTTTCACTGGTAGATAGCTGATGATATAAAGAGTAACTTAGGCTACTATTTTAAACTAGCTTCGCTTCTCGACGTTGCCAACAGCAACCGCGGTTAACACCGCGGAGCTCAGCTAGTCTATATTATGTATGCATGGTTACTGCTGATTACCATATTATAGACAGGCTCTGCCTAGTTTAGTATCAAACAGCGGTTTGTAATATGTTTGAGATTGATTTATTTTTTTAATAAACCAGGAACAGAGCGTGTTAGATTACGTTTCAAAGTAAGAAAATTCGTCTGTGTAATCGAACCTTTATAACAGACCTTGCTCTTTCCGTGACCCAGTTACAGTGGTCGCTACCTAATAGTGTTTACATGTTTATACGCAGTACACACACGGACGACAAATCGCTGTTTGCTTCCTATTATCAACAAATATTACATGTACCATTGTGTGTGTGACTTGACAAGGGAAAGAAGACGTTACTTGTACTTTTCGTTTATAATTTTATGAAGAGGAGTATTCCCTTATGTCATTGGCAAAGTTGTAATACTTGTACTATACGGCCGAGGTATCTTGACGAGTCTGAACATAGGCTTTGCGAACTTTAACGCATGTACACTCGAAGTAACCAAAAAGGGATGTCCAATACGAGTGGCAAAAAAGTTATTGCGCAACCATCTGCGCGGAGTTCGGACTCGTCAAGATATGTTGGCCGTATTGTACTCTTAAGATTTGTATCTGAACAATATGTCACTATTTATGAATAAGAAAATTATAAAGAATGTTTGTTACTGAATTCCGGAACGGCTGAACGTACTTGAATGAAATTTGGCATAGCGATTTTTCTTTTTTTAATGGAATTATGGACGCGATGGTTAGCGATTACTGCCGCCCATGAACACCTGCAATACCAGAGGCATCTTGTGATGCCTCTGGTATTGCAGGTGCGTTGTTGGCGTTTGGGGGATGGTGGTAGGGATTGGGGTATGGGCCTCGGAAGCGTGGCTCTCCCACGGTATTTTTTTGCGAGAGCCCTAACAGTAGCACAAAACATTAATATTGGCTACTACTTACCTATGTTTAAATGTCGTTATATTTGTAGTCACCGTAATCGCTTAGAACATAAGATACATAAAATGATTAATTAATCATACGCTTTTAAAGGAACCCAAGGTAGCAAAACCTTTATCTATTTTATATTATGAACATTAATGTGTGAAAAGAAATTAATTATGCCCTTATCATCAAAATTTCGCCCATGGTGAAATTTAGAGTACTTAATTTATTTTTAGGTAGAAAAAGTAGAGAAAGCTAAAAGTCATGAGCACCTGTTGAAAATTTAAGAAAATGGAAACTCTCACAAAATATAATATTAGTCCAATATATGTTGACCTATTGATAAGGCAAGTCTTTTCATAGACTGTCAAATTCCATTCTGGAAAGTATAACTTGACTTACGTTAGAAAAAAAAAACAACAGGCGATCTCATTAAACATATATTTGTCGATAAAACGTCTTAAATAATTTGTCTTGGGGAAATTATGTTTTTTTAAAAAGTACCAGTAATAAATGATCATAAAATTTTAAATACACATGGTAGGATCAAAGACACCGCATCCTTTTGTACCGAATAATATAACTTTTGACTGACGTGTTTTCCTTGATAGTTAACGATCACTATAGTTAAGTCAGAAGTGGGTTACATAACCACCTCAGATCCTTTGTCATATATTTGGCAGAAGGCACACTATCCACAACACGAACGTATTCAGAAACACATATACCAAACTGGTTACCAAACACGCTCTACCGAATTTGGAATCAGGCAGCCGAATGTGAAAAGTGTCAAAAAAAGTAATTCCGAAGGTGATAGCTAAATCTACCGTAGTGAAAAGTAGTATAAATCTCTGTTGTTTATCTACTGACGTTCAAACAGAAGTTATCCTGAAAATAACGTGACGTCTAAAAAAGACAGTGTGCCAAACAGAGCACAACTTTAGTTCCCTGCGGAATTGGGTCGTGACAACTGTCATTTGCAAAACGGACGTCACCTTCAGTACTGCAATCACTTCAGGCCAGGAATGGTAGGATATCAAATAGAGTCTTTTGACCTTTACAAGGACGGGCTTTCGACGTAAGATTATCGACTACCCTAAACTTACAAATGACATTTATCTTTAAAGGCAGTTGTGGTCTCAATCCTGGAATATGTGTTTTCAAATATTGTTTGAATTGTTGAACATTTTCTCAATTTTAAGGTATTCATTTTTACTTCTGAATAAAGGAGTGAAATGCTATTACATATAGAACTGTTGAATTCTAAAATAAGTGAAATGTTCTTAGACGATTATAAGTTAAAATGTATTTAATAATAATATGTTTATTTATTCACACAAGGCACATAGTGTTAGTATACAATTTCTCTTAATCTATGTTAGTATCTTACAATTTAATTCAATAACATCTTCAGAAAACTGTTCATAATATGCGAATCACATTTATCAGGCATGATTTATTTATATTTACCTTAGTTTTTTGGTATATATGCTATGAAAACCATGTCACAATCAAGCAGGTTGTAAAACTTCTTTACCAGTTCATTAATATGAAAAGTTATTACTTATTGCTCGTAAATACAATATCCTCTAGAGTATCTCGGAACCCAGAAATATTTAACTCGTAAAAGAGGCTCTGCTGCTTTCCATGAGACCAGACCTATCTCATATACGAGTACATACACAATATCTTCAAGATGCGGTTAGAACAGTTCACCAATATTAGTTTATTTTTAGTTTTTGTCATTGTTATGTTTCTGTTTGCATTGATGTCACTATTGGGCCAAGCATCTGCAGTATTTATCTACGGTCTGTACGGTCAGTAACCTAGTTGGCATATATACTGTTATAACAAAATAAATTATATTGATAAGTGTCCGTGTAGACGTGCGGTCTGCGTGTATAACTTGACTGATCACATTTTATATCCTCCGCTTTGTTTTTTGACAGAGTCTACCTTATTTTATACAGGACTATTCAAAAGCTTTTTTTAATATGGACCTGCCAAAGTGACTCTACTCTGCCTGATGGAAAGCATAAGTGGTCACCATACTCATTGCGAATGCAGACAATGCAACAATGCAGCACGGTGACCCATACCAAAGCGGTATTATGATGCTTATGCATCATTAGGCCTCCGGTCTCGCACTCACTAACGAAACATGACAGCATGAATGCTGTCATTTTAGGCTGATCTTCTGTACGAGGGTAGTACCGCGCTGGTCGAGCTGGCCCGTTCGTGCTGAAATTTGTGGCACTACTACCTTGAGCTATTCTATTCTTTCAAAGTGTTACCTCATGAGGTATAAAGAGTGACGAACCTATACTAATGCTCGTGAAAAAATTCCTGGCTCACAGCTTATCTAACAAAAAATAAGACCTGTGAAATGTTTAATGAAAGTTAATTGTCTACACGACAATAATTTAGAAACACAATCCGTAGGATCGATAATTACTATTTTAATAGTGTATTTAAGAGAATAAAGTTTAGAATAGAGAAAGGAATAATTATAGCAAACGAGCACATACAAAAATTGCATCTAGTTGTGTATTCTCACTTTGCGGAACGTCGACCCCTTCATACAGATAATTACGATCGTCGAGTAAATAATGTCAATAGGTTATATACATAGATATCTAGGACAGGAACTTAGTGTTATTAATAAAACCCCCTTTTCTATTTGCTCTGAATAAAAGGATGAAAACTTCTTTATCAAGGTAGGCCACTACGTCACTCAGAATAAATGGTGATTTCTACGCAAATATATTGAAAATATTTGCATATTAATTATCATTAGATTTACATTTTAACAACTTTTATTATGTGAAAACAACTCTTTTCATTGGGGTACTTCGTATGACTGGAATTTGAATGTAAATTTGAATACGTAAATATAGTGAAAGGTTAATTTGCTATTTTTAGATATTATTTTAATTACTTCTATAAGTAACAAGTAGTTTAAAAGGCAAACATGATTGTACAGTTTTAGTACACCGAGTCCATTATGTGTCCTAGAAAAGATTTTCAATCGGTGTTTCATATGCTTATTGAAGTAAAACACTTTGATATGAATATGAAAGATTCCTCGACTGAGTCGAAGTGCTCAGAGTAAAGTAGGAGGTATAAGCCCAAAAAAAAAATTACCGTATTTTAAAAACAGTGCCAAAAATATGGGTTTTAGCATTCTGAGTCTTGGCAATTCAACTGTGTTTAAATGCTTAAAAAATTGAATTAGGGTTTTTATTATTGAAAACCCTATCAAGTATTCTATTTATTTTCTATACTTTACTCATTTTTTTTTCAAATCTCTAACAACCCATAAAATCAGAACTTAATTTAGAACATAATCAGTAAAAAAAATACTTTATCACAAGTGCCATTTAAAAATAGCATACATTTATTTACAATATCGTAAACTAACAGACATTTCTAATTGATATTTATTTGTATCAATACACAGACGTTTTATTTCAATAAATCATTCCTTGCTTGTTTCGCTTGTTATTAGATGAGTTGTCTGTGTAAGACAACTCATGTAATAACGAGTGAAACAAGCAAAAATAACTTTTAGAAAAATACGAGTAAGAAACAGAATTTCAAATAATTTTAAAGAGGTTCTATAAAGAATTTCTTAAAATTTAACATGTCAAAGATTTGAAAGAACACCTAACAAGTGCAATAACTTTCATTTACGCAATGATCTCAGCAGAAACCGAACTCCACTGAAGAGAATTAATTATTTTATATTCACCTTCAAAACATTATTACGTACGTATAAATATTCGCTTCAATAACAAAGAAGCAACTTCATAATTTTATTCGGACCTCAGTAGCAAACTTTAGAACGCGTTGTTTACAGTTACTGAAACTAATAGAAACATATAAGAAAACGGGCCACATTTAAAATTGTAACGCAATCACGTGGTTCTCAACGACATGAATCTCACTGTTCGACATCAAAATACTTATCGATACAATTCAAAGTTTGACCTATTCCAGTCGTATAAATATCTCTTACGCAATATTTACACGCAGCTGAAAGGCTGTAAAATTATAAATATTTAATTCGCACCCACTTTATCAACAATAGTGCTATTAATACTCTGCAAATTAATATAACCTTCCGTATTTACAAGTGCAAGTTGTTATTCAGTTGATATATAACTTTTACTAGATATATGATATGGTCTACGATTTATATTAACAATTTTTTAACTTATTCTATGGCTGATTCACAGAAAATTGGTGATAAGAAATTCTTTTGGGTTGGGTTACATAAAGAACATAAAGGATGTCAATACACTTGTGACTATTGAGCTGCAAGTGTGATGTGACCCACCCGTCTGTACCATTAAAAACATGCCTCAATTGGATAACCATTTCCCGTGTACGGCTTTCCAAATAAGTATCAAATGATAAATTTATAATAGACATACTTTACAGTGGACTTAATGTTTTAAACGTAACGTAACGTAACACATAACGATAAATATTTACAGATCGATTGGAAGTCAAAAGACAGTCTGGACAAACAAATTAAATCCCACATTTCCTGTAGGTTGAGTGAAGCCGATATATACGTCTACAGAATCAGGTGTGGTGGACTTTCACTGATGGACGATGTCGACCGATAACCGTCGATAGTCGGGGTCGAGTCTCGGCGTTCCGTAGGGTAACGAACTCGCTCCTAGTGTATCTTGTATAATATACGCACGTACACATGCACTCAATTGTGTGCCTTAATGGCCTGTCATTTCTATCGATTCACGTCGTTTTGTTGTTAAAGGGCGATACTTATCTGTAATAGTGCTACTAGTTAAGTCGTTCGTCTTGTTTGAACGGTTAATAAGGAACATTTTGTTCCCTGCGTTTTTCGACTTGTGTCTTAATTAGTACACGATTTTCTAAATGTTTTTAGTTTTTGCTTAAAAATATTGATACGCGTATAATATAATATATGCGATCACAATATGATCATAGCCGGAATATAAAAATAAATTAAGTGTAAAATACACAAAATAAAACTCGGTATCTGGAATTCCATTGCATTCACGGTGCACAGGTAGACATTTAAAATTTATACCTAAGATGTGTTTTTTTACGTGTAAAACAAAAATTTAAAATGTTGGCTTTTAATGAAAACGGCGAAATAAACTTGCCTGGATAGCTGATATTTTTTATGATATTTTTTACATACTAGAAAATGAAACTCTTATTGTATTCAACTGTTTATCTAATCTATCATATCATGATATTCCATTTTTTTTATACCGAGTATCAAGCTTCGGCACTACTACTTCAACCCCTCTCCCATTCCCATCCTCCAAAGGCCAAGATGCATTTGTGACGCCTCTGGTGTTGGTGTCCATGGGCGGCAGTAATCGCTTGCCATCAGGCGATACGTATGAGCGTTTGCCCCCGATTCCATTAAAAAAAAACGATGATATATTCGATTTGTTAAATCAGAGTAAAATGTTGTAATGAATACTGCTTTCCAACATTCGCTAACAAAGTTGAATATGTATATTTATGGCTATAATTTATATAAAAAAAGCTTCTGCTAGCGGTTTTGAAACGTTTATACAAGAGGCTATTCATTAATGAGTTGCATAAAAACATTTTTATTATGATATCGAAGGAGCAGTTTGTCTTTATTATTGATGCTCTGACGTGATATCCACAAATACAATATGCAGTACTATCCGCCATTTTTTTCTGCTTCTCAGCCATATGGAATGTTTCAATCATTGTAAAAGTGTTCAGTTTATTCGCTTTCTACTATCAAAATAATTCACTTTATTATTATGTAATATTTTTGGAAATGCAAAACAACCTACATTCTAAATAGTTTTGGCTAATGTATCTCGTAGTCTCAAGCTTCTGTCCATGTAAAATTCATCCTTTGCCCATGGCCTAACTGCATAGTCCCCTACTGGTAGCAAGTATTGTCCGTTGTTCTGTCAGTGTTAGACTAAGTTTTATGATAATCTTTGTTGTACACACTGAAAAGATATAAAAAAAGAGCTGCCATATTCAAACGCGACAATTGGCGGTCTTATCGCTTATGGCTATCTCTTACAGACAACCTTTGTACGATATATATATATAATATGAATCTCGGAAATGGCTAAATATGTGCATGTGTCGGTTGTCTGGAAGAGAATGCTCGGAGCATTGAGTCCAACAATACCCATACAGTTAATTAATAAATAATTATATACACACGAATTGCTCGCATAAAGATATTAGATAAAATATTCTACATATGTACCAATTCTATTGTACTATATATTCAATAAACTAAATCTGTGTCGATAGTTAATATTTTATTCACGTAAATTGGATTGTCTCACTGTAATGTTGATTACAAATTCTTAGGGTCGTTCTTGTGCGGTGCCTTTTAATCGTAGTCATGTATTCATTGTCCTTCCCTAAAATTTATTCAATAAAGCTATTAGTGCTGTATATAAAGAATATTAATCCGTGGACGCATCGTAACTATATTGTTATATAAAGTACTAAATACACCATTAATTTGAATATCAATTACTGTAGTACTATTAGAAATAAATTTATACACCTAAGACTTTAGAATATGTTTGTAATAAAAAGTATCGATTATGATGAGTGTATTATTTATAGTAATACAAGCTTTAGCGCGCAGTTTTTCGGTTATCGCAGTAAAGAGCAGCCTATGCCCTTCCTCAAGATTCAAAGGATCTCAATACCAAATTTCATTGGAATTGGTGCAGCGTTTTGGCTGTGAAAACAGGACAGACAGACAGAGTTACTTTCGCATTTATAATATAAGTATGGAATGTATGTATGTGTGGAAGTATGGATTAAGCCTCAATGTTACAATACGTATTTACAGCCAATGTCTCTGTTAGTTTGTTTAAACAGACCCTCAGTCTGTTTATTCTCCTGCTTTGTAAATTTGTCAATTATTTTTGTATCCATATTAAGTACTAGCTGAACCCCGCAGTGTTACCGGCGGTTGCTGTTGTTGTTCTACCACAACAATAACCTAGTCTAAAGAGAACGTTACTATCTACGTTACTCATAATGATTTCAGTTATCTCATAAGGACTATATCTTATAAGTCCCACCACAATCGGTTGAGCCTTTCCAGAGATAAGACGGAATAAACAAACAGACAGACATTACGTATGCATTTAGTGAAGCTGTTAATTTGAAATTACAAACGACACATCAATTTTGTTTATTTATATAGATATATATACCTATAGATGGTAATTGAATTGATATTAGATAGCAACAAATTACAATACACTTTTTGCTTTAGTTATTAAAAAACATCAAAGTGGATCGTACCCTTTACAAAGTGGTCCTTTTGTAGGCGCAGGTATTCGTCTGAAGGTATAAATTATCTACTTGCTATCAAAGAACAACCAGATAATAATTACATAAATAAATATGGCCCTATGTAAAGCATTATGTAGTCCGCAAATTAAGGAATGAAAATGTAAGAAATATGTTTTATTTTGTCACCAGAGAGAGGGAGATATGGCGTTCAGAGATCTGTTCAGATCTAGTAAATGGTGCAATAAAATGCCAATACAATCTTTCTCTTTAAATTACTGTTAAACTACTCACTATCAAACTACATACAAAAATGTTAAGTACAAATAAGTATAAATTTTATGTACGTGTACATACTACTGTTATTAATTTGAAAGTAACTCTGTTTGTTTGTCTGTCTTTTACGCTTTACAGATTTCAATGTAATTTGATGAAGCTAGTTTGGTTCTTGAGGAAAGAACTCTTTACCGCGGTATCCGACATAGCGAACTGGTGGAACTGTGGGCAAAAATTCATGATATATTCGTTCATTAATTGCAGTTACAGTCGGTGATTAGAAACAATCACCGAGGGTAAGCAACGACGACGCGGTCAGTACCTGGATGGGTAACCGCTGGTTGCATGTTACCATGAGCTTCTCCGTAATTCGGAGGTCACGTTAAGCAGTCGGTCCTGGTTGTTATCATAGGATAACAGTCGTGAAGCTTAGTTGGAGGCCTTTGGGCGGCTTAAAAACATCCAACGGCAAGATTACAAGCCACAACGTAGTCTTGCCAGTCCCTAACCCGCACTTGGCCAGCGTGGGGACCTACTGCCTTAACTCTCTCCTGATAGGAGACCCGAGCCCAGCAGTGGGACTTTATGGGTTGTTGATGATATGATTAATATACCTGTAGTAATAAATATATTAAACAGCGCTGTCACAACTATTCCCAATTTTACTAACTAATCAAAGAAAATGAAATATAACTATGATAGAGTAATTTTAGTATTAATTTAATCACTTCTATCACTACAAAACTAAAGCAAACAATTCGAGTAATTCGCTGAATGTACAACAACTTAAACATAATAATGGTTATAATTTGTTTCACCGCTTGTAACTGGTGAAATTGTTTACGTAATCGTACGTGTATGTTTTACAAACTAAGTGCATGAGAACGAATCACATGTCTTGAGCTTCAATAAGTCTTTAGTAAATCTTGTACTACTGTTGGTAAGTATTCATTGAAAAAATATTGAACCCCAAAACACTTCGGTAAATATGATTACTACAGCTTTTCATTTCTGTTACTAATTTTAATAAAATAAATATTGAAATGTATTGCTCAATTGAGTAGTCTAAAATAGTGACGTCACAAGTTTGTATTTAGCATATTTTTCATACAAAGTTATCATTTTGACAGATGATAAAAAGTAACTAATTTGACTAAGGTGTCATCTACCCAATTATCGTGGCAAATCAAAAATCAAAGTAACTACATGCCTAATTTCATTGAAAACGGTGCAGTGGTTTAATCGTTAAAGCGTAACAGAAAGAGTTACTTTCGAAATTATAATTTAGTTTTAAAAAAATGTTACATGCTATGGTGACAATTTGTTCATGCGATGCCACTACCTCAAGATGAAATTTATCAGACCCTTCTTGATATTTGAATAAACCAAACGGAATAAAACCCTCTTAAACAAAAATGCTCTAAATCAGTTCGTAACGGACCAGGGTTTGAGTGGCAAACAAAAAAAATCACATGAATTGAAAACCTTTTTTTACGTAAAGAGAGCATTGGATAGATAGATAACAATTCAAGGTTGTGTCATAGTAGCAGATAATTACATAGCTACAAGGTAACAGAAGTAATCCGAACTCAACCTGTACAGCCAGCCTTGTATTTCTACTTTTACATTTTATCATATAATAACTATATAATAAGTAAAATTGAACGACGCACATTGTTCGGTCACCGTTATCGGTTGAACGGTAGACGAACCAACCCGGAGAGTATAAATAAAAAAAAAACGCAAGGACGCTGCTATTTATAACGTTTCGATGTGCTCGAGTGAATGTCTCGGTGTTGCGTAGCATACTTACGTGTGTATTTTGACCGACATTTCAGTGTTGCCGACTTGGGGATTTCCCTCAAAATTGAGTACGAATTACATGTATTACCTACACAGCACTTCCTTCTTCTTTTTTAGAAGAAAAAATCACATTTTTTACTATGGATTAAACACTTTACTATATCCTTAGGTGTTCTGAAAGAGATCTCAAGGAAGAGTTAAGTTCACATTTTTGCGTACCATCTAACTGTGGGAGAGCCATGCTTAGTCACAAATGACCAGATTAATACCACAGCCTGACAGAAAACTGGTACTTTATTTCCGTTGTTTTTCACGGTTGAATGACATTACCGGATCCCAAAACCCCTGTCCCTATTTTCCTTGAGTATTAGGGCCCAAAGGGCGCCATGTTCCTATTCTGTAGCTTAGATGCAAGCGTCTATGGGAGAAGGCAATACGTCGACGGCTCTTTGCCTCCCTATGCCATATTATTTAAACAATTAAAAATTATTTGACACAGTACCGCTCTTAAACACGAGTCAAGAAAATGACGATATTTGCATTATCAAATGGATTAATCATTTATACTACGTAACTCTTATCAACCTCATACTCAATTTGGGCATGTTGTGCTAAATCCTCGTAGTAAAGAATATGCATTAATTATTATTTGTCTCAAATATATTTTTCTAGATTCTTTCTTGTCTTTACAATATACTTAAAAGGTATTTTTTTATTTAGAGATAATTTAAAACCGGAAAATATTAAATAAAAAGTAAAAATTAAACAGAAAAATTCAAACTTACAAAACGCGTCACTATTGGTCGAAACGAAATGTGATGTCGATAGTATCTTCATCGAAATTATCGGAGTCGAAATTCAAAGTATGTTAGTAGTGTTTGTGAGAAAAATTACCTTCTTCCACGATAAACTGTAAATAAGTATAAAGCAACTGAAATAAAACATTGAATAGTTAACAAACATGAAATGACAATGACGTCATCGGCTATGTCAAAAGCGCGCACAAGATGGTGGCGTTTGAATAGCTCAATTATAGTCGTAGTAGTGTTTTAAATTTCACTTTGAAAATTAGTTTAATTTTTCAAGCCTATTTTTATTTTTTTATGTTAAAAAGACATAAATGTTCAGATTAAGAAATGAAAAAAATACATGAATATTCCCTATTAGACCAAACGGCAAATGGTACGCTTACGTGCGTAATACACACATTGTTTAGAAATGTGGTAGCATAAATAAATAAAGTAACATTGTATACAAATGTTTGTTTTTATCCATATCGAGTTCTTGTGCCGATATAGTAAACTTATCTTCTTATACACTGAAATTAAATCATCTATACAAATGTAAATTGGAGTGTATGTTTTTAATATGAAATTAACCACTTTTTACTAAATGCATATGTCGAGTACATATGCATTTAGTAAAAAGTGGTTAATTTGTTTGTTATGTATACACGGTACATACACCAAAATATCATTTTTTAAATTATCTGTCTTTCTGTTTGTTGCGGCTAATCTCTGTACGGAACGGCTGTACCGATTTTGACGGAACTTCATCTGGCAGATAACTAATGATATAACTAGTATCTACCAAATATAGACATCAAGAGGCAGTCGTCTTAACTTATGTTACAAATTTTAAATTGAGTTTCTTTGTGTTTTCGATAAAGATTGTCTGGACGAGATCGTCATATCACAAGCGATAATACTGCAAGTTGCAATATTTATGTTGCCGTTTATTTGTATTCGCTCTCTAAACGATGTACAATACAGACAAAAAGTATTTATATAAACTTATCTATTACTTGTTTCAAGAAAGATAAAAAACGACCTCAATATGCCTTAACACAAATTTAATAAAATTAATGCATTAAAATATTCATATTAATCAAGAGTAGAAAAGTTAGCCTCAAAAGCGGATATTTTTTTCCATTTTTATTGAACTATAAGAGTCAAAATACATTATAGATTTTTTCTTTGACAGAAATAGTTATAAAGATGCATAGTTATTGTTTCAAACCGCATACTTCCAAACCAATTTTCAAAGTTCGATGAAGGAAGTCCAATCGAGACTTTCTCTTTTGAGGAATAGGGGGCAAACTAGCAGACGTATCGCCTGATGGTAAACGATTACCGCCGCCCATGAGCACCCGCAACGCCAAAGGCGTCACAAGTGCATTGCCGGCCTTTGCGGGAGGGGTTTGGGGCAGGGGTGTTTCACACTGGTTTTCTGTGAGGCCGTGATATCATTCCGGTCGAGAGCGAATCGAAATATTTTAATTTTTAGCCGGCCGGCCGACACGGTATAAAACGTGAAGTAAATATGTACGTACTCATATAAATAAGTCCAAGTAAAAGCGGCGTCACAGATGGCCCGATACTGGAGTGGACGCAAGGTCGAGTTTTACTGCGTAAATTTATTGTTTCCTGTGAACTCCGAAAGAATTTTTATATCACATTAAGTCATGTCGTACTCATAAGTCATATAGGCATTGTGCATTAAACGACTTAATCTTATAAAAACTTAAATCGAACGCAAGCGGTAAGACTGTATTCTATCGTTATATGACATTCTGACACGCCAATTAAACATGGCTGCGCTTAGATAACGTGTGTTCTTAAAAAGGTTCCAATATTCTTACGAAATTTATTAAACAGCTAGTTGATTATCAAATTGTATGAAAGTGTTGTGTAAGGTCAAGCTCTAAACAAATTTTTAATAGAATTTCTAGCTGACCCAACAAACGTTGTTAGATGTTGACCGATTCTCAGACCTACCCGACATGCACACAAAATTTTATAAATGTCGGTACAGCTGTTTCGGAGGAGTTTGATAACAAACATTGCGACACGAGAATTTTATATATTACATCATTTATTTGAGTATGAGATAGTAAATGCAATTATCTGAATATAACAAACTATTTCTTGGTTCTTTTTTTTACACAGTATAAAATGAAGTCTCTTCCGCTGTCTGTTCGCTTAGATCTTTTAAATTACTCAACGAATTTAAATGAAGTTTTCAGCAATGGATGGAGTGGTTCAAGAGGAAGTTTTATACGTGTAATACGTGCATATTATAGAAGAAGAAATCCAAGAATTTCAAAGATTTTCGAGTTAAACCGGGCCGGATCGAGTAAATAATAAAACGATCAGGCAAAATGATTTGATGATTACTAAGATTATTATCAGGTCATTTGAGGGAACATTGAACCAGTTTTGTTAACAACATTCAGATTTACATACTTGTTAATGTGTTACCTATATGTATATTTTTGTTCTTTCTGTAACCCGAAATCAAAGTATTTAATTTACTGTTGAAAGAAAAAATTAAAAAATGAACCATTTTGTTTTATTAATCTTGATCTAGTTAATTTTATCTTAAATTGAATTTTTAGTAAGGGCGAAACATTAAAGAGGATGTGAGTAAACGTACTTTTACGAAACTTTTCAATGTGCGTTTCATAATGATATTAATAGTCTAATGTTACTTGTCTGTATCATAAAAAAAACAAAAACAGTGACTAAAATTTACCTAAAAATCAAAGTAACTCTGGGAACTACATTGTCACCAATTTGGATACTATATACGCTACCATACATTCTTTTATATCAAGGGGCAAATTAAATTGAAATCTAATTAATTAATTTAATTGTTATCTATCACTGTATAATATTCTATACGAATTAGTTAAAGCATATTAAAATATTTCATGAGTGGTGTATATAATGTTATCATAATTACCAGTAGCGTATTCTAATTAATGAATTAGCTGAAGGTAATACTTTGAATTCTTATTTCACAATTCTTTCTGCATTCAACGAAAAGAGCCGAACCGAAATATCAAGAAAGGTTTTCGGAGGAACCAGGGTATGTCTCTCAGTCTTAGACCAAATTTCTCTCCTAATTCCATAATTCGGTAAAGAGAGTAATCGGAGAGGAATTTAAAGAAGTAGATTATGTGACCCGTTTTCTTATTTAACCTCTATACCATAGAAGACTATGCTGAGACTTCTTTCGTTATATCTGTTCATGTCTATGTTATATACATAATAGGCTATTGACAGCCCTACTCTAACTCTTAGTACTACTCCCTAAAACAAAGCGACGACAATTATGAACCAGAGCGTCTTTACGGCCTGAATATATTAGTTTTATGAACTTGGGCTATTACTCTCAGCTGAAAACGATTATGGGCGTAGTTTCTTGTATATAGTTACTACTTTCCTATAAAGTAATCACTTGTTAACGACCAACGTGTTAATAATGTAGACATCGGGTTTATGTTTCACTATTATATTATTCGTCTGTACTACTTGTTAAGAATAGTGAAAAAAATGGAGGCCAAACGCTAATTTAATTTAAACTTCAAAACAAATATAAAGAAAAAAAAATGGGATCTTAAAAATGTTTCAATTATAATAAGCCACGACGGCAATTGCATAAAAGTCGTCTTTTACTAGAATACCCGACTGTTCCACTTGACCTATGGTATTGTCCCATGATGGGTTGTCTCTTTTTCGTCCCAGTGGCCCTATCAAACAAGTGACACCAGTATTTTTTCCCAGAAGTCCCAGTACCATCAACACAATGGGACTAGTGGGACAGACAGTAAAATACTTATGTAGTTAAAACTCCGCTTCCGTAAGTCCTAGCGTGTTATTATAAACATAGACTTTATCAGCCATATTGCCTCCAAGACACATAAGAACGACTGTACAAGTTTCGTGACGGACGTACGTTTAACGTTACATTGACCTTTAGAAGTTTTGCCTCAATAAAGCAACTACTTAATGAAGTAAATATGTACATTATTTATAATCAAACTAGAAGTAGCAGACCCTGAGATTAGAATATTCAAATACACTTTATTGTTTCTCGTTTTGTCTAAGTGAACCCAAAACTTAATAAATCAGTGCTAGGAATTAGCTCACGTATTTGGACATTTAATTTATTAATTTGTTTAGAATCTTAGCAGTACATCAACATCGCTTTAAATCCTGTGCCGTATACCTTGAAATCCAGTGACCTTGTATATAAACATTCAGGATTAGTGATAGCGATCTGCACCATTCCAAACATAGTCTCAAGTGTAAATTGCGAAATAATAATATTAACGATCTACGCCTCACTATTTTATGTATTCGTAGTCGCGTTTAGTTTACGACTGGACGTGTTATGGCATTTGGTCCATAAAATAGTGATTGCGATCTCTGAAAACTGTCCTGTGACTCACTGCTGTAACTCTTTGGAATTACAAGTATTCACTTCCGATATTATAAATTATGTTAAATTTTATTATAGAATTCTATGGATGATGAATGTCTAAATATCACTAACGAGATGGTAAAGATGTACTTAGACTTAAGAGAGACTGTAAGAAATTGCCTCAGAGCGATAAGGCCACCACTCTCACCCTCATATATGCGTCCTTTTGAATGTACCAGGTTATAATAAAGCTTTTATTGTTATAAGTCATCTCTTTATCTCCTAAACCTGGGCCTGCTTAAGTGACTCCACTCTGCCTGGTGGAAAACGTAAACATAATCCAAGAGCCACCATGCTCGTTGCGAATGCAGATAATGCAGCATGGTGACCCACACTTGTTTACACACGAAACTTCTTATATTCACGACTATTTAATGGTAAATAGCAAATAATAGGTCTTTGAGAAACAATTGTTAGAAGATGAATATAAGAATATAAGCCCATAGCGACTGCAAAGCTGAAGCTACGACTGGTTTTCTATGAATCCGAGCAGCACGTGAACCAGCGGTCGGCCAGAAGCCAGAAGGTCTGAGTTTTATAATTGATATTATATTTCTTGATTTTATGTTCTTTTTAGCTTAGAAAAACAAGTTGCCGTCACCTAGCTCTTCTAACAATATGCATATTATCAAAATAACTTTGTAAACAGTGATAAAAACGACTGAGACTACAGACGGTAATGCGATTTTTTTGCAACTGCAGATTGCAGTATTGCCTGCGCAATCTGCTTCTCGATCGAAACTTCTACAATACTAATTGAAGGAAACATTTTACGTGCCAATTCTTCAGAAGGAACAGTTAAAACCATTCAAAATTAAATTCACTTTGATTTTTCAAATTGTAAACAATACCATGTGATTAATTTCGCTTAGAATATTTGATTTTCATCATTTAAATATTTATGTGAATACGAACTGTCATTTCACAAAAGTAAGTAAAAATTGGGAAAAAAAAATAACAAATTTTTATTTTCTGTTTGTCGACAGGCATGAAAATGACTATGTCCACGACAGCTACAATGAGCGCTCGTGTTCATCGGAAAGTAATGCGTGCGCCGCACAAACGCGCTCACCCGGGTAAAACGCAGCACCCCGGCAAATTGGTGCACCATCCCGGCAAATTGTCCCACTTAGGCAAATTCGGCAAACTCGCTCACTACGCTCACAGTCACTCTTTAAGGCCGCCGGAACCTTGCGAGAACAGTAACGACAGCGGCCTAGGGCCTGATGCAGTAAACAGGTAAGGGTTGGCGTTCGCTAACAGCACTCGCTTCGGATGCAATGTTATTAATTAGCTTAGAGGGGCACCGCACTGTTAGCTGTTAACCCGTTGACTGGCGCTGACATCATTGAATGGTTTGTTTCAAATATACTAATATAGTTCATATTGAAATAAAATAGTGAAATGCCATAGTGGTTTGCCACGGTGTTCTCTTTTTTCTTACAACTTGCATGCTTAAACTTATACTTTTTCCGTTTCCTTAGTTTCAAAAAACATTTAATGTTTCTAAAAGACTGAAATATAATTTGTATTTAATTATAGATAAAGAAATCACAGTCAACTGATGATTGACAATAGTTGCACTGTCACATTAGTTGATGGGTAATGATTATCTCTTGTGTAGGAGAATAACATCCCTTTCATTCCGAAAAAAACCAAGCCAATTATTGAAAAAAATATTCAGAAAAATTTAGAATCACCGCTTTTTTTGAAGTCGGTAAAAACACTATACTGGGCTACGTGAAATGTATACTTAAAACTGACAAACTGATGATTTTAATTTTTAAATACGCTGTGTTCCTCTCAGGACGAATCTAACGACACCACAAAGACCAAACCCATTGACAAAACATTGATTCCCTTAGACTAAAGAGTGCCAAAGAAATCTACATACATACACTACCATATACACACCGTATCAATGGATATGTCGCGCCTGTGTAATTAATAGCTGGTAACATGAGTTTTACCATTTTTTTTTTAAATATAACATTTTGATCGCAAACGGAATCATTGTTTTTTTTTTTTTTTTTAATAATAACAAAAATATCAAACTATCGTTTAAAATTACTTAATCAATAGCAATCAACTGTAAACTTCATCTTAAGTTGATCTTACGGTCAGCAGTCAGTTTTAAATCGGTTTAAAGGCAGACGCGCACAAAAATCACTGAGGCATAATGTTGCGCTTGCCCCGAGGCGTTGCAACAGGTGGCGGTATTTCGTTCTTTCATTAGAATTGAACCCGCTTGACCTAAACAACGTCCAGTATAAAAAGATAGAATTTTGTCGCCTCGCGTCACCACGTAACAAAAACGCATAGTAATTCTAGCGTGACATCTACGATAATGAAGACATATTATTGGATGGTTATATGTTACGCGAATTCTTAACATTCGACCTTCATATCATCTATGCGCGTACTCACGTTCTACGCGTACGGACATGTCCTTATCCAAATATAAATTATTTTATCGCTAACTCGATAAAGATCTTCAAAATAATGCAAAAATTATAGCTTTCGGTTACAATTGAACGCGAAGTGAATTGTAATACTAATTTAATGTAATAGAAATAAGTATGTTTGTTGTTAAATTGTACTCTAACCACCGCTGAATAGAGTTTGTGGTTAACAGCGCACGCGTGAACTGTATTAAAATATGCGGTGACCAATCTACGTCCTTTACACATTGTCTGATTTTTTTCGTAAAATTGTTAACATTATCTAGAGAGCTTATATTTGTTTATTAAATAACGTTATGTTTTCTTGCTCCGTTTCTGAATAATTATGAGTTACAATTACTTCTTGTAGATTGTACTACTGCTGAGGCTTTTACAAAATATGGATTAAATGAAAAAAAGGACAACCTTTTGTACACAATTTCTTCAAGCTTCGTTAATCAAGTTCAACCCTTCTTTTTCCTTTTCAAAAAAAAAAAAAAAAAATAATTGTCACTTTGGTATTTAATAATAAACAAATCATAAAACAAAGCATCAAACTAGAAAGATTTCTGCTTTCGTCATTAACGTAAAAGAGCGTGATGGTTGCTTACTCAATTAGGACAGCTCAAGCCCTTTTTTGAATTTGTAATTAACATTAAAACAAAAAAAAATTGACAGCTAATTGTTCAGCGGCCATGATGCGGAAGCAACTTTCGAAGTAAAGAATGCTGAATTATCCAACGTGCAAACGTTGGATAATTCAGCATTCTGCAGCAGTCTCTGGCAGATCAGAGCCAATTCATTACTGGAGAACGGGACGCTTCGAATCCTTTTTGTAACAGTTCTTCATTAAATGACATATAAGTGGATCTTTACGGTTGTTTTATTTCAGTTTTATGGTAATTATTGAACTTCTAATTATGCATTCTTACTGAAAATACAGAATAGTGCAACCGGGTCGAAACAGCAATCATTTCATAGGGACATACGGACCTGATCGCTGTCTTAATCATATACGTTTCATAGAACATGAAAGTCAAAAAAGAATTCATTAAAACTTACTAAAATACTACCCATATTTAAAATACCAAATTGTATCCTTCACTACTGCAAAAACATTCGAGCCTAGAAACTGACTGATAAATGTTTTAAAATTCGCCTGACCTTTAAACCAAACTTATTTTCTTTATTCTAAATATAAATTGGATATGTAATAAACGATCTATCAAAAGAGAGAAACAGAATATCACAACAGATCTACTTGAGTCAATTCCTTGAAATAATTGAAGACGGGATACTCTTAGATTGGACAGAGACTTGATTTAGTTTGATCATCATAACGAGACTTTTATAGTGATACTTCTATTACGTTATACAATTTATACTTTTGGATTCATTCGTGAGATCGCTAACGCACTGCTACCATATGCTCTGATATATATTTTTGGCACGCTTCAAAGCACGTGGGCCGCCGACAATTTAATACTTTATCGCTTCGCAAATTCGTTACTATAATAATGGCAACAAACACTGTTCTTTCGAGATCTCAATCAGTTAGATATGATAAGTAGTTGTGTTATCTGTGCGTCAAGAACTAAACTTCGTGCGATTCACTTGCTTCTCCGACGGTGATAATAGATTCTAATTGTTTAGTCAAAGAAATGTGAAATTGAATTGAGTTATTTATCAGGCTGCATCGATTCATTTGATCTTGGCCTTATACGTAATAGTATTGTGTGAGGAAATAACATCTCAACAGCAGATTGTCAGAACATGGCCGAAAGTCAACTGCGAACCAACAGCACTCGTGTTGGCCTAACTTCAAAATGTAACTAAAGCCTGATGGCATCTGCAGATTATCGGACACTTTGGCGGAGTGGGAACATCAGGACTCAAAAAGGCGACGCCGCGAGACCGAGGATGCGGTTAAACACGAATGCGACGACGCCAACGATGCGTACGCGTTCCCTACAGGCGCAGCGGGCACGGCCGAGACCGCGTGCGCCCCTGCGCCCGCTCCGCCCGATTCCACGGCACCATCCATTCCCGTTTCTGTGTATGTTGATTTTTATTAGATAATATAGAGCATACTTGCTAAAAAGTGTCATGAGTTCAGATTAAAAATTTAGAAATGGTTAATTATTTTTCTAAGGTTCCTGGAGACTCCAGGGTGTCCATGTTAAACATGATGGTGCTGATACTGGTTACCTTAGTAGTAGTTGAAACAGCAACAACACCACATGTCACGCCGTGCATGATAACCGCATGTTATTGTACTGCTCGTACGTGTATATACACGTGTACCGCACTGGTGGTTACTTACAAATGCTAATGTCGCTAAGTGTTCATTATTGTTCATTATTATATTTAATATGAAGCCCTAAATGAATTTCAATCACCTTGTCGAGTTGTTACCTACGCCTACAATCTCCTTTAACTTTCTTATTTTTTAAACAATCAGCCATTTTGTCAACATTATACAATTTTAAAGAAATTAAATCTTATAGTGTTATTAATTGATTACAGAATGAGAGCAGGTTGCAGTATATCTAGTCCAAACGTAGTAGAAACGCCTGGAAAAAGGTTCCAAGACCCCTATAGATCGTGTGGAAAATTAGGCAACGGAGGCAAACTTGCTAGCAAATACCCCGGAGGAAAACTCGTTGGTTCAGGAGGGAAAATAGGTGGCAAATTAAGTGGCAAATACGGAGGCAAGCTGGCACAAACAATGGCAAGGCGAAGAGCTTTAGCAGCAATGGCGCAAGGTGGCAGACCAGGTTTAGCGGCACCCTTGTCTTGCAGATCTAGGGATGGTACAGCGGAGCTACAGATACTGTGCCAGCCCGAGACACAACATAGAGCCAGGTATATGCTAAAAAACTTGCTTATGCTGAGTATATTTTGCTCAGCTTTGAAATTGTTTGTATTTGATATGACTGTACGAATCGCGTAGTGCTTGAAATGATGTTGTTCTATCTATCTCCACATAGTACAAAAATTCGCGTGTTTCACAAATTGTTTTTCTGAGTCTGGTTGTTTTAGTGTTTCATATATATTTATAAATTCCCCGCGAAACAAGTTATAAAACAAACGAACAGTCACCGTATAGAGCTGAAACTACAATACTTTACTATTTCAGATATCAGACTGAAGGCAGCCGAGGTGCTGTCAAAGACAACTCCGGGAATGGATTCCCAATAGTCAAATTAGTTGGTTATGATAAACCAGCGGTACTCCAGGTAAACCAAAGTGCTATGTAGCATATTCTATGTTATACATAAATATCCACTTTTCTACTATTATATCAATATTCTCAAATAGGCAGAGCAATGACAAGAACCTTGTCAAACCTAAACCTTTTTTTTTAATAAAGAGCACGTCGACATAATACTAGTCTAGAACAAGAGTATTGTCTTGTGAATCATATTACTTTATATCAATAGATTTTTTCCATATATTATTAAATTTCCTTAAAAATCTGACCATTAGAGTCAAAACTTACATTATTTTTTAAAAACAAGAAGTATAAAAAATTATTTTTATTTAGGTATATATAGGTACCGATACAGGGCGGGTGGCACCTCATATGTTTTACCAAGCGTGCCGTGTCTCCGGTAAAAACTCCACGCCCTGCAAGGAGCGTAAGGAGGACGGAACCGTCATTATAGAGATTGACCTTGAGCCGGCCAAGAACTGGCAGGTTACCTGCGACTGCGTCGGCATTCTCAAGGTAATGTTGGGTTTCACATATTGAAAATCATCACTTACATATAGAATTCAGGTCAACTGTATTGGAATCGGTTTGAAATTGTAGCAGAAGCGTTATACATGTCCAAATTTCGCCAGCTGCATTTTTGGTAACTGCGCTAAGTATATTAACAGACAATATTGACGTCTACCATATATGCAATCAATCAATCAATCATCAGCCTATCGCAGTCCACTGCTGGACATAGGCCTCTCCAATTTCACGCCACTTAGTTCGATCTATGGCTTCTCGCATCCAGCTCCTGCCAGCCGTCTTGCGCAAATCATCGCTCCACCTGGCTTGTGGACGTCCTACACTACCATATATGCCTCCAGTGAAAATTATGTACGGAAAATTATCTGGAAAACACCAAAGTTCATTCAGATGGAAATGAAGTCAAGTCATCAAGATCGTAAAATATAGTGTGCGCAACTTTGAGTTAGCCTTTGGATAGGATTAATCGGGAAACTGAGTTCAGTACAGTTGACAGTCCGCTAGATCGTCTATCATCATCATTAACAGCCTATATTAGACATGGGCCTTTCCTTAAACGGAGGTTTGGGCCTAATATAAAACTCTGACCAGACGGATTGGTATAAAGTTTCTTTCATGTTTTTGTTCTCTTATACTGTTTTGTGACTGTGATGCTTGCTCTTTTAGGCTTAGGACACCCGCGAGATGAAAAAGAGTATTGACACTATATTCTCAATCCTTCAGCACACACAGTTCTCTATAACCCTTAAGTAATAAATAATGATCTTCCCTGCATTACGCAAAACTCACTGAACTTAAAAATTGTGAATACCTTAACTCCACAATATGTCTTCTGGAATTAATTACGCTATCATTCCCTGTTGAAATTAAGAATGATTATATGTTGATTTAACATTTGCTAATTTAACTGTGTACAATTTTACAGGAACGAAATGTGGACGTGGAACACAGATTCGGCGAAGCCCTAGGAGGTACTACAGCAAGTTCGACAGGAGCTCACATATCTCGGGGCAAAAAGAAGTCGACCCGATGCAGAATGGTATTCCGCACTGACATCATCAATGCAGCAGGGCATCCGGAAACGCTTCAAGTGTGCTCCACGCAAATTATTTGCAGTAAGTTTACTTTAAAGTTTGCTGTAACTTGATCTTTTGAAAACGAGACAACTGCGATAAACTTTGTGGTGAATAAGTCCCTCTAGCGATTCCACCAGGATGACTTAGGTATTTCATGCTTTCCCAAATTGTTTAAGGATTAATTGCTAAACTAGTGCACTTGTATTCTTTCTTTTCTCTTTCATTAAAAATATTAAATATATTTCAAACGTTTCTAGCTCAACCGCCTGGCGTCCCAGAAGTATGCCGCAAGTCTTTGGTTTCATGTCCAGCAACTGGTGGGCTAGAACTGTACCTGCTAGGCAAAAACTTTCTGAAGGAGACCAGGGTTGTGTTCTGCCAGCGACAGGATAACAGAACGCATTGGGAGGAAGAAGTTACGCCTGATAAAGAGTTTTTGCAACAGGTATATTATAAAAAAATATTTTTGTACCTGGTCGTATCGATGTCAGATGGAGGGGAATATTTGAATTTCTAAAAGGCAATAATACCAGTAACATAGGTTAACCGTAATAAACAAATAAGCTAAATTACTGGCTTGGGTATTCGCAGGAACAAACTTTTACATTACTTCCTTAGGTCATCATGCAGTTAACGATTATTTGACCGACATGCAGTGCAAAATAATAATAATAAATCTCTTTATTTACTCTCGCAAAACTTCTTGGGATAAATTACAAAATGCCACAAATTCAAGCAATTTTGTGAGAGTGTGGTGCCTGAAGTAGGTTTTAAAAACCTGTAGTTACAGGTCACCAGAGCCCTCCCGCAGCAACGAACATTTATATAGCTACATATCATCAATATACAATAATAAATTAAAAGGAGTAACAAAAATAAGAAAGTTAATATAAAATAAAAACAAAGGAAAATAACTTTTTCTTAAACGAAAATCGGATACCAGAGCCTTCTTGTATGTGTTGTGGTGTGTTTGAGTATGAATATTTTGTTTATTGTGTGAGAGTTCATGAGAACTCTGTGTAAGGGTATGTTATGGGACTAGCCCCTCCCAAACGCCCACCACTGTAACTCCAGTACATCGGAATCAACAGCGGTCTACGAATGCACCGAGTCATGACACTCGAGATGTCCCAGGATGATCGGTTAAGGGAAAGGATCTCTAATGAGTTTGGTGGCTCCACAGACGCACCTGGTGTGCTGCGTGCCGCCGTACGCGCGCGCGGACATCTCGGAGCCCGTGAGCGTGCAGCTGTTCGTGCGCTCGGGCGGCAAGGCGTCCGAGCCGCACTGCTTCTACTACACCCCGCCCTCGCTCGACACCGGCCCGCTGCACTCCACCAAGCACCACACGCTGGGTAAGACCTCTTCTGTACGCTCGCTGCTCGTGTCAGGGTGGCTTGGGTGTTTACAACTATTTTTTAATGTCAAATATTTCACACCCACATCTCGACGTTATTTATAAGTGACACCGTTTTGTTTCGGATATAATAATAAGTAAATATTTCTTAACGTGCAGTTCTGAATTTGAATATAAAGTAAAACTCTGTCATAATAAATATTTTAATTTAAATACACACTGTACCCGTTTTTGTAAGCATATAAAAATGACATTAAGAAATGCGTTTGTGCAAGATTCGTATCAAAAATGACATACAGTCATGTGTAATTGTCTTTAATGTATGTTGTGATGTATGCACGCACTAACATTGTAACCATCACGTAGATATAGTTATTAGTGTGCAACACAAAATTGCTGTTTATTACTGAAATGCTTGTATTGCGTTTAATTTTATAACGCATTCTGTATCATAGCCAAACTTCACAATAAAAGTGTAATACTTAATTTTGAGCTTTAATCTAAAGGAAATATAGCTTAATTTTCCTTGTGGTCATTTTCATTGAAGACACACTAAAATACTAAATTGTTATAAGTCAAACTAACCTACATACAATGTTGCTTTAATATGCTTCGCAATTACATTTTTGCTTTATCTAATATTGCTTCTCATTATTATTTGATACTAATACACAATCATTTAACATATTGTCATTGCGACATGGCGTTGGAATCGTCATTATGTAATTTAGATTTGCTTTTAATATTGCATATAATTTTATAGTTATTGTGTATCGCTACCGCATTTATTACTTAGAAAGTAAGGCCTTTACAAACATAATAAACACGGGCCTCTAAATACAAAAGAATAAATATATATTCTATGTATTTGGTATAATGTTCATAAAGTTTAAAAAATCAAGTTTATAATGCATGTGTACAATAGCATTGTCTTCAAGATATGGCATGCGTCATAGAAGCGCAAAGCTTGGCTCTAAATGATAGACGCGAGAGGGATACAATCGCTTCGCAGACATATGTTGCTTGATATCTAACGTATAGCATGTAAGTAACACTGAGGTATATAAGAATATAAAAGTGATGTATATTTAGAGAATTTTTGGAGGAAACGACTGATGCGCAAATGGCGTACTCTTTCTTTTTTCCCTTTCTGTTCAAGCTAGGTCTGTCTAGGTAGCGAGTCGACCGCCGCCGCCGCTGCCCGCCCCCCGCGCCCGCACGGTACTGACACTCACCCGCACACCCGCACACGTACACGCACGTACACGCACACGCACGCACACCCACACATACACAAGCACAAGGCTGTTACAGCCATACATGAATTACACTGATACATATTACATGAATGCTCACGACCAGAACAGTACACGTTCCACGCATTATTTTTGATTACAGATCAATTTTAATTAATACAAATTTAAAATGAAGATACTAGATAAAAGTTTTGTTATACTTTCATTTAAAGTAAATACATATCACATTACCTAATGATCCAGACTTGACTATTCATATTAGTAATTTTTCTTTCTAAAATTTGACTGAAGAATGAAAAGAAGAAAAAATGTACCCATTTTTAACAATGGACAAAAATATTTTTGATGTTCTGTAAAATTTAATTTGTTATAAATTTTCTCTTATAACGTAGCCATATATATTTTTTTAGCCTTTATTTGTTTGTTACAGTATATCAATAGTACACGCTAAACTCTCAACATGTTCAGACCAAACATGAAACACAAAGAAGATGTGGTGTTAATCTGTACTTTATTCACTTAACACAGAACCCACTTCTCAGTGACACTCCTCGCTAGGACAGACTTTACAATCCCACATAGTTAGTAATACGTGCCGAATATGCCCTGTTATCTATTATTTTCTACAGGACTCCGTTCTAACTGGTTCATAGCACGTGTTTCAAGTATTTGGAGTAATGAGTTTAAAGTCTTTAAATGACTATAGTATTTCGAGTTAAGAAATAATATACAACTTAGGCAATGGAAATGCTAATTATCATAATATTTATAAAACAATATGTAATGCATCCACTGAACTTCAACTTCACGAAGCGGTTTTTTGATGTATAATATATATAATATCTTTTCTCTCGCTTTTTATGATGACGTGAAAAGGGACGAAAATGTGTAACAATAAAAAGCGCGCTCTGTTTGATTTGATCAATGAGCGTGCCCTGTTTTATTTGACTAATGTAAGCGCACTATTTGATTTAATAACAAGCGCAAGTGGTGTTAGAATTGGCCATCAAGGCGAGATGTTACACATTATATATGACTACCGTGCGGATCGAATTGTATAAATATTGTCATTAATTGTTTAAAACATCAGTTGTATACGCACTTCTTCAACACTGCCTTGCTAAAATGGTTATGTGAAGAGATGTAACTATCCTAGGGTTTTGTCCAACTACCCTTCTATTTCCTACCAACTTTTTTGTCAATCTCCTTGGTGCACACTAACAGACACGAATACAGCGAAACACTACCGACGACGTAAAGGCAACCGCGAAAATGAGCAAGCATAGTGAAATCCAAATTTGATTTTGTATTTCAATAACAAAACAAAATTGTGCGTATATAAATAAATAAATAAAAAATAAATATTTCGGACATCTAACACACAAGGCCATCTAGTCCAAACTAAGCAGAGCTTGTATTATGGGTACTAGACAACTGATATGAATACATAAATACATTTTTTTTGTATATATAATATATATGTGAGTACGCATACTCGTATACGCATATATACGTACGTACACGAGCATGAGCGAATCATGGAGGTCATGATCACTTTTTGGGTTTAACGCCGACGGACAGAGTGGCGTCTAAGAGACTATGTATTTAAGGCAACGAAATAAAATGTTTGGTTTCATTTCATTGCATTGCAAAATTATTACTGAATCAGTCTCTCACTCGTTGATCCTTAGAATGGCTTCTCACACCAGAGATATGACATGCTTAACTATAATTTTAAAGAAATCGGTGCTTGCCGAAGTATGACAATCTTATACGCCACACCAATTTTCTGAATGACTGAATGAAACTGAATTTTCAGTGCGTGGAATACCCAATCTCTAGTGGAATAACACCCTTAGGCTGGATCTAATTGGTACGATCTCAAATTGAAACTTTTCATGAGCCCTGACTGAGTGAAGCTTGCCTAGGTTTAAAGCAGAAACTACGAAATACGGAACTTAGTCACGAAAGTCTAATGGGTTTATATTTACCTCAGTTTAGTTGCATATCTTCACAAGCATACATAATAATACGAATATATTCATTAATATTAATTTCTATTGAGAACCATTACTACATATTAGCTTAATATTACTAAACGAACATAAACATCCATAATATTTTTACATCATTATTGTACACTATTTTCTTAACTCGAATGAACTATAGACTGAAAGTGTTTAAAAAATAGGAATATTTGAATGCAAGAGAAAAATATACTATTTGAGTGTTGTAACTAATTAAATTATATTACGGCTGCATTGTTTTTAGAATGTGATTATTATTTAATGAGCGATTAAATGTAATGTTCATAGTGTGATAATTAACTTAATATATGTAAAAACATGAGAGCATTATTTCTAACAATAGTACTTACAAGTCATTGTCGGATGAAATTTTGTTTTTATTCTATTTCTTTACTTTATAAAATATGAGTGTGTAATATGTTCGATATCTTAATGATACCTAATGATTGTGGATATTTAACATATATTTACCACTAAACAACTTATTAGTCATACCGACAGGAGGTAGGAAATGAATTTACAAGTTGTTTTTATAATAACATCAACGCTCAGAAACTTTAATGAATAACTTTAGGCTAGAATGAAAAATTCTACATGGGTTTTGTATTCAAGCTAGACCATGTGTGTGTAGAACACATCGCTTTAACACGCAATATACTAATTACTGAGCGAGTTACATCTGCCATTCGTGTCTAAGAGATTCGTTAAAGGACAAGAATGTTGTTGGTGTAAATATAGATTGTTATATTAAAATATGTTCCATCCCCATAGTTCTCTGACAATGATTCGTTCGCAACTTTATATATTTACAAAAATTCTTAACTGCATATGAATTTGAATCGCGCGCATACGATGAGAAACGAGGGTACCGAGGAGCTCGGTGTACGGTGACCAGTTAGAACGGAGCGTTAGGGCATGTTGTGAGGTGGGCGGTGTGTGACGAGCGCTTGTGTGCAGGAGGTGCAGGAGGCGAGGAGGCGCGGCCCGTGCTGCTGTGGGGCGGCCACATGATGCCCCCGCCCGCGCTCCCCGTGCGCCGCCCCTCCATCATCGTGCCCGACCCGCACTCGCCGCTCCCGCTCAAGAGCGAGGTCAGTACGCCTTACGTTTTCTATTTCAGATATTAACACTGCAATCCCATTTTTCTTGTAGGTATATTTCAATCAACGATGGCTGACTCCTGAGCTTGAGGACTCGGGTTCGATGCCCGGGTTGGCCAAATGTTTGTATGATCTGCGATATGAATGTATTTGCAACACAAAAGTATATTGTAGTATCCATGGTACTAATACTAGTTCTACTTCTTTGGAATATAACAACGTTGTGTCAGATGTCCGTAATATTATTGTTATTACGTGACCCCATTAGGGATTGCAATCCGGTGTCATTTACAATGCGGCCTAATTCAGACCGGATTTCATAAATCGATTTAAAAAAGATAAGATGGACCATCAATGTAGTGTAAAAAAGACGTTAGATAATAACTATTAAATTCTTGTCGTCATTCATCGTCAAAACAAGTAAGACACGCTAAAGCTAAAAGCAATTACATTTTCAAATAATAATAATTATATTCTTTATTGATAAAAAAAGTTTCAATACCTAGTGGAATTCCTTAATACATGCTTTGGTAAAAACTGTGTGCGCACGACTCGCACCGACAGTGTCAACAGCATACGCCTATATTATCTACATTCGTCACAGCGCGATTTTGCTAAAATACAAATACACTTGATTCGGTGTAATAGAACCGGATCTGGTAGACCTAACCGGATCCGCCGGTTTTCCAGATTCCACACCTTTTGAAGCCGGATGTCTAGTACTCCATGGTGGTACTCTGTCTGATGTCAGCACTCCATGGAAATATATTTGTGTTAGAAAAATGATAGTGATGTCTTGGATGGGAAAAGTGATTGACTACGGTAGCTAGAAAATACCACAAGTCACGTATCTTTATTTCCCTCCTGTGATTGAATAAGCCGCTAGGACAGTGTCTTTTCAGACTAACCATAATACAAATAACGTCAAATAAAAATAAGTATTTCTTTAACTACTAATTTAAAACTGCCACAATGTCTTCACATTCTTTTTTTGCTGCTAATTAAAAATGAAATCTGCAAAATAAAATGTCACAGTATTTAAAATATCTATTCCAAAAGCCAGCTACGTAGTTAGGTTTTGAAGGCTTACGTTACCGCTACATATCTACATATGTTGTACAGGTGGCAGATGAATCCAGCCAACACTCTCTCGTTGACGGTAGTGACTCTTGCGGCGCAGAGGGCCCGGAAAAACCTCTGATGTCGGTTTCAGATGACTTGAATGTGGTCGACCTTAGACTCAAGTCCGAGTTGTCCAGAGACTCTCAGTCACAGGTGGGCACCAAACACTTATTAAAAATTAATGCGCTTAGCTTATACCAGCTGTATTCCTTACTCGACATAATTTATCTTTAATCTTATAGGTTACATTCGGTTATGACAATATGAAGTTGTCCCCACCGCCTTCACAAAGCGAACCACCTTCGCCTTTGGCGACATTCACGCAGCAACTTCAGGCCATACAGAACCAAGTCCAAACGGACAAGATGGTGGAATCCGTGACTGCCGCCATTTTCACTGATGATAATAACCAACCGATATACCCTTCAATGATCCCCATGCAGCCGTTAGACTCCATGGGCCAACTTATTTCCTCAAAGGCAGTAGACCCCCTAGAACCTGACATGAAGGTTCTTAACCCTGAACTGATGATTACTGATACCACAATGCAGTCATCTGTCATGACAAGCAACGAACAAAGACTGATGGCTTACAATCAAATGCAAGCCAATAGAGAAGATACCTTTAATCCATTCGGAGCTATCACTAAATTAGAAATTAGCACCTCTCAGATTGAGCAACGGTTGGCGGAACAGAGGAATCACATCACGAACTTAATGGAAGACGCCATGAAGGCGACGTCTGCCATCTTGCCGGATTCTACAAAGCTCGATGAACTTGTCAATTCGAGAGTAGATGATCATCTATCGGGCTCTTCTTCATCACCTTCAGCAGCATCCCACGCGTCCGACGTCATACTAAGTCCAAACGCTGCAGTCGTGAGCCGCAACCAAGCAGCTGAACTTCTGCCTCCTCAGGCATCATCAGCTATCTCACCAGATGTAATTCTCAACCCTCAAGTCTCCCCGAGCATGTTATGTGATAATTCTCAGAGGATAGTCATGCCTCCTGGATCCGCTCAGGACGAACTTATGATGATTCAAGATCAAGTCCAACTTACATCAGTAAAGACTCCTCCGGCCGCCGTCAAGTCTATGATTCTTAACGCCGCAGCCGAAATCTTGACTTCGGACACTACAATGAACGCTTTGGTCACTTCGGCTATTAATACGGCGAATATATTAACGACGGAAAGCAACGGAGTCATGCAAACAATGCAGACGAACGAGTCGCAGCCCCCAGTAGAGCCGGCCGCAGAGACTCCGCTAGTGGCCATGTCGCAAGCTGTGTCGCAGGCCGTGACCCAGGCCGTATCCCAGGCCGTGTCGCAAGCCGTGTCCCAGGCCGTGTCGCAGGAGATGACGGCTCCTGTGCAGGGCCTGACGGACATGTCTGACCAGGATCTGCTGTCCTACATAAACCCTAGTACCTTTGACCAAGGTGAGTACATGGACGTATATTATAACTAGTCAAGTTTAGTTGATCCGAACTCTCACAACTAGCTCTAGTTAGATTATAGTCACGTTGCTGTTTTAGTATTGTGGAACTAAATCGGCAATGTAAAGTCAATTTATAGTGTTTTGATTATGATAAATATCTTTTTTTAATTCGTATGTTTTGAATAAGTATTATTGTAAGCATGGAATTATACAGTGATTTGTAAATAGTTAAAAAAATAATTTTAATTAACTTTATTGCGGTCATTCGGAAACAGTGAACGATTACGCTATTTTATTTAAACAGGGTTCGGATTAACGAAACGTTCCTAACAAATCATTTGTTAAACATTCTTATATTAACTGCAGTAGAATAGAATATTTTTATTTAATTTATAATTTCGTCGCCCCACCTGTCTCAATAGCGTTTTGTTACAAAGCTGTAATTTTAATAATATTCGGTGCACACGTCTAAATGTTATTGTAACCTATAACGAACGTTAGCAGTTGGAAAGTTTGAAGCGACATTTTCTACACGCTTCAATAAACAAACAACATTTACCGTAAGCACCAATACATACAAGACTTTATTTATTGCAGTGTAATGTGGGGCGGCTGGAGCTCGCTCGAGACGGTTCGGGACAAGCGGGACATTTTGTCTACTGAATGCATTTCTAGTGTCGAGGGCTCAAAGCAGTTTTTATGTGAATTTTTAATGGATGTCCCCGTAGACATAGGGTTTAAAGTAGACGTTAGAAAATATAATCTCCGGACATGTCGTGTGCTATGTGTGTTATGATTTGGATTGTAAATGTTTTATAGGCGTCAATTAATTCAATATGTGACTCAGTATTACAGGGCAAACTTGTTGGAACACATGTATTAGCGCTTGGAATCATTGCGAGCCATGTTCTAGATAATATTGTATTTATTGTTATAGATATACTATTTGTCATTGGTACATGTTACTAGTAAATTTAAATTTTTGTATTCCGCGGTATATACATACGCGATGATCGCAGGATGTGGTCACAGTTAGCCTCTGACCACAGTGACACAGGTTGACTGTGACCAAATCCAGTACTCCTTGGTCAAATTAGAGATAAATATAATAAATAATTCAAAGCTCTAAAATACCTATTACGCAATCGCTCTAATTCTCGTTCAAATGTGTACCCTAATGCCTAGAATTTTCAGTGGAAGGTATTCTTTTCTTCAATTGGTTCTCTTGTATATGGCAATATTACCTTTCTTGAACAAAAAAATGTGTATTTTTTGTCTTGCTCTGTTTAATACTCAGCCCGTGTACATACCCCGCCTATACTCGCCATGTACAATAAAATGAACGGTACACTTTACCGTACTCTAATTTTCTATTTCTTTTGAATTTTATTTATTGCTGTTATTATACACTGTTATCGATTTATTAAATGTATATGTATGTTGTTGGTTTCTATGCAGCTTTTTCTGCATTAACAACAGATAGTGTCGCTCAAATATATAGAATTAAAAAAATAACAGTGCGATTCATGCAATGATTTCAAGCAACCAAATTTGAATATATGTATTTTGTATTAAAATGAAAAATGATGTGAAATTGTCGAAGTATGTATTTTGTAAATTTATATGGTCACGTCTTATTTTGTCTGTAAGAAACAACCCCTCCGCCCCCACGGGGGTGCTATTTATTAAGAAATGATAATTTATTACCAGTTCTAATGTTAATTTCTCCGTCAGATTACGTGAATATAATGCACAGTGAGAGTTGGAAAGCGCACTGCGGCTGTGTGACCTGTATCTGTTGATTGGTGGACAGTATCAATCAATTACATCTATCAAACTGTCAATTGGAATGTAGAACACTATCGACTAAACTAATTTAAGATTTAACCCCTACAACCACTCATGCTTTTTTATTTAATAATTATTTTTTTTTCCCTATAACAAAAATTGAAACTAGAAAAAAATTATCATTTCTTTTTGCTACAAAATGTAGTTTAAGCAAGATACTGAGAATGCTTAAAATCTATATTATTCTGTGTTCTCAGTTATTTCTCTTAAATTTAAGGGCAGAAATATTACCATGCTATATAGCAACTTGTTCAATGTGACGTAGCTACCACAAAGTCGAGCATGCCGAAAATTTGTGTGAAGTTGCTGACGCAATGTGCTTGTTTGTATTTGTGTTTTAGCCCTTAGTAATAAAATAAACAGCCCCTAATTAGTCTATACAATGAGTAAATTAGCGTTATTTGAATATCGAATATTTTATAATGTATATATTTAATTAAATTTTTCAATGTGTAATCATTGTATACACTAATTAACCGGCTGCAGTAAAGTCATCTGTGCAAAGTGTTGCCTTTACACACCATATCTTGTAATAAATGAATATTAAATTACGTACCTTTAAATATCGGCTATCAATTTGACAACGAAAATGATCTTTTAAGTATGTGACCACTTAAAATAATATAAAATATATTTTTTTATGTTGTATATGATTGTGATATATATAACTGAATACATATTAATCAATATACTTATTAGTTACTTGTAAGCTTAAGGATTTGTACTGATGTGATGTTAGAGCAAAAAGTATATTAAAATTACGTTATAAACATTTTATTGAGTTTTTATAGAGTCGAATGCTACATATTTGTGCCATTTAAATATATGTAAACGTAGTGTATGTTAGTATATGTTGAGGATGTCGATGGTATACTGTCCATGATTGGTTTAGGCCGACAGAATGAGTGAGCGTGCCTTCAGCGAACTATACACCAACCGCGGTGTTGCCATGACTCAAAATATGCCAAAAATATATTTACTTCACTCAATCACAGTATCCATACTTCATATCATACACTGAGTTGTGGTAACGCTAATATACATAGATATATAGAGATATATAATAGTAAAAAAATATACAGTATTTCGTCAGGGACCATGCTCTATACAAAATAGACAATATCTATAAGCAAAAAAATATTTAAAATATTTACAATGGCAATTACAACTATACAGTTCCGTAAAGTCATTTATATGAACATTGTTCTGTTCCACCATTGGTACGCCATGGAGGGAATTAAATTGGAATATTTAACAATATAACTTAATAATTATTTTCATAGAAATCGCAAGAATTACTAATTGGAGTAGTATTTGGTTCATTCGTTACCAGTTATGTAAAATTGAACTTTTGGAATCTCCCACAGTCTTCCTGTTGCGTGATTTCTGATGAATCAGAATAATCACAGTTTCTAGTTACTTTTAGTCTTCCATTTAATCAAATCATTTCGTAACGAGAATACACTGTAACGTTACTTTAGTTGAATATTATTTTAGTTCACTTAGATTTGTTACAACTTTGTAAAAATTGTTTTAATTTTTGGGTGCTTTGGTTTATTTTATTTGAAGTTAAATTTATATAATAAGTATGTATCGGGACCAAATCCATCTCAGATACAGACTCGTTGTACTGTCAAGGAACAGAACTATGGTGCTCATGGCTCTTGTAACGTATATATGTCTGGCAGTTAGGTAATAGTCGATGGAAAATACAGCTAAGAAATGAATTTAAATATAGTAAACAAAACTACCTTCTTTACATAAGATTATAATGTATGTATGTACGTATACTAACGGACAGATCTCAAGTCGGTCTAAGACGTGCACTAAGCGAACGCCGGTCATCAAGTATGTTATTTGTTTTGATGTAATTAATAAATGTTATACAAAATAATCAAAGGTCTTTTAATTTTTTACTCCTGACAATAGTTCGAAGCTATGTTGTAGTGATTTCAGATTCTTTTGTGAAACTCTAGAATTTTTTTTTAATTTATATAATAATTATAATATATATAATAAAACATTTTTAATTTTATTTATTTTCCTTTCAATTCGCCATTATAAATAGCAGAAGTACATCATTCTCAGGAAAACGTACTAATTTGATTTGGAATGTTACTTGATAATTTTTAAAAAGCAGACACAAAGCGTGTAAGTCTAACTAGCCATAATCATTTCTCAGTTTTATAACACTACACACACACTGGGGTATTCGTCAGACTACATAATGGTCGAACTCCCTCAATAAAGCATTATATGGCATAAAGCAAGGAGGAAAGTCCAACAAAAAACAGGTTTAAGAACTAAAAATATTTCAAGTAATGTCATCCACATCAGTTGTTATTTGAGTTTGAATAATTTAGACGGGTTATAGTTTATAACTTTAATGGCTTTTATTAATTTTCTACATATAATAGACATATACAACACAAATTTAGGCAATTCATATAAACAGGTCTTGGTATAATCATTGTATTTCTAATTTTTTCATGATTAACGATTTGTCGATTTAAATTATAAAAATAATACATTATTCGTCTAATAATTCTAATTCCTAATTTCGGGAAAATATACAACTTCCCTAATTTCGGGAAAAATTTCTTACACTGAGATTTCTGTACCCGCGGGCTTTGGATGTGAATATTTTATTTTATATTTCCAGTGACATTTCACAATAATAATTACCGGTTGCGCTTTATGCCAACCGATACAAATAAATTAAGGAGCGGAATAAGTTCAATTGAATTTAATTCCAGAAGATTTAAGAATGTGTAATATTTTAGCAATTTGTCAGATTTAGAGGGCCTAAGTGTGCAAACAATAATCGTGGTATTCAGTTTTGAGAACATAAAAAAAAAAAAACTTCTTCAAGGTTGTCACCCAACTGATGTTTTAAGATGAATAAAGGCAATAACGTAAATATCAGTAATACTTTATATATAATACAATACTTCGACGTAGTAACTTCTCGTCCTCTCAACGTGAAATCTGATTATTAATCATATACCAAGATGATAGCAAGGCTATAAGTTGTCTAAAGGATGTTCTAAAGGGTCAAATGAAAATCGTTAAATCGCAACATTGCACCTTATTTAATTGAATTATACCTATTTATACATACATATGTATGTGAGCGTAATATTCATAATTACCTATTACAATAAAATTACACTAGACATGACCCCGATTACTTACATGAAATATTTTCATTTATTTACTTTTACAAATAATAAATATGTGATTGTCGTTAAATGCCCATGTATGAACATAAGGTGAACGTACAGAACAGTACAAATATTATTAATAAGATGGCAACCCAGGCAGGTACAGTACCTGTGGAAAGGAAACATACCTTATTAGTATAGTCTGTAATCAAAAGACGTTACAAATTAAAGATTTAATATTGAAAGTACAAAAACACAAAAAACACATTTTATTTCAACTAGGAGGTGTGTCGATCTCAGATACATCCAGATAAATAAAAATGATAATGTCACTGAACTGTCCCTACACCTAGAACTAGATGGATCTTTTCTAAATCACTTAACATCAGGCTATTTTTCAGAATAAAATATGAACACAATGCTTCTAATATAAATATTTGGTATATTGAGGCCTAGAGGTTTCTTTCTATAAAGTAAAAAGGCCCAGTGCTTACTTCTATAAGGCAGTGAGTGGATGCAGAGACAGTTGTCTACAGATATAGACAGCAGGGCGGCTTCGCTCCGGGACGTGATGGGTGGGCCGTAGCCCCGCACCGGCAGGAACTCTAGACCAGTCACGAACATCATGTGAGCGTTGTTCACGTGTAACACTCGCTGTAAATTAATAGGAATTCCTTTAATTATGTTATCTTGAAGTTAGGAGAGAAAATTACTTAATCGTTATGTTATCATTATCAGTGGACATTAGTAGTTTACTTGCCTTTTCTTAGACATGAGGTTTTAGCCTACTATATCACACTGGCAATTCTCGCCGGTACAGAGTTTGTTTAAAGTTTTTCATCTCTTCGTGGTCGGGTCTGCCGACACCCATCGAATAGGCAAGTAAGAGAGGTGACGTTGCGTATTCTTAGGTCAATCGCCGCAAGGATAATCCTTATTACATTTTATTTTTTTAATAATGGCATATTATAATTAATTTATGGAGTAGACCACATTCTTTTGGCTTTATAGCACAAACGAGGTAAAGTCGAACCATTAGCAACTATATGCAGCAGTAGAAGCACCGACCTGCAAGCTGAAAGCGACGTAGATGTCGACGGAGCCGCTGAACATGGTCCCGACGCCGACGAAGCGGCCGTCGTCGCGCACGGCCAGCGCCGACAGCGCCTCGCGCGCGCGCGCCGCGCCCGCGGCCTCCCCGCCGCGCGCCCACGCCTGCAGCACGCCGCGCTGCCGCCCCGACCGCGCCAGCGGGTTGGCGATCGTGAACATGCGGTACTCGCCCTGCTTGTCTTCTATCACTCCGAACCTGCATTCGTCGACTTCTCATTTATGACTACCCTCATATCGCTCTTGTTTTGTTCTCATGAAACGTTTTGGCAAAAACTATCCTCCGAACCGACTACTTCATCTCAGAATGATAGACGCGATGACTAGAACTACTAACCATGTACTTATCTGATGAAATGAGGTTTATAGATTATAAAAATCGGATTTATTTTCATATTTAGAGCGAGATTAATAGTTAACTGACAAAAATAAAAATACAGCAATTCGCCATGTTTAGTTAAGCACCAAACAGAGCGAGTTACGTCACTTATGTATAAAGAACACTTTGTTCGTATATAATCGACGATCACTTTACTGTTTTTAGAGTTATAATTGACACCGGTTATCAAATGGTGACGTCGTGTCTGCGACAAGACGTCACAATCCGACCGCCGAGCGTTTTAGCATAAATTTCAAACTTAAATTTCAATTTGCATTTTTTTCCTACTAAAACTTTATTTTTGTAGCAATATATATATATATAACTGTTTTTGACATTAGGAGAAACTTCCGAACATCATAAAACAGTTTTTCAAAATTAGTCATCATGCCTCATTTCTGAGTTGACGATCGTAAACATACGACATTCATACTGCATATACAGTTAGATTAGCAGACCTTGCAATAGTGATAACCACTGTCATGTAACAGTTTGTCTGATTATGGTTACGTGAAATTTCTTGCCCAAAACCTGTACCAAAAAAGACTACTGCACTATAGAAATATATCCTTTAAATCGATACACGTAAAATATATTCGTATAAATTTACATTATCCCCTACAAATGTCTTTGACACAAAAAACCTATAAAATGATATCTAAGGTAAACTATGCATGCATGTGCAAAGATCGCTAACCTAATTCTGAATTTTCCTAAAAATAAAAACTCAGAAAAATTATTAAAAATATAATAAAATAATTTGCTGTCAAATCGAAAGAAAGTTTTTATTAAACTTCAAGACGAGTAACGTGATACATTTTTTGATGAAGTACTAAGGTGTGACGTCATAGTTATTGACCAATCACGTAAATTATATGGTGATTTGGAAACATCATAACATTAAATTGATTATTGAGAAAAATTCATGAAATATGCTAAATTAATTGATACGCTCGAATCTACATTTTTTTATTGAAATTGGGAAAATCTTATAAATGTTGTTGTCGATGTTTGTTACTATTTTACACAAAAACTAGTGAACGAAAGACGTTTTACTTGAAACTTTACCATACTTTAAAATACATCAGAATAACACGTAGCCTGCCCAGATACAAATAAAAAAAAACTACTATTTAGGAAATAGTTATTTATAGACAATGTATACTTAATAATATAATTTAATAAGTATTTATTTGCACTACGGAATGCAAATAGCAGTAACGTATTGTTTCTAAATAGAGTATCACTTCGTAATTAACTGCAACAATTTTTATAAGATACCTGCATCGCCTAAACAAGAATTTGTTGCCGTTCGCCGGTTGACATGTAATCGTGAGTAGTGGTGTGCGCTTGCTGGCCGTAGACCAGACGAGGGCCTGACCGTCCTTCGCGATACTCACTAAAGATGTATCGCACGGGCTGAAGTCGAGGTCGTCGATCTGCAATTGCAAGAAATAGCGGTGGGTCATAATCAATATCATCCTTATTCTCTTTTGCTTAGAGTAATTTATAAGAAACATTGAAATCAATTTGTTTGGATTCATTTCTGGGCACAATTCTTTTCAGAAATGTAGTTATCAATCAGATGCAGCTTATCTCGAATGGCGAACGAGACTAAGACTGTAGTTCCTCGAAATGGGCAGAATGACGAACCAGTATTAACGTAATTCTTATTTCTATTTATGATTAACTTGTTTTGCCTGTGTGAGAAGGCAACACATGGTGTAAAAATTTTCATGTGAATTTTTTTTAAAATTTTTTTTTAAGGTATTTTGCTACTGATCTCTTAGCGGCAGCTCAAGTTCAAGAGGGAATTGATGAGCGATACATTTTAAGATTTAAGAAGCACTTAAATAGTTCTCTCTTCATCTTATAAAGAAGTACAAACCTCCTTCGTATGTCCATCAAGTTCGAAGAGCATCTGCATTTTGGGGAAACTCCAGACGCGCACCTTGCCGTCTATGCCACCTGTCGCCATTAGCTTGCCGCTGTGGCTGATCCGGACCACTCGTTGTAATGGATCATTGCTGAAAACATTCGACACAACATCACTTTCAATATATCTCTTTCGTGAACAGCATTTTGTGGCTAAATGAAGTTCTAGGTACCCAATATTTTTACCCGACTGAGAAAGAAAGAGGGTTATGTATTTCTTTGCCACACCCGAGCGGCTCATTGTATTTTTATGTGAGTGGTAACACTAGGTTGATCTTAGTCGTGATAGTGACACTGGGTACATCAAAAGTAAAAATAAACAATGTAATATATACCTCATATTTTATTTAAAAGAGGTTATTTTTTAATAATTTTTACTTGTTTCTGTATTCCTTTTCTACTGGACTACCAGGGAGTACGCAAAATGACATGATGATATTTTGTCTTGCAAACAGTTTAATTCACGTGAAATTTTGTTTTGTTCATCTTTTCCTTGTGAGTTTTTCTAAATGAAATACCTTTATACAGTACTTTTCTACGTCATTTCTGTGACCCTGGTTCCGTGAATGCAAAACTTCGTGAACGCGCCATAACTGCTCAACCGCTTGAGCAGTTATGGCGCGAAAGCGTAACCAAGACACAATCTCACTTTCTCATGTATAATTTATTAATTAATTCATACATACTTGTACTAAAGGGGTGGACACACTTTGAATAAAAACTTGAAACAAGCGCCATACCAACCCCCATCTGGCCAATGTATCTGGCCTGGTATACTAGCCTGGCCTGGTGTAGGAGTGGACGTTTTTTGGTTAAAATGCCAAGAATAGATGAATTACTAACATAGATATACCTAATTTGTTAGCGCAAGTCATACTGTTCATCACATAGGTTGATATGATAACAACTAGTCAGCCGTGCTATCTATTTATAGTTGTTAAATTATCAACGATTATCTAGGGTAGATAAAAGATGATCTTTTAACGAAATGAGGTCAATAATCTCTCTATTATAAAAACAGATTACTATATTACTAAGCGAATCCAATTAGATTTATAAATGAGAATTTGTTAGAATAGGATATGAACTATTTATTCCAAAAATATGGTATAATTATGGATGTTGCGATTAAGAATGATACTGAATCACATATTTTGTCAATATCAAATATTACCCTACTCTATTGACATTGTGATAGAACAACAAAATAAAATCTTAGGTTGTCAAAAAAAATGTTCGCAAAGATTAAAAAATAATTAAGAATTTTTGGATATTTGGACCTTTGAAGTTCTAATCAATAATTTATTAGAATTGTTAAATCAATACATATAATAAAATCGTAACTGGTAACTGTTTATAAATGGAAGATATATAAGAAAAATTGGGAGGGCTTCATGAACACATTTTAACGCTAAGTGCATGCTAATCTCATAAACAATTTCAATGCAGTGTTTCGATTTGGTTTGCTCTACTTAAGATTTATAACCGCAGACAACAGCTAATTACTAATATAACTAGTGCATAATTCTTATGGAACAATGAATTACACATAAAACCACTGATTACATCCTTTTATGTGGTTAAAAGCCATTACCAACAACTTTTTAAAGACTACACTCATACCAAATTCACATGCAAAAACCCAATGTTCAATGTAATCATCCAATGATAAGATGTGATCTAATCCAGCAATTAAGCAATGTAGATTGTAACAGATAAAACTGTTCTTTAACTTGTGCTGATCTTGGCAAATATTTCAACTGTTTTACTGACTGATATATTTTGTTTTATAATTTATTGATAAATAAAAACACACTATTTGTTTTTTATATTTTTAAGTGTACTTGTACTTAAAATATGGAATTCCAAACATAATTTCTATAGGTTCAATAATATTTAATTAAAAAAATTTTTTTTATAAAGTTTTGTATTAAGTTTAATTAAATTTATTTTTTATAAACAGAATTAATAAGTTTATGATGAGTAGTACTACAATAATGATTCATTGAATTTCAATTGAAATTAAAGTCTAGGAATTGTATGGTAAAATATCATTCCACTACCATTAATTAGATCATTAAAACTTACACGTGAAGTAACTATAATAATTTTAACATTGGATGCCTGTACACAACTTTAAAACACCAATAAATTATGAAATAAAACTTTAAATAATAATTACCTGAAATCAGTCTGAACGCTGTCACTTGGTCTTATCTCAAATGATATTCTCTTCTCTGTTGTATTACTGTTGTTATCTTTTTTAGAAATATTATCATTTTCCGACACAGTACGACGTTTCCTTCTAATAAGACCATTTTCTGCTTTGAAGCTACCTCGGCGCATCTCAGCTGCATCCACCATGCGAATGTTCACTTTATACAGTTGACAATGACTTTCTTGTCCAGCCGTTAAATATGTCTTATTTTGTGAACTCCTCACAGAACAGTTCATCACAACGTTGGGACCCGTTTCATGTCTCATCACCTCTTCAGCCACAAATCTGGTTCCATTGTGTGATAGCTCAAATATTTCCTATAACACAAATTAAAACTATAATTTTAGAGACTAGCAAAATAGGCATGTTGACTGTAAATATGTTACCAAGGAGTTATATATAAAATCAAATCAAAACAAGTCTATGGTCAATAAAACATTATGTGTCTTGAGACTTCTTCAAAGTTATTGTTATGTGTTATAAATTATAAGAGTATGCTCTGAGGCTGGTAAAAAAAAATAAGACTTAGAACATGAAACGAAAGCTACCATGAATCAACATTCTAGTAAACAGCTGACACGTAAGCGAATATTAACGAATCTTATAAATTATTAAATATTAGTAATAGGTTATTACTTACAAATCCATTAGCAACGCCTGTGGCAGCAGCTCCACCACCGCCAGCAACTATTACGTGTCTATTAGTAAGCGTTTGGAGCGTGTAAAGCGGAAAATCAACCCTTGCCAATAAACCATCACATCTATTCGGAGACATGGTTGCTTAAATCATTAACTTTATCAGATCAACAAGACTTTACCTATCACATAACACTACTTTAATATCAAATGGATACACCTAACACCATCTTAACTACGAAATGGTTCAATAACTCCAATAATATGGATAAAACTACTGGAATCACGAACTAAACTTTGGAAAGAATTTGCAACTTCCAACATGACAAAAGTCACATTTGACAACTACTTGTTTATGAATTTAGTTTCACTAAGATTTTCTCTCAGTCATTTTTATAAAATATTGTTATAGTTTGTTAATGTGTATTACTTCAAGTAAATATTTTATTATTAAGAAAAAATATTTACGTACACTTTGAATTTACATTTGAACAAAAAAAAAAAATTTTATTAACACTTCAAAATTTTAGCGGTAACGAGTAGTTTTCAGAGTAATTTCTTTTTGGTTTAAAAGAAAAAAATCGTCTCCACAGATGATGAATAAGTTTACGATTTTCAAGGTTTCCTCTGACTAAGACCATGGCCTTTTACCAAGGTACAGTGTTCTTATCACCAAGTGTCATTGGTGACACTTGGTGATAATGAGCCCCAAGCGTTGTGCTACTTTTTCTCTATATAACAGACTAGACGGACGGAAAACTAAATCTGCCGTAATTTGTTTGCCGACATACTTCCTACATGAGACAGTAGACGGTCTGCATTGTTCATTTTATTTCAAATACTTTTGATCATTTCCCAAATAATTTAGTTTTTAGAGCAGTAGTTATCTTCAGCATACCTTTTTTAACTTCTTGTTTGTTTGCAATGTTATATGGGTCTTGTATCCGTGGCAAACATCACGTTTACCGTCTTTGATTGCAATAGCTAATAGTGCAAGTACTCGATTAGGAACAAGTAAATAAAAACAAACTTATGAAAAATAATTTTATTTGACAATATTATGTCTTTAATACATTTTGTTGATACACAGTTGAGAAATTCATTATTTGAAAACCATAATTTAATTGTGCCATATATTCAAATCTGAACAGTAGCCGAGGATAGTCTCTGGTATCCTATAAAGCAGAGCTATTCAAACCGTGGCCTGCAGACCGCTTGAACGTCTTAAGTTACGCCTCCCGAAAAACGTTCTTTATCTACTTTTAAATATAACTTTTTTTCCATTGAAATGTCTATTTTCGGAGAGGAAACTTTACGCTCATAAATTTTAAGGACTCCTTTATTTCTGTACTAAAATAATATTATTAAGAGTAATTGTAATCGTCGGAAGTACTGATACTGAAAATTCTTTCACTAACAAAAGCAGACGGTTAAATGCTTGCTGAGGTGCCTAAGATAGGTTAGGTAACATCACACTTAGATCAATAGAGCCTCCTAGCATGATTGAAAAGAGACGCAGACAAGGTATGGTCTGTAGTGCCTTCTTGACAGATATATTATACAGGTATAAACACGGCGCGTTTAGAATGAACTAAAGTTGATGTAATTAGACTTCCAATTTTTACAATTTCCAACCAACTTAGGCATTTTATTAGTTGTATTAGGTTTAGATAGCCATATTATACAGTATACCAGACCAATCAATTAATTGGCAGATTAAAACTCAAGTGTGTTCAATAGTTAGCACAACAGGACTAATGTACATTATTTATCACAATTTTTAGTTTCAAATTAAAAGAAACGGCAAAAAACAACCTGATATAATACATAATAATCTTTAGCCAACAAAATATTAAGTAAAAATATAAAAAATAATATGTATTATGATATTTTTATAATATATATTAATATATATAAAAATAATAAAATATTAAATATTATTTCCGAACACTCAATATTAAGTCACAAATATTTAAAATTACGAGAAAAAGTTATGATTTAAATTAGAAATTGCTTACAAAAATAGATGGATGTATGAACACAGTGACACCAATATTTACATGTAATTGGAAATTACACACATTGTATACTTGCACATTGCTTGGTAATAATAAGTTACTTAGTTTATCAATCAACAACCCATAATGTCCCACTACTGGGCTCGGGTCTCCTCTCAGGAGAGGGTTCAACTCGTAGAAAAACAAGTAATATAAACGAAAGTACACAATAGGACATGGGAAATCGACAGCTAAAGGCCATTCTCGTTAGAAAAATTCGATAAAATTTCAATTACGATCTGCCTTCGATTTACCAAATCTCATAAAAGATATTTTTGTAGTATTAAACTTCCAACGTTGACTGTAAGTATATTGTATTGTGAATAGAAGTTCTACTAATGACAAAAATACCTTTTGTGATGGATATATCAAAACTAAAATTTGGTCAATCTGATGCTGTACATGTGGTTCAGGGTAACAATCTCCTTGACACGTCGTATAGTAGATTGTTGTTGGGTTAGTCTCAGTCGGCTAATAAGTGAATATGATAGATCTGATGAGCCCGTCCCGTACGGAGTCGCTGCTCTGTCCGATGCCGAAGTTAAAGAACACAGACTCTGCAGCGACCTGCTGGGCACACGTGCCCATCGGATACCACCCAACTTTGTTGAACACGATGCCCACTTTGTATACCTGGAAAAAATTGCTATTGATATTAAGAAGGAAAGGGAAGATATAAGGGGACTATTCCTGTCGACTATATTAGTGAGGTTCCTAAATATACCTCAGATTATCAAAAAAACAGGGAATGTCCCGGAATTTCGTGTCTTGTTGGTGCTGTATTTCCTCGGTTTTCGAAAACTTGGATGGTGTAGTGCGTGTAGTGAGCGTACCTTGTTCCGCTGTATGTAGACGGGCCGGTTGAACATGATGTCGAGCAGGTGCCGGTAGGGCACGCGGTTGGTGTAGTGCGTGTAGTGAGCGTACCTTGTTCCGCTGTATGTAGACGGGCCGGTTGAACATGATGTCGAGCAGGTGCCGGTAGGGCACGCGGTTGGTGTAGTGCGTGTAGTGAGCGTACCTTGTTCCGCTGTATGTAGACGGGCCGGTTGAACATGATGTCGAGCAGGTGCCGGTAGGGCACGCGGTTGGTGTAGTGCGTGTAGTGAGCGTACCTTGTTCCGCTGTATGTAGACGGGCCGGTTGAACATGATGTCGAGCAGGTGCCGGTAGGGCACGCGGTTGGTGTAGTGCGTGTAGTGAGCGTACCTTGTTCCGCTGTATGTAGACGGGCCGGTTGAACATGATGTCGAGCAGGTGCCGGTAGGGCACGCGGTTGGTGTAGTGCGTGTAGTGAGCGTACCTTGTTCCGCTGTATGTAGACGGGCCGGTTGAACATGATGTCGAGCAGGTGCCGGTAGGGCACGCGGTTGGTGTAGTGCGTGTAGTGAGCGTACCTTGTTCCGCTGTATGTAGACGGGCCGGTTGAACATGATGTCGAGCAGGTGCCGGTAGGGCACGCGGTTGGTGTAGTGCGTGTAGTGAGCGTACCTTGTTCCGCTGTATGTAGACGGGCCGGTTGAACATGATGTCGAGCAGGTGCCGGTAGGGCACGCGGTTGGTGTAGTGCGTGTAGTGAGCGTACCTTGTTCCGCTGTATGTAGACGGGCCGGTTGAACATGATGTCGAGCAGGTGCCGGTAGGGCACGCGGTTGGTGTAGTGCGTGTAGTGAGCGTACCTTGTTCCGCTGTATGTAGACGGGCCGGTTGAACATGATGTCGAGCAGGTGCCGGTAGGGCACGCGGTTGGTGTAGTGCGTGTAGTGAGCGTACCTTGTTCCGCTGTATGTAGACGGGCCGGTTGAACATGATGTCGAGCAGGTGCCGGTAGGGCACGCGGTTGGTGTAGTGCGTGTAGTGAGCGTACCTTGTTCCGCTGTATGTAGACGGGCCGGTTGAACATGATGTCGAGCAGGTGCCGGTAGGGCACGCGGTTGGTGTAGTGCGTGTAGTGAGCGTACCTTGTTCCGCTGTATGTAGACGGGCCGGTTGAACATGATGTCGAGCAGGTGCCGGTAGGGCACGCGGTTGGTGTAGTGCGTGTAGTGAGCGTACCTTGTTCCGCTGTATGTAGACGGGCCGGTTGAACATGATGTCGAGCAGGTGCCGGTAGGGCACGCGGTTGGTGTAGTGCGTGTAGGTGAGGCGCGCGCCGTCGGCGTCGAGCAGGTGCGCGTACAGCAGCTCGCAGTAGCCGCCCGCGCCGCCGCCCGCGCCGCCCACGCCCGCCACGCCCTCCTCCGACGGCGCTTGGGTCGGTACCTGCCACAACACTCCTAACTCAACGCGCATTCACCAATGTAGACCCTAAAATACTGATTTAGGAAAACTAAGGATGTAAAAGGCTTTTTTGTGGTAATTACATAAGTTATTGGTAAACCATTATCGAGGGATTGATCACAGGTTAAGAACAAAGCATCCCCTATTCATCCCATGTTTGTCAATACTCATAACTAAACCCTTTGTCGACCCATCTGGCTAGTGGTATAGCAGGCCAAGGCTTCCTTTCTATGGAGAAGCTTGTGTCCAGTGGACTGTTAACGACTGTTGACGAAAGACAAAAGGAAAATTCTTCCTAATTTTAAATTTAACGGAGTCCCCAGAAAACACACAACAAAAATATTTAGGAGATAAATAAATTACCTGAACTCCAAGCAAACAAATGTTCTTATCAACCATGAAAGTGACAGAACAATCCAGAACACTCGTGTTGAGGCAGTCGGTGTGTTGTATGATGGCTCGCTGGCAGTATATCTTGTTGAAGTCTGCACCGTGCCTCTCCATGTGCTCCGGAAGACCTGACATACTCGGGTTGATCAAAGCTTGGACCATGGAAGAATTACGAACACCCACTGCAATTAAACAAAATTGTATTGTAATTCCAGTAAATTGATACGTAAAGACCAAACAGGGGGCAAACAGTGCAAAGTTAAGTAATCTAAGTCTAGTCAATCTATGGACGGGTGATCATACTTAACACATTAAGAACCTTCCATGTCACCACGGAGAAGAGTAGCCATTGCGTCTGTTCGAAGAAAATATTCACACTCACTCATTTTAGGCTATCTGTGTCATAACAGTATAACGCTTTATTTGAGCTTATTCCTTGACAGTGGGGAACGCCTGCTGCTCCCTACCGTGTTGCAATCGTTAAGAGTAATCAGATTCCTAAAAGGTTTGACAGCTATGGAACTGTCATGGCAGTCGCTTAATTTCCAGTTTGAGAAAAATTTGGAGGAAGCGTAGAAAGTATAGAACATAAAAAAATGTATTAGTAACAGCAAATTTGTAAACATCCTTTATTGACATCCTCTGCGCAACTGAAGACTTTCCCCAGATACAGGCTAGTTTGGGCCTAGTTTGGGAATCAGTACTAGTACCTACACTATCTTAATTATGTACACGATGTTCCTATTATTAAATCATTATATTGTAATTTTTTTGGAATCAAATAAACATGTTTATTTTTTGGTATTCTTACCGTCATGTCGCGAGGGCCTAGGGCAGCCTGGCCCTATGTAGGAAGGTTGTAACTGTGCAGGTGCACCAAACACCTGCTCCAGCATCACAGGGCTTGGCGTGTCTACTGTCAGGGTTGCCACCTGTAACGCAAGGTTTATTAATACAATATTTTCAAACCAGGCAAAGCCTGTATCAGTGATAAACCTACGTATATATTTCGAAAAATCTAAACAGATTCGTCTGTCACAACACTTATCCTGGGTGGGATTAAAAGTGACTATCCGGATGGGGATAGGATCGACGGACCGATTTCTATCTCTGCTATTATGCAATAGTAGTTATTAGTTAAACATTATGTCAATAAATAAATGATTTCTTATACTTATATTATATAAAGTGAAGCATAAACGCGAAGGGTCAGGTCGGCTGTAGGAATGGCGACGCGTCGCTGAGGTATGCGTCGCCATTCCGATTAAATACGATGTGGCGTATATAACTATACCATTTTTTTTTCTTGTCTAAAACTATATTTTTATACTCACTATTTCGAGAAAATAATATTATGTGCAATCATTTGCAAAATATTTTTTTTTTAATTTCAGTACCGACTGTAAAATTGGTAGCAATGCACTTACATTGGATGAATTTCCAACTCCGATCAGCTGTTTCCTGGGAACCCTACATGTCGAGAAGCCACTCGGCATAGACACATCAGAATTGCTAGATAATATGTTCATAAGCACTGCGAAAGCCTCCGACTCTGTCAGCAGAGGCGAGCGAGCTGGACCATCAGCGAATTGTTGAGGAGTGAGGGTCAGAAAGCGGATTTTTTCAATAGCACTACGGATTTTTGGTTTATCTTTGGCATCTGGAAAGAAATATAAAATTAATAATTCATATTTAACACAATTCTAACTTCACTTGAAAACATTGTAAATATGTAAATAAGTCTTAGACGGGCAGTTTATCATACTTTTAACTGTCGTGAGTAACTTTGCAAGTATGTATATTTCGGCTGGAACCGAACTCTGTTGTAAAACGATTAAGGCAAGCGCTGATTGAACACCTTAAGGGAATAAGTTAGGTAGTTATTTACCTACAAACGAAAATATGAATCACAAATATCGTTAATTTGTAAATAAAAACTAAACGAACATGAATACATTTAACACAAATTGATTGTATGATAATTGGCTATTATTGGAACAGATGCGAGTATTAGGTATTTTACGAGATTAGGCTGCACCTAATCCTGTTTTGTTAATGTGTATAATCCACCTGTTCCACCTAATCTTCATATTCATAAAACATAACATCGAATGTTCAGCATACATTCCCACATGTTCCTGAGCTATCTCACTCTCTTACACGTTGCAACGCATCTCACCATACATCTCATCGCTACACATCTGGAGCCGAAGAAAGCGAGACAGCGCTATACAATGAATACCTTATTGATCCGTCTTTATTGCTCACTCGCAGCACGTGCCGCATCCTTATCAGATTTGCGTAGAAGAGCATGGTCACACAACAGATACCAGAAGGAAGACCAAATTCGTACAACGGGTGCATTTAGGGTTTAACTATACAGTCGTAAATATATCTAACTAAACAGTCGTAAATACATCTCGAAACTTCAGCCTTATTATGATTAAATTAATCTAGTTTGATTTAATAGCAGTTAGACATATTGCAAGTGTCGGCATTTCAGGCTATAAGATGTAAATAAATATCACAGACAACACTTCACAATTTGCTAATGCATGCCTAATCCTAATCATTTAAGTAAAATGATGCTCCAATGATCACATTTATCAAACCCTAATAACGATTTTAGAACTTGAGATTAGGAATAGGCAGATTGATATTAGGAATATTATGTGGATTAGGTATTGCTTACACTACAGGAACAGGTGTACCTAATATCTGATTTACCTAGTACGACCCATCTCTAATAAATACAATATAAATACATAAATAATAAATTAAATAATAGAAAACTATTATGACTTATGAGTAACCTATGTCACAATTAAGAGGCTTATTTCCTCTGTTTCCGATCGCGCCGTTTCATGTAGGTACCGTCTCCACTTAGCCTGAGTCATGGAACCGTTTGATTGTGTCACTTACATGTTTGTAATAATTTTATTATTCGGACTCCCCCATTCCGACATATGTATCTGTTAACTACACTTTAATTTGGAGCAGTGAAATGAATAGTAAAACTATTTAATTGTTATTAGTAAACCTCTTGACTTTGAACTACTTATGCTCTCTCCCTCTCTCGACTCTCGTTTCTATTAAGAGAGTCTAGTCTAGTACTTAAGTATTCTTAGTTTATACTACTTCTAATATAAACATCACATTTATTTATCCTGAGCGGATATTGACCCCATGCTTATCAGCCAGAGTCACTAGCCACTAGACTAGCACACCAGTCACTGAATACATATGACTGCCATGAGTTGGGTTAACTCAAGTTGGGTTGGATTAAGTTACAATGTGGGTAACTCACCAGGTTTCTTGCTAACTTCGTCTGAGGATCCAGATATTGGTTGTTCAGGGACATCACTCACTTTTTGAGCTTCTACAACAGCTTCGGGGCTATTTTCGGCGCTGCTCTCGATATTCACCACCTGTAACTGATGAACAAAGAAAAATTTACACCTTCATGAAACTTTTTATATCTATGCAATTGGCTGCATATATAACGTAGGTAGTGGTTCAAGTGGTCACCTCGCATTTTTCTACTATGCTAAACGTTGCAAGTTCGATCCCCGCATGGGACACTGTGTAATCAACAAACTGTTGTTTTTTGTGTCCGTTTTATACATATCTGTAAAGTGCCCTGTGGCACATGATGTAATTTTGACAGTGGGAGTTATTTTAAATAAAAAATATTTCTCATTTCTACCAATACCCACTTCAAAACAAACCACAATACAACAAAACCTGTAATAAATTTTCTTCTAAATTTAGATTTCAGATATTTAAATAATGATTTGCCTATCTTTCTGAAGACAAGAATAGTACAAAAGAAAGTTGCGTTTCTACAATACTGGTACATATTTGGATATTATAAGGTCACTTTTACAGTCTGTTCGCTAAATCTTTTAAAATACTTTACGAAATAATGCAGCTTTCAGCCATAGATAGAGTGATTTAAGAGGAAGCCATAAATACTTAATTAACACATGCATATTATAGTAGTGGCATCATTCACATGAAAGTCTTTGAAATCCGAGGATTTCAAAGACTTTCATGTGAAGACAGGCCAGGGACGCTCGTTTTAAATAACATATCTCATAAGCTACTTACAGCAACTTTATCCTTAGAAGTAGAAGGCCTAGGACTCTTAGCCTGTTTCTCATTTGGTGGTTCAATCTCTGATGGTGGACTCAAGCTTCTTTCGTTAGTCCTCTTATCCTGTGCTTTAGAATACCGAACAGCAGCTTCAAATAAGTCTAGTTCACTGTCAATATTTAAATGATCAAGGGAGAACACCGTGATGACTGTGTTTAACTCAACATCTTCAAAACTGCTGTCGTTAAGTACCTCTTTGGTGTTCGTACTGATTATCTGTAAGAGGTAAATAAATTAGAAGCCAATTTGGTGATTAAATATTGGTTCTATATAAGTATAGCTTAGTGTTTTATGATTTACATTTGCTTTGCCTAACAAAATTAGATTTTGTGAAACTTCAAACATGCTACTTTTGAAACAAACTTTTGTTTACTGAAAAAAATGTTTTATGCAGCCCTGTATATGCATATTACAATTATATTACTCTTTTATAATTACAACAGCTTAGCGTTTATACACCCCCGCTAATAATAATGTTGCCATTTCTTCTAATTGTGCCCATTCAAGTCCTTTTTTACTAGCACATATGCCTCATCACATCAGCCATCTTTTTTGCTAAAGATATATTGCAGCAAAATTATAATGAATCAATGAGATGATTTTATTAAATAATACAATAATATGCAATATAGTAATGACCATCATTACACCTAAATTAAAAACTGAAAATAAAATTTATTGTCTAGGCAGTTGGCTTTTGAAACTGAAAAAGGCTGTATCCTGTGAGATTTCCATATGCTGAACTGTTGTGTGTTAAGTCTGTTGAGTTGTTATTTATATAATTATTTGCTCAGTCGGTTTTGAATTGTTTTACATTTTAGCCAGATATAATAAGGTATATAGAGACAAAAACACAAACCTGTATACACTTATCCATAAGAACATTCTCCTCAAACAATCTGGCAAACTCATATGCACGGCAAGCATTTCTTGGATATAGGTCTGACCAAAGATATCTTGTGCATTCCTTTACTAAATGTGGCAACATGTACTTCTTGGCTCCATAGCATAACTCACAAGCTTTGTCAAAAGAGCTAATGTTTATATTATCTGTGTAAATGTACCTGAAAGAGCCAAAAAAAGTTCATAATTGATTTTGAAAACTTGAAAGTATCTGAATTAATTCATGGCCAAATATTGACTTGTATAGGTGCTATGTATCACCAATACATTAATGGGTACAACTCTTTAAGGATTTAGCTATTATAATAAGACACTTCAAACTGACAACATAAACAAAACACGTGTTTCTTTACATACTCACTCTAACAGGGCCTTAAAGGCCTCTGGTTGCACATCCAGTATAGGAATAGGATCATTTCTTTCAGCCATTCCGCCATAAAACATAGCCTCAAACACAGGTGACGCCATCGCTAGAATCAGCTTATGACCAGCAATAACAACCTGATGCGGTTCAGCTCCCACCAAAAAGGTGCAATCGGACCATTGCCCCGATTGCAGAAGGTAAGCACCTCTTTGCTTGACTTCAACACATCCCAGCTGCCAATCAGTAGGTGCTCCTGCCATTTTAAACTTATTTTAAACCGAAAAACCGCAAATATGAGTACCGTATTAAACTTTTTTCCGTAAAGAACTTAATTTGGTAACAAAAACAATGATTAAGTAGTGAAGTAACAGTTTCTATTTGTATGCAGTCGACTGGGGTTATTATTTATTTTCACGTCAGTTCAAGTCTATTAAATAAGCGTTTATGAATAAAGATATTTAACGTTACATAATTAATTTAAGTAATAAAAACTTAAGATTTATTTAAAATGTATTTTTGTAGATTTTACGGAAATAAATATCAAAGTTTTGAATCTATTTCTGACAAATTAAATGACAGTACAAAGATGTATGTATGTACTTTTTCATAATAATAAACTTAAAAAAAATACTTTATGTAACACTATCTTTGCGAACAAGTATGGTAGAAAAATCCGTTCAGAATATCTTCAATTTACCAAGAGATTTTTGTGTTACAGTGATAAAAGTAAAAAATATAATTCAAACAAAATTATATGTTTATATTTTAAATAAATCACAATTTGGCACTGCATGTAATCACTGCGCTTAAGCGATCGTTCGGAATTTCTAACATTATAAACGCAACTTTGTCAATAAATACGTCAGATTTGTCAAAATATTAGTCAAAGTTGTCAATAAAATGGTATTCCTATGAATTTATCAAAGGGTTTCCTCTTATTATGTGTTAAATGTGGATTGAAATAAACTGATGAAACAAGATGAATCACGACGAAATAAAATCTGTGGTACAGGAAAAGTTTTTATCGAGTGAACGCGTTACAGCTTTTCTATGTGACGCTAAAGTTTTGCATCCCGACTGGGTGAAAAAAGATCGTCTATTAGCAATTGTTGAGTTTGGTGACGAAAAGGCTGTATTTTGCCTTTATACGTCATGTTACCCGCCGAAATCTTTTACGGATTTATCTATAGAGATAGTGTTGCCAATAGATAAGAGTTTTAAATGTGAAATTGACAACAAACCTTCCGATCCTGAAGCCATACTGTACCTGAACCTCCAGTCTCGTAACAATAAGTATAAATTTGAAATTCAGATGACTACGCGTGTTGACAATTTTGTTGACGATTTATTTAGAGGAATAGAAGCAGTTAATAAGGTGCCAACACAGCCAGAATTTGTGTGGTTGAAGAAATATAATGGTACAGCTGACAATGACATCTTGATTCACACTATGGTGCTGCCTGGAGGAGTCCCACACACCCAGAGCTCTGCACCAGTGGCTATTAGAGAAAGTCTAATCAAACATAAGATGTCCGATAAAGAATATGAATATACTTTTACAAAAAGGTTTACAATTTTTTGTGGTACATGGAATGTGAACGATAAATCTCCTGTAATCCCTCTCAAGGGATGGTTGAGCATTGACAAGGAACCTCCTGATATATATGCTGTTGGTTTTCAAGAACTGGATCTATCAAAAGAAACATTCTTATTTGACCAAACTATGAGAGAGGACGAGTGGTACCATGCTGTAATAAACTATGTTGACAAAAGAGCAAAATATGTTAAAGTAGAGAAAGTAAGATTAGTTGGCATGATGCTAATTATCCTCATCAAGGAGAAACATTTCTCCCATGTGCGTAATGTTGTATGTGATACAGTCGGCACAGGCATTATGGGCAAGATGGGTAACAAAGGTGGTGTCTCAATTAGGTTTGATCTTCATAGCACCTCACTATGCTTTGTCAACTCACATTTAGCTGCTCATGTTGAAGAATATGAGAGAAGAAATCAAGATTTCAGGGATATTTGTAACAGAACAAGATTTATTCAGCCTAATCAACTCCCAAAAGGCATAAAAGACCATGATCACATATACTGGCTGGGGGATTTGAACTATCGTATAACAGAATTAGACCCCACAACTGTAAAAAAGCTGGTAAATAATAATGACTTTGCCCCAGTTCTAGAATGGGATCAGCTGAAACAACAGCATAAGAGTAATAATGTGTTTGCAGGATACATTGAAGGTGATATTACATTTAAACCAACATACAAGTATGATCCTGGGACAGATAACTGGGATTCTAGTGAAAAAAATAGAGCTCCAGCTTGGTGTGACAGAATATTCTGGAAAGGCGACAAAATTGTTCAACTCGCTTACAGGAGCCATCCATCACTAAACATAAGTGACCACAAACCAGTATCAGCCATATTCAACTCTGCAATAAAAATAATAGATGAAGAGAAATATAGAAAAGTATATGAAGAAGTTATCAAACAACTAGATAAAATGGAAAATGAGCTGATACCACAGGTCAAAGTTGACAGGACAGAAATAGACTTCGGTACAGTATGCTATTTAGAATTGCAAGTACGTACTATCACAATCACCAACATTGGTAAGCTGCCTGTTGAGTTTGAATTCATCAAAAAATTGGATGAGGCAAGTTTTTGTAAGGAGTGGCTTATAGTTGAACCATATAAGAAATGTATTTGTGCTGAAGAGACATGCGAAATTCAACTCAAAGTGCTAATAAATAAGACATCAGCTTGCAAGATGAATGCTGGTACTGACAAACTGTATGACATTTTAGTATTACACCTGTATGGAGGAAAAGATATATTCATAACTATAAATGGCACATACCAAAGAAGCAGTTTTGGATGCTCTATAGAGGTTTTAGTTAATCTTAATATGCCAATAAAAGAAGTACCTGCAGGAAAACTGATAGAATTGGAGAATAAGAGAGATCAGTGTGTATCTAACCAGTCCACTTACTCTATACCAAAAGAAATTTGGTTCCTAGCAGATCATATCTACCTTCACGGGTTGAAGGAACCCAATCTGTTTGAGCAACCAGGGTTTCACTCAGAAATACTTCAAATCCGAGATTGGCTAGACAGCGGGTCTGTAGATCCTATCCCTGGAAGTATTCATTCTGTTGCTGAAGCATTACTGTTGCTTTTAGAGAGCACAGCAGATCCAATTATCCCCTACAATCTTCAGTCTGTATGCTTAAGATCATCTGCAAACTATTTACAATGCAAACAGATTGTTATGGAGTTGCCAGAATTTAGGAAAAATGTATTTTTGTACTTATGTGAATTTTTACAAGAAGCACTCCAACACAGTGCTGAAAATGGATTAGATTCGAAAACACTGTCAACTTTATTTGGAGCCATTTTCCTCAGGGATAATCCTAATCAAATGCAGGAACCACAATCACGGATAAACAAACAGGTCATAGACAAAAAGAAGGCCCAGTTTGTATATCATTTCTTAGTAAATGACCATAGTGATTTAATATTTTCTAGATAAGTTTACCATAAATGATACACTTTACTGGAAAAGAGATGCATAATGTTAAAAATAGCCCCAATTAATGTTTTCTTTTTCTAATGAAGTTATTTAGTACGTATTTCGTACATATACGATTATAATAATATTAAATACTCAAAAATTTCCATTACAATTTGTAGGTAATATTTTTACTTTTATAAATACATTGTTTACCGTTAAATAGTGTAAATGCAACTTTGTACCTAGTTAAAATTGTTACTTCCAAGAAATCTCATTCTATTTATACTCTACGTACCTTGTTCTTACACGTTCGCATTTATTGCATATGAAATGAAGTTTGCTCTTGTATTATTACACAAATATTAATTATATGTAAAAGTAGTTCGCTATAATATTTACTGCCTTTTTAGACAGGCGGCATCGCTTGTATCGACCTTAGTTTTCGTTATCATACTATTTAAAAATATTCTCTTATTCGTACACTTGCATGACAAATTTAAAAGAGAGTTTAAAACTGCCAGACATTTAACGATCTTGTTAAACATTCGATTACAAGATTTCCTCGAAATCATACAAGCTTGATCCAACCCAGGGCTAAGATCTCCATAACCCTAAACTGGATCTGCCGTTGTACGAAAAAAAACAATTTTATAGTTAAGTTATACATTTTTAATTCTTATTCGATAAATCGAATAAACAACTCGAATGATTACATTCTTAATTCTTCAATAAAGAGAAAGTTTCTTTCGCCTGATGGATATCGTTAATTTGAGTCGCTAAATGAGAAAATCTGTTACTAATTAAAATAATGTAATAAAAGCCAATTGAAGGCCAATTGCGCAGTGTTTTCACAATTAGTGAAGTTCGCTACCTGGCTCCCTCGCTCTTCTTCAAGGTCGGTGCTAACATTTCCTTTTATGTACTTAGACTTGGATCATTTATGGTTAAATAGAGTGTCTGAGTGTCTGCACAACTGTAAGAAACGGGACAACAACAACATAAATAATTTGGTGTGCGTGAGATGTTATAACGACGTTCGTTTAAATATCGTGTATTGTGTCAGCAGCATACACTGCGACAGCGGAGAAGAACTTAGTAGCCAACGGTTAGATACTATTTTTCAAAAGCTTTGACAGTCTATTTAGACTTAAAAATGATCTAAGCACATAACAATTATGATTGATACTGTCTATTTAGTAAGGATTTTATCGAAACATAAATTAATTGTTGTTAATTACATTAAGTTATTAACCAGTATTGTAAATAGTTTTTTTTTTTTGCTAAAGGTTCGGTATGACAACAAGTATCATTGTCTAATCGTTAAAAAATGTCAAACTTTTTAACCAAGTGTCATAGAAAATGTATTATTATTTTTAACTCGTGATATATCAACAAATAAATATTATAATTAATATATTTAAATTGTATATATGTATTTTTATTGCAATTCTTCCCGAGAAGAGTAGATGACCAAACAATTTCTTCAGTTTTCGTCGCATATAATGACTATAAATAATCGCGTACATTGTGATTTCGCGCGGGAAAAGTAGCTTTATGGGAACTCGGGACCGTGCTTTTATCGTTAATGCATGGAGGTTTATTGCTCATAATCATCCCGATGGGCAGGCGGGATTGTAATCGTCGGTCGTAGTTATTTGCACTGGACGTTGGCGTTTAAAAAAACCTTCAAATTTCGTCTTGAGCGATGTTACCCGATAAACTACACATATATTTACGTGTTTAACAGGAAACGTTTTAAAAAAACAATTGTGTCCGCTAAGAGCTAAATACATTAAAATTTGACACAAATATCCTCTTAACTTGCCTCAATCTATAATATAAATTAAACTGACTAATATCGATGTGAATACCTGTCAAATAAATGCGTAAGTTTTATTTTGTGGTCAATTATGGATCATAAGTAGTGTTGTTTTTACGTATTTCTACAACTTTTTTTTATTGGGCTAGCTGTATTTTAGTTTTTACGTAAATTTCAGAATACACCGAGCTCCGATATGGATATGAAAAAAAGTAACACTAAAAATTAGTGGTAGGGCTTTACCTATACTTTGCATGGCATGCTAACTGAACTGAATACAAAAGTTATGCATCTAACAAAACGTAGGTCTGAAAATGTTTGAGTTACCACCATCTGACATTACGTATTTCTAATTCATGAATTTGTCGTAAAACAATTTTTAAGTTAAGTTTTTATTTTTTAAAAATATTTTCGTAAATTTTAATCTTAAAGATAGGTACATCAAATAAAATATATTAAAGGTAATATATCTATTCCCAGAAGTATTATATATTCCCATAGTATTGTTAGCGTTTACCGTACTATCTTGCCTCGTTGATCCATTTTAATATCTTAGTGTGATCCGATTCTAAGAATTTATGGCAGGTAGTCTAAAATTCCCAGTAGCAATACATTTTTTACATTTCACATTTTTTTTTACAATGTTTGTGTGATTTGCAAATATTTTTTTCGGAGTTTGGGTGTTTTCTATGTATAATATGTATGTATTTACAAAAATAAAAGTATATCTGTATTAAACTGATTTGTCTAGTACCTATAGTACAAGCTCTCTGCTTAGTTTGGGAATATATGGCGTTGTGTGTTAAAATGTCCGAAAATATTTATTTTAATTTATTTTATTTTATTTATTTTTTACTCTCCGTTCTATTTAATATACTAGCTGACCCGGCGAACTTCGTACCGCCATATTTACATAACTGTCTCAGCTTTCCGCAGGCAGTATACAGTTGCGTACAAAAAAAAAACTTTTCCCGTTATATTTTAATTTTCCATGTATAAAATAATTTCCTAAACATAACGAAGACGTAAAACAAGAATTATTAAGTTTGGTGCAGTCGATCGAAAGTTATGTGCGTACATAAATTTCGGCGATTCATTTTTATTTATTTGAATTTATACGAATCTGTTGTATGAACCTGACGCTGTTTATAATAATCAATGTTAGGATCTAGCAACAAATGTAAGAATATTATACATACTAAATAAAATATTCTAATGTTTTATTTATTTGGTCATGTCATAGAAAATAATTATAATAAATTGTTAATTTATTAAAGTTATATGTATAAAAGATTTGTTATTCACTAGTATGCTTACATCTTTTAAGAGGCTGTTATGACCTGAGAAATACGTTACAGGTCTTTTCTGCCCTGAAAACATTGTCAGGTTAGGAATAATAATATCTGGTGCACCTGCAAAATGATCTCAAGTAAACCAGACAGCATATGAACATACTTATATATTTTAAGAGTAATCTAGATCTGCCAAACCAACAGAACACACCAGGGAGTACCTATTTTTAATCTTTCGTTTAAAATCGCATTAAAATGTACTACATATTTGCAGTCATGAAACTTGCGGGCAAATCCAGGTAAATAGCTCAGAAATGAGCTGTTTACTTTACCGCTAGATAACACAAAGCTCGAAATATAAAAATAATAAAAATGATTGTTTTAATTTAATAACATTTATTAATTCCTATTTTCTATTCTATTTTTATTCGTATCCTGCAACATGAATCCGTTTTTACATGGCCTTGATCTTGTTCTAGAACTACCCGTTAGATGGCGTTACTCACCAATACATTTTATTCATCATCATCAACAACCCATAACGTCCCACTGGGCCCTGCTGGACCCGGGTCTCCTCTCAGGAGAGGGTTAAGGCCATAAAATATACCCCCATCAATACACCTTGAGTATTATTTTAAAAATTAAGATAGTTATAATAATATTATTCGGTTGATATTAAGTAAAAAAAAAGTGGTTTTTACAACATACCAATGTGGTCATGTATGTGGACAAATTAGAAAAACATATTTTACATTCTTGCAACATCATACTTTACGTCACCGCGGCTTCCTAGATCACTGGTCGATCAATCGAACGAGAAAGCGGTAAATTTGATTTCAGCCAATCAGCGTTTTGCATTTATCGTTTCTGTCAAATTAACGTATGAAAGGAGAACCACAAAACAAACAACACTTACGAACGATACGTCTACCATTGTCTCATATCCTGTCTTTCTTTACTTTAAATTTAATTTAAAATAACTGTTTCAACGGCTTTCTGGTGTTATATAGCATTAGTTTTTGGGTTGTATTTAAGTAAAACGTGTTCACTCTTTGTGTTCAACGGACGTGTTGTAAGGAATCCTTTGTTACTTTTTGAGTTCAACAAAGCCAAGACATGGAAGTCGAAGCCGCTAAACGTAAGTAAATCAATTATTTTTTTTAATAGAAAATTTGCGTGGACGTCGGATTTACAACAACTTCTTACCCTAATAGAAGCTTGCGAACTTTTATATTTATTATATTATGAAATTATTATATTCCCTCTATCTTTTAAAGTAAAACCAAATTAAAATTAAGAATGATTCCTTATGACGCGTTTTTATTTTAATTACGAACAAACCGATTACAATTACAAAGAAATTTACTTTGTACCCTGCATATTTTGTAAGAAACATTTTCATCGTCTACAAAAATGGAAGACTGTCTGTGGAATAATCTAATTAGAAAATTAAAGTCCTTCGAGCATAGAGCCTTTGTTTTTGAACTTATTTTATACAACATAACAGTAACAATAAAACACAATACACAAGATAAGTACGGATTTCAATATCGATAAATTTATATTTCCATCGATCGGGATATTTAGTGATGTACTTTGTTGTGTTTTTTTTATTTATATTCAGACTTCGTCTTTGCCAACATACGGGAAGAATGCGCGATTTATGTTTAAGAAGCTTTTTAAAAACGCCTTCAAATTAAGTTTTCGTAAACCCGTTATTGGGTCTCCAGCTTTGTTTTTGAATAAATTCACTTTAGGTACCTTTTTTTAACGCGGGCAAGGCTTTTCGTGGGGAAGATGAAGAATCGGTCTACCCACTAAAGAGGGCGCCTCTTTCGATCAGCTCAATCCCTATCCCGCTCTGCGGACTCCTTTCGGAGCCACACGTCCTTACAGAAGGAGACCGTGGCTTCCCATCCCTCACCACTCGCAAACATTGCCGCGATCAATGCTGCCGGTAACATGTTTCGTCCGATCAGTTGAACCAGGACTGCCCTGCTTGTGCTGGACTGAGTCCCGGCCTGACCTTATATTTATTTTATCATTGTCATAAATTTCTCAGCAGAATTATAAACTAATAGTCATGCCCCGCTTTATTACTCGCGGGTTTCCGTGCTTTTGAATCGAATATTGTTCACTATTTCATTGATTTTAAATTGGTTTTCGCGTAACCCTAATTTTTAATGAACCAAGTGCCAAGTCTTTGAAATTCTAGTCAAAATCGGCCCAGACGCTTTAGAAATTAAACCTGAAAAAATAGGTAAATAAAATTAAAAATCATACTCTAACATAATTTCTATACTTTCATATGCCTTGTGAAGATGCTGTCAACGTCAAATTAACGTTACAAACACTTTAATTTTATTTGTATGTAAAAATTAATCGTAATTTAAATTACTTCTTGATTTGAAGTAAGGCAGCTGATTGTAACCGTTAAAAATAATACAACCGGTTTTACGATTTCATTTTCGTTAAGTTTACGATAGATATAATGGAGTCAACTAATTTATTGGCATCTGTGGCAACTTAATTATTTTTAAAGAATACGTACCGGCTTGGATCGAAACTTATTAAAAAATATCAAGTTAATTTATGGTTGCTGAGGATAACAAATTACTGTCGTAAAAAGCAATTCGCTATATCAATTTTATATACGGTTACTAAAAACAATCGATTTGAGTTTTTTTTACATATTTTAAGCATCATAATAATTTTTTAATTGTCTTTATGTTGTGGGTGGCATTATGTTATGCAGTATTGATTGATATTCCTTTGCTTATTTATTAACTTGTAAAAATAGATAAAAATATTGAAATGCATACAAGCCGCAGTACTTTGTGTTACTTTTTTTTGCCCAATGTTCTCTTCGGGATCAAGACAAGAACAGCAGCAGTGATTTCAAATACGCCTGTAAACGCTGAGCAAATAACTAACGACTCGTAATCTAATAGCAACCACCTCGCTATCTATTTATAAAAAAATAAACCTTGACAAAACTATAATTTAAACAACTAGACCAGGATAGTTAGGATAGGCCTTAGTTCCTGACTGGACTGTGATAAGTTTATGAGAGGTGGGTCCTCAGGTCATTATCACATCATCAAGTAGGGTTATCAACCATGTCTCAAAACCGGAGATAAGTTTCGTTATAGACGGCGCAAAAGTCTCAGAGATATTGTCCCTTGTTGTTAGTCGTATGTCGTTCCTGTTGATGAGTGAGACACGTTATGGCTCCCTACCGAGAGTGATAATATCAACAATTGTCTGAACACGTTGTATTAAGATCGACTGCACTATTTACAATTACAAGACTGAAGATATAATTTATACAGAACTCAATTTAATATAATAAATTGACACATCTCACACACGGCAAGTCTATTAGTATCAGTCTAATAAATATTATATATAAATTACTCCTATTGCGCGTAGAATAACAACTTTCCCGTTTTTGAAACATTCTTCATTGGTGCTCCGCTACTTATTGGTCTTACGTGACGATGTATAGCCTTCCTTGATGAATTTGCTATCTAACACTTTTTCAAGTCGGACTAGTATTTCCTGAGATTAGCGCAACATACAAACAAACTCTTCAGCTTTATACATTAGTATAAATTACACCCAGACATAAATGATCGTGCTGATCAGATAATATTTGTCCTGGGTTGAAATCGAACCCATGACCTTCGCCGGTTAAGGTCACCGCTAGCGAGCGGAATAGGATGAAGTTTTCATAAGGACTCTTCTCGCTTTTTCTAGAATGTAGCACTATAGCTTAAAGTTGCCACCCTTTTTTTACTGCTCGAACGGACAGATTTCTTTTGCTAAGAATCTATTAAATCCTTCTCCGATTACAAAGTGGAATGACCTGTGAAATCATTTCAAATTGTTAATTATAGTTTAGTAACAACATAACAACCATTAGTAATTTGCGCGCCGTGCTACAAATAAGCAATTTGTCATCATTGCGACCGTTAAACCAGTTTCAATTTACCAACTGTCAGTTTATAAGAAAGTTTGCGTGTGGGTGTGTCATCGTCTAAACTCAGAACGTCGGTTAGCAAGGACTCCAACCGTCGCAGTGACTCATGTAGATCTTCCAACAACATAACGACTTTATGCCATATTTTGAACTCTGAATACCTACCCTTTTAGGGAGTGTAACACGCAAAAGACCGGCGCCTTATGTAAATTTCTTCCTCGTTGACATGTAAAGAAACTTGTTCAGAGTTCCGGCGTCGCATCGTACAAATACATACTCCTTTGTTTATATCGCTTTGTAGAACTTTTTTATTGTTACCTGGATGAAGGTACGAATGATTCTTACGACAATCTGATTTTTAAATATACCTACATAGTAAAATATAATATGCAACTATTAATGTTAATTAGTAACGTATACTACTGTCAACCGAATTTCAAACGACCGATTTCAATGCTTCTTTACATTATGATTGCAAAGTTGATTGACTTTTTTTTAACTTTAAATGTGAATTTTCTCTCAAAATATAGTTAAATTTTAAGACTAGTAAATAGTCTAAACTAGATAAGTGCGATCACATACTCAAATATCACAGAACCAAACAAATGTAGGTTAACTTAAGAAAATCATATTTTTAAAGACGATTACAATCTAAAAGAAACCGTTATAATCTAAGTATCCATACAAAACCACAGCAGTAATGACAGCGTTCATCGGACTAAGACAATTTCCATTGTTCTCACATAATATTCGTGGCCGCAATATGGCCGATGTAAACAAACCGTAACTTAATTAAACTGGCGAAAAAATAATCCAAGAATAAGCTTTATTAAATTGCTTACTGTCTACACGACTCAATGTTACGGAACGATAGCCTCATGTTTAAATTTGAAGCTCAATTGAAAACGTTATTAAATTGACATTAAGAGGTCCCAAATCTCGGAGGGTGGCGTTGATTAAAAGCCCAGGAACTGGGTCGAGGAAAGCTATATTCCCTTGGTGGCGGAGGTAAATTTCAATACAGTACGATAGGCTAATATCTGTTGCCGCCTAATGGGCCGTTTCGCTTCAAAACTTTGTTCATTTTGTAAAAGTGATGCGTATTCGACCCTCGTTTTGCTCGTATTCGACACATTAACATGACAATGATAGGAATCCTCTGTTGAGTATGTCGTACATAAAGCAAATATTGAACATTGTCCACAGTGGAACATAAACAATCACTACATTTCACTGTACATACGGATATCACCAGATAGGGGACGAAAATATACCGTCTCGTCGCAGTTGTATTGTTGCGTACCTATTTTATTTCCTAACTACCGGTTCAGCGTTATCTCTACATATATTTTGCTTCTCTCGAAGCTTTGTGTTTCGTACACAATAAAAGACTATCAATCTTCTCGAAATAAGGATATTGAGGTTGTCATAATAAAATATTGTTAAAACATTTAAGAAAATGTTATCTTTTGTTTTTTATGGGCTTAATGTTGTTCAACATCGAAACATAGTTAAATATTGTTAAAATTTAGACGTATCGACTTCGTGTGTTTAGACGTGTGTGACGAGCTACCAACAGTTAAAAAATCGGCATCTATTTACAAAAAAATAATTTGGGTGAGAGCTCTGGTTGACATCAGCGTAATAAAGACCTAAATACCTTAATTTAAATAGTTCAGTCATTGTCACAAAGTTTTAGGTAGGGTTGCAAGAATTTATGCCTTATAAGAGACATTGAAGTGAAGAAAATAATTCAAAATAAAATAAAATATTTATGTAGAATGTTAAATCGTTCATGAGAGATTATCTTTTAATTGCTAAATACTATAAGACATTACTTTAAAAATATCTACAAATCAAATAGATACATAAATAACATGTATCCTGTGAAATAAGTGGCAAAGTTGCACCGTTGCACCGATTTCAATGGGATTTGGCATTTTAATACTTTGATTCTTGAGGAAGGACATAGGTTACGATAATGCATGCGATTGGAGCCGCGGGTAAAAGTTAGTAGAGACACTACTGTACTGTACTAACGATATGACGGTTTGGCTTGATATATCGACTGATTAACCACCGCAAAAGCTAAACCGGTGAGGCTAAAACTTAAAGTTTCAACAGCTCTTGTTTTTTTATGTCGTAAGCACCCGCTAAAAAAAGGTTTTAGAAATTTCCATTAGGAGTAAAGCTTTTTTATGGTATAGGGGGCAAACGAGCAGACGTATCGCCTGATGCTAAGCGATTACCGCCGCCCATGGACACCCGTAACACCAGAGGCGTTACAAGTGCGTTGCTGGCCTTGGGGATGAGGGGAAGGGTTGGATTATGGGCCTCCGGTATCTTACTCACACAGTGAGTTTTCTGTGAGGCCGTGGTATCACTCCGATCGAGCCGGCCCATGCATGCCGAAGCGTGGCTCTCCCACAGTAATGTATGTCTGTATGAAAGAAGGCTACTATGAAAATAAAAATAAAAAAATATTTTATAATAAGAGTTCCAAGGAATGAAGAAGAAGGATCAAGGTCGCATATCTGTAACCACAGAATTTAGAATAAATAAATATTTCGGACATCTAACACATCGCTGTCTTGTCCCAAGCTAAGCAGAGCTGGTGTTACTGATACTAGGCAACATACTTTTTTTTGTAAGTACATCCATTTTATACATAGAAAGTATCCGAACTCCGAAACAAATATATATATATAGCAGCTTAAAAATTTGGTCCGACCCGGAAATCGAACTTGAGTCCTCAAGCACGGCAGTCGAATACGCTACCACTACGCCACCGATGAATTTAATTGTCCTTCTGCCGCAGTAGCGTAAAAACATCGCCTTGTTTTCACTATGACTCAGTTCGACATTGTTCTCGACACCTACATTAAAATCTCAAATTTTTATTCCTACATTTAATTATTAGACTACGTGGTATTTCAAAACTTTCTAAAGTTACTCATTCTAATTAATAACAGATGTTACTTATTTCAACATACGTGCTGTACGCGATCAGAAATAACAGAACACGTCCACCTACATATGCTCCTATAGTCACAAATGCAACGACCGGGTTGTTTCGTCGTCTTATTGGTACGATGAAAGCTGCTCTTCCGTATGCCCACAAAAGGCAAGACGGCTGTGGGCGGCACTTGCCTACCCACGCCTTTCAGACTTACACACTACTCCGAAATTCCATTTAGATTATACATTATTCATGCAAACATTGTTCTGATGATTAATAGATGTATTGCATTTAGGTCAACAAATTTGTGACTCGACCGATTGTTATTATTTAGAAGTGGTTTATTACAAGCTTTTATTTAGGTTCCTGATGCTTGCCTGTAATGAAATTTTTATTCAGATTTAACTTGCACTTAAATTTGAACCACTTCCCGATTTTTGATTGAGCTGAAAATTTAAATACGCCTCCAGTTCTGATGACAAAGCAATTTTTTTTAATAATAATAATACTAATAATTTATGGACCACCCACCCAATATGAGTATCAAATTTCATTAAAATCGGTTCAGTTATTTGCTCAAAGATAAATAAAAAATAAATAAAATAAATATTGCGGACATCTAACCTCTAATCAAAAACTAAGCAGAGCTTGTATCATGGATACTAACTAGACAACTGATGTATACCTTTTTGTAAATACATAAATATTATACATAGTAAACACCCAAACCCCGAAACAAATACTTCCAGATCATAAAAACATTTGATCCAACTCAGGAATCGAACCCAAGCCCTTAAGAACAACCGTCGCATACGCTACCGCTGCGCCACCGATATATGTACAACTTTGTATTGTGGGTATTGCTGTATGGCCACGTCAGTTATAATTACAGCAAAGGACGATACCCTGCGCATACCTAAGTTCTGATAATAATAATGAACTTAGAAATGTGAAACTTCTGAACACAATGTTTGTTCCCTTTTATAAGTTTAGTCATAACTTAATTACGACATTCCCTGTTCGAATACATACTTAATGGAATTAAGTAATTTTATGTTTTCGGTAAACAGTATGCCGAAGAAGTTTCTGATATATCTTCAAGTATTATAATTAGTTATTTTCGTAGTTCACGATGTTGTTAGATCATTTTTTATCACCCGTACTCCGTAATAAGAATTCTTCAAAGTGTTTTCAATTTTAATCCGTTTCTTTGACCGTTTGCCCGTTCGCCAATAGATTGACATAGATACAAGTACCAAAAGCAGTGATTATACAAGAAAATGTCATAACGTAAAAGAAATTGATTAAAAATTGTGTTAACTTTTTATAACGGACTTATAAAGGTTTAAAGTTTTTTAACTATAAAAACAAGTTGTAAGATACTACGAAACCTTACATTGTTCGTGTTCCAACACAGGCTTGGTCGTTTTTTCTATATTTATTTAAACATTGTGTGCCTAAACATTCTCTTAAAATTCTAGACTCAGCGTCCCCCAAAAACGGGGTTTGATCATTAATTTCAACTTTATGGGTTATGTAAATCCAGCCTGGTTGCGTAGTTTTACTAACAGTTTTATTGTTTGCATGAGTGACTAGCAGTCTGCCCTTCTGGAAGGTCATGCTACTCAACTACGCAATTTCTTAAATATATAAATTTATTTTACATTTGCCAAGTTCTTAACGAAATTGCTGTAGAAAGCGTTTTTGCCGGTCTCACGCTTTAACAAAGGCTTTGATTCTATTATTTGTAAAACTTCCGATGGTTTATTTGTAATTTCTTAGGGAAAGCCTATTCAAGCAATCTGACTTTCATTATTTCCTAATTTAAAGTAGCTATGAATCTAGTGTTCTAATATTTATCTTATATATTTTTGTACGGTACGATACTTAAAGCTGAAAGTGTTATTCTTATATTATCATACTAATATTATAAACGCGAAAGTTTGTATGTATGGATGGATGTTTGTTACTCTTTCACGTAAATACTACTGAATGGATTTTAATGAAAGTTTACGATAATATAGCTTATACATCAGAATTACGCATAGGCTACAATTTATACAGATACAATTCACACAATATCTTTGCACCGCGGGTAACACCGCGGGGCTCAGCTAGATATATTGATCAAATATTAATACGAAAGTAACTCTATCTGTCTGTCATGCTTTCACGGCCAAACCGCTACAACGATTTGAATGAAGTTTGGCCTTGAGATACTTTGATTCTTTGGAAAGGACACACCCACTCTTTGCTGCGATGACCGAGAAACACGCGCGAATAGCTAGTATTGCTAGAAAGTTACATATAAATCCGTTCAGTAGTTTTTGCGTGAATGATTAACAAACATTCATACATTTTCACAAACTTTCGCATTCATAATAGTAGTGGGAAGTAGGATAAAGTATCCAAAACCTATACGTATATATATACAAAACCGTGTTGTATTCAATGCAAATCCGTTTAGCTCAGAGCTCAGTTAAATAACAAACATCTTCACTGCCACAGAAACGTTGGTACTTCCTATTTTTTAAAATCCTATTTCACTAAAAGCATTACTTGTCTGCTACGATTATAAAACGTTAATTTTAAGATATATTCTGAGGTGCTCGAGTAAAGTGTCTACCAACAGACGTTTGTTTCTACGTATAGCTCCGTAAGAGGTGACTAAAGGACAATCTACGCAAGACCACAGGTAGGAGAGTCCGAGGTCTAGTAATGGACTATTGAAGTCGATTGATGGGAACAGATTTTCTGTTTCTTTTATAGTAGGCTGAAATCCAACTCGCATAAAGAAAATTCTGAATAACATAGAATTTGGATAGTGCCCAAATCATTTAATCAGGTTCATTGCGCATGACCTAAGCGAGCGGCTCCGAGGTGAATAATCTATAGTGTTCAGAGCCTATTGCGATTGGCTAGCGGTGCAGTTTAACGGTACATCTCAATTCGCACGCAGTAGATTGTAATAACACTACTGTGCTCGTGCACAGACATGACGAATTTGGGACGAGTTATTTCTCGAATCGCTGTCTATTACGAATAATTAGTGACGATAGTTCGTAAATGTTCGTATTTATATGCAGATACAAATTTATAAATTTGATATAATAATTATAATATTCTCCTAGCCGATTACGGCCACAGCAGCCAGTCTCAACGGACACCAGCCAACTGCGCAGGAGATATTATAGTGCACAACGTGTGTGTGTGTGTGTGCGGAAATACAGGTGCACTCTCTCTTCCCCCTTCTCTCATAATCCAATGGGGCAGTTAACCGACACGATCGGGGAAAGATCAGGAGCAGGACCGACAGCTTTACGTGCTTTCCGAGGTACGGGGGTTCAGACCTCAACTTCCAAACTGCGAGCTGTATTTTTATGATCAGAAAAATTCAATAACACTTCTTGGTCCGACCCGGGATTCGAACCCGACGCATCTTGATCGGCAGTCGCATACGTCAACCACTAGACCAAAGAGGCTAATATAATATATGGCTCCTTGATACTTTCGTTGCCATCCTTAATCAGAATGTAGACTTAACTTTTATGCTAAGATCATTGAATATGTACATATCATCAGCATTGCAGTCTTAAATAGTGCACTGTAGAAAGCACACTTTGCCTTGGAAAGAAGGCTTTCGACCTTCACCACGCTGACCAGACTAGTTGGTATATGATTTGCGTTCAACGTTATTTTTATTTGTAGTGCCGTTGTCCTAAGTTTGCTCCCTTAGCCGGCTTTTGGGACACTCCCTTCATATTTCTAATACATCACCATACGGAAGAGAGATGTGCATATAGATAGTTATATAATAATTATAAATTGATTAAAATTTTTGATAACATCAACCATTTATTTTTTTAGTCGAGTTTCTAATATCGATTCGTTTAATCTTATCCGTTATTTAATTTATTATTATAATAAATTGCAATAACAGAAGTCGCGGAGTACGCATTTAAAGAAAATTAGTCACAGTAATAGATAGGGTACTTATATCGCAAGATTTGACTTACAATCCTCGTATTCGAAATATCATCCTGCGCGGCGAGGTCAAAAAATCGCCTTATTAATGACCCATACCGGCACACTAAGGCTTAAGGTTCGCAAAATAGAACAGGTTTTCAACACGTATGAACATGTATTCAGTTTAGTTTGGTATTCTTGAGTCCATGAATTGTCAGTTTTAGGGAATTACATATAACACTGGTACTGGTGTGTTATAGGGAGTCACAATTGGACCTCATATTTCCACGTAGGTAAAATGATTGTGTCTTGAGTGTCATCTTTTTCTATGTCCGGGTGTTAGTAATGTACAGCATGTACGTATATATTTAGAAATATATGAGTATATATATATATATATATATGTGATATATGTGATTGCCGACTCCGTATCATAGTTGCGACAAACAACTAGGCTACAAATGTTAGGACGGCCGAATGATATGATATACGACAACGGTGGGAGAGCCACGTTTCGGCATGAATGGGCCGGCTCGACTGGAGTGATACCACGGTCTCACAGAAAACCGGTGTGAAACAGCGCTTGCGCCATCCCCCAAAGGCCGGCAACGCACTTAAACGCCTCTGGCGTTATTAACGTCTTTGTTCGTAAAATAGCAGTCGAAAGTTTAAATATAATATAATGTTTGGAAAAGGAAGTTTAAAATGTTCGTATTGGTGTAGACATGTATGTGTAAGATAAGTATATTTGAGGAACAGTCCTGTTTTACTGGCCATACCAACACGCCACTGTTTCCTTATCTTGACAGAGAAATGTGCCGTCTCCCTCTACATTCCTTCTGACGTTTACAACAATAACTATACTATACATTAATTTAATACACCAATTCTGTAAAACAACAAGCTTAATGTTGAAATTTTCCTGAAACATGGCTTGATAATGAAGTCTTGTTATTACATTATTTGCATATTACACAGCGTTATCTAGACCCAAACGGATAACAAAATAACACGGATAAAGTTACTCATATATTTTTTTAATACCCGACGCAAACAGAGGATATAACACCACTCTTGACATGACGTCTAAGTTTGACGCCGATTACTGTGTGTGTGTGTGTCTGTCTGCAGAATCGTAGCTCTCAAACGGGTGAACCGATTTGGATTTAGTTTTTTTCGTTTCAAAGTCACTTTCGTTGCGGTGGTTCTTCAGCTATGTTTGGTGAATATCGGTCCAGCAGTGTAAGAGTATCGGTTTTCGAAAATGATGTAAGGCATTTTTGACGTATTATTACTCGATTAAGTACTTGTGAAGGGGAGGGAATTATTATGTTGTAAAGATACATACATAGACATAGGTACTAGAAAAAAAAAGTTTTGTTATATATCGAATGCTTAACTTTTATAATGAGCAGTACGTAATCTCAAATTTTTATACAAAGAAATCGATAAAAACAAACATTTACATATATTTTGATGACTAGACAGTAAAAACTATCCACAAATAAGCTCTATACCCGCAATGGGCGTTCACGTTATATTAATACATAACATAAGAACTTCAGAAATCTAACTCCCAGTATGTGTCTTGGACACAACTGCTTGCGTTGTTCGGGAATAAAACCCGCAACCTCTAACTTTGCGGTGTAATGTTTTACAGCCGCGCCGCGCCAAATACATAGGACGTCGCCTTCGTATTATTGATCTAGGCCACAGATATACCTACTTGTGTATGTGTTCTTTTTTTGGGCTATGTTTTGCAGAAATATCCAATCAACATTGGCCAAATATATAAGCAATGATACTAAACTAACATTAATTACATTAATTAAATGTATTTTATTATATATTATAATCTTTCGAGATTAGCACCATTTTAACAGGCTTTCATTGACTTCAATTGTTAGTTTGTTTGTTTGTTATTTGCAATTCTGTTTTGAGTATTTCAATGCCATTACTTACAAAAAAATATTAAGAGTAGGAGGATGGCAATTCGATTCTTTTTGTTAGTTACTATGGTTTGGTGCCAGTTAAATTAAAAGAAACACCCAATGAAGAGTACAATTGTTTACTTATCTATATCTATATTATCTATCTTCTATACACACACAATATTATATATATAAAAGTAAGTTGTGATAGTTACACTATTTATAACTCCAGAACGGCTGAACCGATTTGGCTGAAATTTAGTGGGGAGGTTGCTTAAATCAGGAGCGGACATAGGACACTTTTTACATAGTTTTGTTTTACTTTTTGCTGCGGCGCTAACTGCGGTTGTTGTTGTACCACGAATAACACCGCGGGACATTACTAGTATATATACAAAAGAAGGTCGTGTTAGTTACACTATTAGACTTTTTTTAATTTCGGTGCGTATACTTTTTATTATATAGGTATTAGGTATATTGAAGTCGAGTGTATATTTTTGTGAGTTAATAGAGTTTTCACAGTGAATACAGCACTGAGAAAAGACCCATACTTTGCACAACTGGACCCACGGTTTTCAACTAAGACCGGTGTTAAACTTCTCGCAGGGTGAATGAGTAAACTGGGAGCTCGTCTCCCTTCTCCATTACTCGAGGACACTGAAAAGTGGTTATCGTGGGTGCCCATGGTTGACAGTTGGTAACGTAGCTAGAGGTGGCTCATTTACTGGCTCTTTATAACATAAAAAGCACTATTTTTACTAGATTTTTTTCGCATTGTGAAATAATTGTGAAACGTTAAAATTATTAATTTTAGCAATTACTATGTAAATAACTTTTATAACGACAATTATCTCCACGATTTAATAATGAACTCATTGTATTGGAAAGTTTCTTGAAACATTTATTACTAATAATAGGTCAAGTTGAAAAACCTCTTAATTTATCAAAACTAGGTAGTAGTACATATATTTCTTGATTCCTTTTTATCTGTAAAGGTCAGCTTCTTCAGGTTATCGGTCAAAGAACTTTATTTTTCCTGGATTATAACCTTTTATAACACTTATCAGTAATTTATGCTTTATAGCATAAGGGTCAAGCTGGCAGTCAGGTTGACCTGATAATAAGTGGAATTCTTTGCCCATGTACACCTTCAACTCGAAAACTTACCTTCACACAATTGCTCTGACGCTTTATAAATACCTCTCCTCTTGATTAGGTCAGGCAAGGTGGATTTGCGTGCAATGGTCATCCGCAACCCCCACACCCTCAGTGTAAAGCAAAGCGAAAGCGAGTTCTGCGAGGCCGGCTCATATTACTCCGCCTTAGTTAATCCATTTTGAGTATTCAGGAATATTATTGGGGCCATGAAGTTCTATAGGAAAACACAGGTCTGGTATCATTACCAGGTGGTCCGACGACTCAGCTGTTTTTTTTATGGAATAAGGGATAAACGAGCAGACGTATCGCCTAATGGTAAAAGCTATTACCGCCGTCCAAGACACCCGCAACACCAGAGGCGTCACAAATGCGTTGCCGGCCTGTGGGGGAATGAGCGACGGGATGGGTATCGGCCTCCGGTATCCTTACACACTGACTCGGTGAAACACAGCACAGGCGCTGTTGCACACCGGTTGTCTGTGAGGCCGTGGTAGCACGGTCGACCCGGCCCATGCATTCCGAAGCGTGGCTCTCGCACATTATAAGGCTGTTGGATACGGGGAGCACAGGACCGATTGATGTGGAGAACCTTGGTGTAGACCTACGTCTATCGCAGTGGACGTTTTTTGCCTGAGATGCTCTTTCTCAGCCCCTTTTCCTCAAAATATGTTGTGTAACAATGAAGCTCAACTTTGATTTTTTACATAAAGCGACAATTCTTTTTACGTATTTCAGCGTGGCTTATTATTACAAATATTATTGGACAAAATGCATCATTATTATTACATGGTAAGAGGTCATGCTTATCGGGAATTCACCCCCTACGGCTATAGCAATTTACTTCCAAGTAAAACGTAGTCTGTATCGAATTTATTATATGGGAACAGTGCAATCAACTGCCATTGCTAGTTCGTAGGACTTTGAGTCACGAGTATACATTGGTAGAATACATTGTACAGTCTTTTATCTTTACATAAATAATAAGTTGTTTGTTTTTTTAAACGTACTTATCTTTATGTTGAATACAGAATGATATTAGCGGTTATTTAATATGAGGTTTACGATGCTCAAGATAAAAACACTAGGTCAATACTTGTAATCAAAATCCGTTGAATTAGACCACAAGTGGAGACTTTAGTCGCATAGCATCACTCTATGACATACAGTTATAAGAAACAATACCTACCATAAAATAGAGAAACTGAATAGAATTAAAGTTTTCTGCCATCTAAGATTTGCAATAAGTTTAATAGAAAATACTTTTATAGACAAAATGTTTTCTATCTTAGAAATTTCCTTTATTCAGCTACGGATAGTTAGCCTGTTGACTTGATGATACATATACATATATATATATATATACACACATATATATTACATTTTAATATAAAGTCTGTCCTAAGTTAATTTTAATTATCGTCCGACTACCAAATATAACGATGTGACTGAATATTTTACTGCCCTCGTTGTACATAAATATAATCTTCTTCATTTTATTAATAAACATATGGCCACACTCTTGCGTTAATCACAACTTCGTATTATTTTTTTTTGTATGGAGCCCATTATGTTATTCCGCCAATCAAAAGATCGCTGAGTCCCTCTCTCTCATGATTAGCGTATAGTGGTGCAATAACAGGGTCGCAATATTGCAATGCTGCGGTTACAATAGAGGCCTAATCTGCAAACGCTTGATTGCGGTACATTTTCACAACTCTCTAATCCAATATCGAAAATGTGAAAACGGAATCTGCACATTGATTAGTCTAGTGATGAGTAACCTACGTAATATATTTAGCCCTATTTAAACGGGAATTTGAACTTTTTCCTGATTAAATGACAGCGAACTTTATAACAGCAATTCAGGATTCACCGCATCGCACATTAGCGGCTCTTACGACCTTAATCTTACACAACTTGTACATATTACTAGTTGACCCGACAAACTTCGTACCGCCATATTTTCGAGGAAATTTTTTGAATTACCGAAAATCTTATATCTTATATTAGGAAGCCCATGATAACTTCCCGCAGGGCCCCAGTAAATACGACTATAATACAGACTAATAAAATATTACATCTCAGGTTTTCTTTTATTATTTTCTATTCAAACTTTGTCCTGATAATATCAAACACATTAAAAAAAAAAACAATTTGGTGCAGTTGATCGAAAGTTACGCGTACATACATTTTTTTGATATTTTAAATATAGATAAATTTATGTAGATTAGGTATGTAGTATTTATCCAAATTTGCCACGTATTAAGATACTAAGTTGGCGTATATTTATGCTGCTAACCCAGCCATTTTGTGGCAGCTGTACACAATATCTTCTGCGATGACTCGACGTCCTTAGAACCAATAAATATCACTCGATATTGAAACCGCGCCGTCTGGCTGTTCTAATGTATGTTATCCTTTAACCTTGTGCGATATTAGAATTAAAACATTGGTATCAGACGCAGTGCTATGCTATAACCAACCTCATTAACTATTTCCTTTTGATAACATAAAGCTGATTTCGTTTTAAACAGCCAATAGTAGAAAAAGAAATTCAATACATTCAAAATATCCAGAATACAGACGAATTAATCTTCATTTGCTTGAAATCGCGTATTAAACATTACATTTCTCATGATAAGGCTATCAATTATTATAAACCTTGTTTTATTAGATCACTAGCTGACTAGTTATATTTTTTTGGTGAATATTTTCTGAATTTCCGAAAAACTTGTATTGGTATTTATGCCCGCTTCTTCAGTCGCGGACTAAGAAAATATAAACATTTTCTCCTATAAAAACCTTGTCCTGACAGTAACAGTAAAAGAAACAGTTATATTTTTTTTTTGACATTCCCGTACATTCATTTCGGTGAATTATTTTTATTTAGAAAGATAACATAAGTATTCTATCATTTCAGTTATAAATTATCACAGGCAATATGTTTACTAAGTCACCAAGTTCATTACGAGACAACGACCGGGCCTTGGTGATTATCCTCGACCCAACCCGGCTTCGGTTCTAACGTTTCATAATCAGAGATTGCGGTTTCTGGTTTCATTTTAACCGCCGTGCTCCACTTTACCCGGCCCTGAATTCGCAATCAATCTTTATATCTCATCATTAAGGTCCTTCTTCGCTTTGTCCTTATTGATTTTCCGCGTATCCTTGAAGTATAGAACGCAGGTACACGAATAGTTTCACCTTGAAATGGCTACACATAAAAAGACTCGATGCTTGCCCAGACATCAACGCCCAGACATAACTTATACATATGGTAGGAAAAGGGCTTCAAATAACGCACACATGTAGGAAAACGACTTAATCTTTACAAGTAGGCGTTTGGCTTTGATCGATCTGGTCTAGATGTGCGTATGTCACTCTTTATACAGATTTCGACTGGCAAGCACGTGCTTTTAGCGTTTTTAAAAACTGTTATGGAAGTCTTATCTAGTGTCTATGTAAGAATGTACATAAATTTAAGAAAAAATAAAACTTAGAAAAAATGTATGTTATCTTGCTATCAACTGACGTTGTACAATAATAAATCATATATCTCTCAATAAAAAAGAAAATAACCCATAAAAATAAATCAAGCGCAACTATGGGGGTGCCGGTGAATATAATGACATTGTTTATGCATGAGGGGTCATTACCGGACCCTCAGTACGACCCCCTCAGTACTGATAATGTATAGGAATGCGATTGATGTACCACACACGAATGTTTTTCAGACTTTGGTATTGATTGGTTGTCTTGACCTGGACTGCCCAGGTATTTTATACATTGCCTAGGTATTGTATAGAATAACTCAATTTTCCATATTGCCGGTAACTCATATATTTGTACTACTTAGTTTTAAGTTAGATGGCATTGTGTGTGAGCTGTCCGAAATATTTATATATAATATATCTATTACTTAGTACCCATATTACAAGCTCTAATTAGTTTGAGACGAGATGGCGTTCAGGGATTGTCACATCATTAGCCTTTCATAGTACATTGCTGGACATAGGCCTCTCTTTCAAAAGAAGGTTCTGGCCTACTATTCCACGCGAGCCACAAAGTGTTCGTGTGAATGCGGTAGAAGATTATTTTAATATTACATGGATAAAAAATCATTTGGGTCACATAACCTCTGTGCTTTCGTTTTGCTATAAAACTGCACGGTTATAAATACGTAATAACATAAATTCCGTATGAGACAGTGAAATAAGGTTGAATCATCGCCGTGATAAGTAATAAAGCTACAAATGACAAGAAAAAATCCTTATCAATTGTTAAAACCTATTGTATAAATATATAAATTGTTGTCTTATTTTTGTGGTGTTGAAGCAGACATCAGAATAGTATAAAAAGCTTTGTCTGTCTTTGGATCCTCCCACCAGGAATGGAGAAGGGAGGTTTCGAGCCTCACACGCACTTTACTCCTACATATTATAATATATCCTCAAACATTTAAAATCCGTTCGGTAATCTTCAACGTCTTTTTTTTTTTTTTATTTATTTATTATTATTGTATACACTTAACAGAAAGAAAATAAAAAAGGAAAAAGAATTACAACATACAAATGTGACAATTGGCGGTCTCATCGCTCGTGGCGATCTCTTACAGACAACCTTTATACGGATGATTTGGTGACATTAATAAGGGTACCAGTAGCAGGGTGCACAAATCTCAGATCTGTTCAAATGTGAATATTTACAAAAAAAAAACCAAATTCAAAATATTCAACATTCATATATAAATACACATCTACTCATACTACTCATATATATATACATTTTTTTTTCTTCATCATGTAATATAATGTCGATGTCTGTACATTAAAGATATTGAACAAAAATTAATGAAGGGGTCTTAATAAAAGTAACAGAACTAAATACAACGGTTTTTAGAATTTTTGTCTGTTTATCTGTGTTTGTATTTGGGCGCAGTTTTCCTTTGTGTTGAGATAAACTTTACTTAATATTTAGTGTTTATTTTTCTCGATAGGCTGAGAAGTAAACAAATATATCGATTTAAACAATAACCGCGAGGCAAAAACTAAAAAATAGTGTAAAATATATTCATTTCTCTACAAATTAATGATAGATGGAAAAAGTTCTAAATATCTCGATTCTTTAGGAACATTTCAGATAGGGGCATTAATATTTCTCAAAGCAAATCTTTAATAATTCTCAACAAGAAATTACCCTTTTCAAACTCGCACAAACTTTGTTCGGAGCAGATGTTGTGAACTTGGGATCGTTCTACGTGTATAGTAAGTCATATTATGTACAAATATTTGAGCAAATATTAAATTTTATTTAACGCTCAATCCTCTCTCGATCATCAAGGCTTCGAGTCCAGTATGGACTCCAGCTCTCACTAAGGAACTACCTAGAAATCCTGTAACTAAAATTGTACCTACCTTTTCTTTTCAATCTTTATTTATTGAGCTTAGCCACAATTATGACTATGTCCCTCCATAATAGCCACTTTTTTATTTTACGTAAGACTTATCAGCATATTAGTCATCAAAAGCTTTAGCTCTACCTGTCAATCTGTATTTTTGACTGGCCAGGATACTGTTACATCTTCCAACATCCATCAACTTACTACTCACTAAGCATGCGATCTCTAAGTTGTTGGTTTCGTGTATATTCCATCAAAACATTGTCTACATCCCCTGTACTTGCCTTGTGAAATAAATAAAGATCAGCGGCTTTAGTCCACTACTGGATATAGAATCTTTTTAGAAAGGAGATTTTGTTCTATTATACCTCGCTGGTCTGGCTAAGTAAAAGGGTTTGTTGGAAATTGTCCTATACAGTCCTGTAATCCTACTAGTTTCCACATTTAGTTGATAAACGCCCATATTTTGGCGACTATAATTTTATGTACACAAGTTTATATGCTTTTCTCGTGGTTCTTCTCGTAGACCCCAACTAGGGTCGCGGGGTATCTTTTTCAGGTCTGCGGCTACTACAGGTAGGTCTCTGGATTGGCATTTTGGTTGTCCCTATATGGTTGAACCGGGCACACATATTTTAATTATACCCATATACTTCTAAATATATACATAGGTATAAATAAACTAGACAATTACACAATTTTTTTTATCTTATGTAATCAAACCTCCGATTTCTGACTTAGAAGTCAAGAACAAGCCAACTATTAGACAGTACCATTACCAGACCAGTCAGTAAAATATTGTGTATACATATTTCTCTTTACAAATTTCGTTGAAATTAGAAGGAACACGGGCGCATCGTGAATAATTTATAAGTTCTAGTCAATATTAATGACATAACTTCTCAGCCGTGATTACTTCTCTTCCAAGCGTGAATTCCATAATTAATATTAAGGTACATTTAATTATGTCATTATTGTGACTATTGCCCGTATTCATGGACAAAAATACCATAAGGTGACCCGAGGTAATCGTTTGATGAAACTGTAGAACTCTTGTTTTAAAATTCATAAGCAACTCTTATGTAACTATATTCCCATCATCTACCATACATACATGAAATAATCTTCATTTTATCTCTTACATTATCTTGATCTGCAGTACACAGTATTTATTCTATATACTGATTTTATTACGTTATAATTTACTTACGTACGCCTTACACGTGCGCAGTAAGATATTACAGATACCTATGCGTACACGAGAATATCGAATTCATTTGTAACAATGTCTGAAATCTCCAGTGGGATAATGTTCATTTCAAGTTCGTATTAGTCTGTGTCTATGTCGAAATACCGGCTCACTGATGTCTAAGCAATGCTTGAAACAAGGCAAAATCGATACGGTTGCCGTCGCAGGCGGACGCGCGCCGCTGGCTTCGAATTATATTCTCAGCCAAATCCAGTCGGCACGTGACTCAACTTGTTGCCGCTATGGAAAGAGACAAGGTTACGTTATTGTAGGCTGCAATATGCTCGTAGCGAGACTGGCCACTGATAGCGTATTATTATCCATTATCTTAAAAAGTCCCATTCAAATTGTTTGAAACATCTTTAACACCATTATTATTGTTCTATTTGTTTATGTTCAAACTAGAGAACTTGCGCAACTTCCTCTAAAGGGATAAAGGAACAATATTTTATCGTTTTCATAACTTTTTCAATGATAGTAGCTCCTATTAGTCTTACCGTGATTTACACTAGCTTCTCAACACTAAGAGCAGCCGTTGAACTGCAGCCATTTACTGTCCAGTATGTGCTATTATGTGCATTAGTGTAAATTTTAAATATTAAGTCCAACTGATGATGGTATAAATAGTAGAAAATATTAAGTTTATACATATGAGTAAGTAGTTACTTATTACCGCTACCGCATCGCTTATGAATATGAATGCAGTCGTGGCTTGCACGTATAATAAGGAATTATTAATCATGTTGTCCCATGTTGGGCGCCAACCTGTCGTCTGAACAAGAACACTAATTTCTTTAAACTTTTAGAGAATAAAATCAAAATGATTATGTTTTTTCAACATTAGCAATCAATTTTTATTTCAAGTAGATAAGGTACCTAGAATTTAACTAGATGAATAATTTGTTTTTATATGACAAACTCGATAAAAGGATTTGTTAGTCACCCACCAGTTAAAAGCCGACGACAAACTTTTATTGGAGAAACTAATTTATCACTGCGGTGATATGATCTATGGAACGCAGTCGTTGGGAGGGTAGACAGACTACCGTCATTATCTCGGAGTTTCATGCTCTTTTGATAAAATGCTTGCAAATTGTCTCAGATTTTATGTCACCCCAACGGTCTAGCGCACTTTTGCTTATTAGCCATTTCTATTCATATTTTATACCATGTCTTATAATTGTGACAATAATTCGGGAAGTTTAAATTAGCATGAAGAATTACATGTATTACTGATTCACGTTTACTTCGTAACTTCTGTTCGTCAGCCAGACAGACGCCACCAAGCGACGGTATTTCCGTGCGTATGCATCGGCTCAGTAAGGCTAACTCCTGGTATTCCCAGCTATACCGCAGGGGGGTAGTTTAGGGGTTGTTGGCCTGAATCGATCCACCGCACCACCGCCGGTGTTATCGGTGCATGAGGTTACGAGGATGCCATCACCACTGCAGTTTTTCTTTTCAATATCTTTCTTGCAATGGGCAAGGTAAGCTGTTTAACGATACCTTTTGAGATGGGTTTCTGAAACACAGTTTACTCTTTTCTGCAATGCTTTTACATATTGTGTTTTAGCTTAAATATTAATGGAGCCCTATGGTATCACAATTATAGGAACAGGAAATATGTCGGAAGTATTTTGAGTGACGAAACAAATTCAGCGCGGTGTTGCCGACTGTTAATTGGTTGCGGGTGGCGGCGCCGAGACGGCGGCGGAACCTCCGCATGGTGCCCCCTCACATGCCCTTTCCACTCACCCTCCTGCTCGACCCTCTACAGCTCGCCGTTTTTATGAGCGAGAAGTCCACTGAGACCCGCACGAGTCTGGGCGATATGATATTAGTTTGTCTTCTTTGACCTTAGACTTATAGAATGCGAAGTTGCATCCATCACGTTACAATTTGATGTTTCTTTTTTATCGAGTCTAAGATCACATATATCATTTTTTGTTAGAACTTGAACAGATAAACGGATTTCCGTAATGCAAGAAACCCTACAAAAAGGAAATAAGGCTTTTGTAAAGAATCTCATATCCTCGCATGAAGGGAACTTGACGCAACATAATAGATGTCGTGGGTGACATTATTTTTCCATTTGGTAGGCTTATTTTCTTGTACGGGTTATCAAGTTAGGGACGGTAGAGCGCTAGGGGTGACTGCGGGGTGGGTCCGCAGGGCGGGGGTTGCGGGACGAGGGGTGAAGCTATCGACCGGCTGCCCTCCCCCCGGCGTGGCTCAGTTTCCGGGCGAGAGTCGCGCAGTCCGCCAGCGCCGCGCCGCGACTCCGTCACACGCTAGATAGTCAATTTTGGTCATCACCATGCTGATAGGACTCGTTCGGGACTCGGTAATGCAGTGCTTCTGCCACTCATGCCGCGCACCCGTTTTACCTGCAGGTTGGAATCGCCGTTGCCCTGGACACCAAATTTTTGTAATGTTAAAAACCGGCAACGCTGAAACTACTTACATTGCGGAGACAAACGCCCTTCGTGTTGTCAGATAAAAATAGTTTCTAAAACTAAGCTCTGTCTAAATTTAAAAATATGTATTCATAGCACGGAATTTGTAAGGTAATGTTTTTACTGTAATTTACTTGGTTTTAAGTTGTCGCTTTTTCTTAAATAGCCAGATTGAAGTTGGTATTGCTAGATTTCTTCAGCCACTATATTCTGGTTACATCTTAAGGATCTATTAAATGTCTGGTCTGTTATGGATTCTGCCGGCCGGCGGGGGGTGGGGCACCGGCCGGCTAGCTGAAGTGAAATTTGACGTAAATCACGTGATGCGCTATAACGCCAGAGGGCCGATAGATAGATGACGGCCGATATAAGCACGAATGAGCAAGTAAATGTCAACGACTTATCCCGGCCTTGTATGGCAGACTATTTGCAGATGTTTACCGTTATGTAAGAAGTTTTTTTGATATATTACTCATCTTTTCCTACGGCAGCAATCTAAGATCATGTTTTTGTTGGATTACGTAGCAATTTTAGTTGTAACGTGTACCGTAATTACATTTTTCTTCATTCTCCAGAACCGCCGCACTTCGTGTCTGTTCGGTCGAGTCGAGCCTTTCAAGGTTTATTAAATACCTGTCAGTCTGTGCCGACCCACAACAGCTATTGATTAAACATTACTGCATAATGTCCACCATTTTGTACCGGCTACGGATCGCGATATCATGGCATGCGTCCACAATTCTGCGCACAAAGCATAACCCGTATGCTACTGTCTGGCAAATCATGAGCGTGAAAACTTATTAACCCTTTCGGCGGAATTATTTCTTCAACTTACGTAATGAAATACATACTTGAATGTCATAACATTTAGTCAATTGAAATATACTTGTTAGGGGTGCCTGTGAGGGTATTTTGGATAACTACCTGTTTTCACATAATATCGTGCGTCAGATGAAGTTTTGTCACGCAATAGGTACTGATTTGCTGATGCTTTTTGTGGTTTGTAGAGTGTATGCGAGTCATATACAAAGCTCATATTGCATTGCATTTAGTTAGTCATTTCTTCATACCATTAAATACTATTTTTACTAAAAATGTTTTTATGTCTCAAATATTATACCCACCTTTGCGTGGTTTTATCTTTAAAGTTTATTGATATTCAATCCGTCAGGCCTTGATATTTAGCCTCATTTCTTCATAAAATGCTTCACAGAGTTTTTAGCCTTGGAAGTGTAATATACCGTAAAAAATATTCTGCAGAATCCCAGAAATGGCGCATTTCAACCATTAAATATTTTTTACGTAAAACGTGTGCAAAATGTAACAAGACTTGAACAACTTTACGAACACTGGTAAAGTATATAACTACCCATAGTACCCATACCCTACCTATAATGACAATGATAACATTTGTCACCACATTTCAAGCGTGTTCGCATCAGCAAACACGCCATTGTGAAGTGACAACAGGGGAGGTAGCATAATTATTTAGGAGACGATTATAACAATAGGGTTTAATTGGCTTAACAAGTCTGGCACCCTTTGTGGAGGGTGCGGCACGAGATTACAGATTTGATCATGCTTATTACCATGTCGTTTTGTTCAATAAACTTATCACATTTGCATTTTGATTCAAAGTTACTCTGAAAATGGATGTTTTTGAAGTCGGTCACTTGTGTTAGTTCTTTATGCCGAACTTTAGATAGCGTTTTCCTAAAAGGTTTAGTCAGATTTAGTTATATAAGGTCTCTTTTAAGTATGGCAATGAATTTGCAGTTATGCACAAAGTTTTGTGTATTACACAGTTACACTGTTTCCTGAGAACACATAAGAATGTCCAAAAGACAAATCAGCTCTTATTTCAGTCTTTCCAGCCCCAATTTCTAATCTTACCTCGCTACATATATTTTAAAGTAAGCACTAAGCAATCAATTCATAATAAACACCATGAAACAGTTTCTAGCAAAGTCGCACTAATTTTCTTAATGAGCGTTACTTGTATGAAGGATGTCTGTGGCTGGCCGCTATTCTGGAAAATTCTTAACGCCTGCATTCAACGTGTCTCTTATTTCTGCATCACCTAGACGGGTTTATAACACTCATTCATGCAAACGTTATTATTCCCTGCGGTAGTAAATTTACTTTCAGCTCCCCCGTAGTGTTTTTTAAAGCTCGGGTTTAAATATTTTATCAAGCTTTCCACGTATCGTGTGCCGCCGGAGGGTCTGCCTGAAGGACTTCTATTTGTAACTCCGTTTTTTATTCAATTACAATACGTGTTTCTAGTTTATTGTTTTTTTTACCCCTCCATTAGTATATGAATTATAGAGCTTTCGTTGCGCAAGATATAAGAGATATTATATAAGTATTGCTTGAAAAAAGAAGTAAAGCAAATGAGTGTAGGATAAGTTAATTTACCTTAGAAATAAAATTACATTTCGATTAACATTGAATCTCTCATAAAATGTTCAATGAAATTAGTGACCACTTGAGTACAAGGTTTGTTGTGTTTTGATTTCATATTCTAAAGAATTTGTTTAAAACCGCTCAAATTATTTGTGTAAATTAAAAAAAAATACAATAAAAGAAAGAATAAAGAGTCATAATTTCAATCTCTTGTTAATTTTTTTTATTCCCATTACTGAGATAGCATCGTAGCGGACTAACTTTGGAAACTAAATCGATCTTACGTCATATCATAAATCTTATCTAATCGTGCTTCGGTATATTGTTTGTCATAAAATTAGCTGTCAGTATAATAATTTCAAAGTTTTTGCCATTCTTCTTGATTCTTGTAAACTACGACACCGTCCAAAGGCCTCTTTGTTACATGAACGCAAATTTAACAAGCCTTACCTTGTTCAAACTTTAGTCATGAATTGGTCGAAAATTAAAGTTTAAAGTCTGCATAGTCCGCGATGTAAACGGGGACTTAGTTCTGCCGTGAGGGATTATCCGCATTTGCGCCGAATAATGCCAACGCTCCGTCATTCCCCTCACGTAGCGGGCTCTCGTCTTACCACGTCCTGTCGCCTTTATTACCTCGATACTATTACCGAGGTCCCCAACAACATAAGTTGCGCCCGCAAATTTCTAATAAATAACTTTTCATTCGATCCTATTTTGTACAGTACCTCAACTTTAGGCAATTCGTTTATATTATAATCCTAATCTTTAGGCAGTCCACAACTGTGCACTTTTCCAGGAACTTTCTGCCTCGCACAACAAAACTGTGAAATGAACTGTCGCCTGCAGTATTACCGACCGTATACCACCTTCAAACCTTCAAGAAAAGAGCTTACTCCTTCTTAAAAAGCCGGCAACGCACTTGTGACGCCTTTGGTGTTGTGGATGTCCATTAGCGAAGGTGATCGCTTACCATCAGGATATACGTCTGCTCGTTTGCCCCCTATATCATAAAAAAATAGCTTTTGTCTATTTGATTTTAAAGGTTTAAAGAAATAAAAGCTGTTCTTTCATATTAAACCAAAATGATAAAATACATCAGTCTTATTGTTCGCGTCGTAATCATTGTCAAACAGACTGTCACATAATTCACTGTGACATACCTACTTCAATCTAATATACTTTTGACGTATTAAGAAAGGCTTAACCTTAAAAGATTAGTCAGGCGACTTCCATGTCGGCTATAAAAAGTACTTTTTTTTATTTTATTTTTTAAGGGGCAAACGAGCAGACGTTTCGCCTGATGGTAAGCGATTACCGCCGCCCATGGTACACCAGAGGTGTCACAAGTGCGTTGCTGGCCTTTGGGGAATGGGGAGGGGAAGGGGGATGGTGAGGGGGATAGGGGGCGTTGGATTGGGGTATGGGCCTCCAGTATCCTCACTCACTCGATGAAACACAGCGTAAGCGCTGTTTCACACCGGTTTTCTGTGAGGCCGTGGTATCACTCCGGTCGAGCCGGCCCATTCATGCCGAAGCGTGGCTCTCCCACGGTAATACACGAATAACGGAAACTTCAGGAAACACGAATAGCGGTATCGTAAAACCTGTTTTATGCATGTATGTTATGATACGTGTCATCGACTCATTAAATTCTCGTTTTGACTATTTATGAGGGCTATTAGCTGTAATAACTGTAGATAGGCACACATAGGTATTGCAGGGACATCCTTGTCCAGCTATCGTTTATGGACTGTACATAACATCGTCGAATGTTTGTCTACATAACAACATCGTCGAATGGTTTCTTGCAGTCACGTTAATATCGATTGCCGATTCATTAAAACGTGGGTCCGAATACTCTTCAAATATACATTAGTCGGTACGAATTCGTCGACCGTAATCGTTATTCGATTGTCCTTTCATGATGTTTGGGTGAATGTTAACTCGACGCTCGCTGTTGTAGGGCTGGACTGAGGTAATTGTTATCGATGTTTTGTGATCTAATCCAATCGATTTTGGAATTCAGTGGGCAAGACTGTTTATTCTTGATATTTGCTTTTTTGTTAGATATAATTAATGATTTGAATGGGAGCAATGTTTTGAATAAAAAATATAGGGTCAGTTTGTCTCTGAGTAAGTAGTTGGCGTCTGTCGGAGTTCTGAACTCCGCTGATGTTCACTGTTTTCTACCTATAGCTCACCGAAGGTCGGTTCCCGTCAAGAAACCACTCGGCAAACCCAGAACCAAGCAGCCGAAGAAGGTCAAGTTTATAAGTAAGTGATATTAGAATGTCATTTGTATTTAGTATTATTCCAGTTTCAGATGCAAATATTAAAACTGAAACAATTTCTCGATTTCTTCAATACAGCATTAGTAAATAGATTGTCAATTTAAACACATAAAACTGGCCGACAGTCTTTGTAATTTTACAAATTGCTACTAAAGAGTAAGCTGGTGGTTATAAGACTTGTAAGTAAGTGCTACAAGACAAAATGTACCTAAGTTTTTTCTTTTCAGAAAAAAATACAAATTACTGCCTGGAGCTGGGCTTTTTGTCCTAAAGTGTTTACACTGCGTCCCTAAGACCCTTTTCATAGACACACTTTGGAGAGCCCCTTAAGGTAGTTCCTTTTGTGTGTTGGGTCAAGGGTTTTTACCCCTTTTTAACTGAGTTATTGTAGCGAGTATGTATTGTTTTCCTTTTTTGATATATTTTTTAGTGCTTTACTAAAATGAAGCTTTTATAAATTTTAATGTGGGAAACACCAGTTTACCTCAAACTTAAGTTAACTTAAAATGCATTAAATTAATAACTTCAAAAGAAGTTGAGGTACTGAATGAAAAAAAAAGGTTTGTGATGTCACAATTTATAACGAATGATTAACATATTTTGAACGGCTAAATGAAAACGACCATATATTTAAAAAAATCAACAATAACATTGTACACGTAAACTAAATTTAGTATTTTATAACTTGCACATTTACATATTAGGAACTTTAGTACTTTTACCTTGGTTTTTTTATTGTTAATTTAATTCTATGCGTGTTAACTTTGTAAAATAAATTTGGAATAATAAAAAGTACTATCTATAATCACTACCAAAAAGCTTATAAAAATATTATTTCAGCTTTAATACACAAAGGTATTAGTCACGTATTTTCCGCCCGCCATAGTTTACAGACAGTCATCATACACAACGCAATTGTAATGCAGCGCGGTGAGCTGGTGACTCACGGGGGTGGCAGGCGACAGTCTCCTAGACCGCCTTACCCTCACTCCACACGGTCCCAGCTCCCGATAATTAATGCAGAATTCCTGTTCTCGTGCCGTTGCTTTTACCCGACCTTGAATATAACGCTAATTTACCACAACGCGTTTCGTTTTAAGAATGCCACCCCTAAACGTTCGGGAATGTAATTTAATGAGTTTAGTTAGTGTATTCAAACGGTATGTTAATTAACGCCTGTAAATTTATGGGTAATTTGTAAAGTATTATAGGGAATTTTGTGGGATTTTGTGAATTTCGTAGCTGAGATGACAGCTAATAGTTTTGTTGTGATAAATTACTTTTTAGGTAAAATAAATTTAGACACAGTGTTCAGTACACAAGTGTTTTAATTTAGACAAATATATAAGTCCGTTCGTCTATGAATGAGCTGTTTTGACTGTTATCATTTTTAGTCATGTTTCTAGTGTTGCAAAACCAGTTATAAAAATAAAAAAGCCTAAAATTTGCATTAAACGTAATTTATTATCATTTTTGTTTGGCATTGTTGAACTGAAAATGGCACGTGATTCGTCATCATCATCATCATCATCATCATCAGCCTATCGCAGTCCACTGCTGGACATAGGCCTCTCCAATTGCACGTGATTCGTATGTTTTAAATATTAATACAATAAGTACATGTAGTAAGTATTAACAACTGGTATAAGTAAAAATGAAAAGGAAAATCTCTTTTTCTTTTCATGCTTGTGTAGGGCTCTCGCTCCCATAGAATAAATTGCTTTGTCTTTTGTGTTCAATGGCTATACTTTTTGAACTGTAATGTAGAAATTAAAGCGTTATACGTTTTGGTTTAGAAAAATATGCGTCATCTTAAAATCAATCCAAGTTTAATGTACATAGAGTGCATAATACTACTAAAATGTACGTATTATTATATCGCCTGTGAAGGTACTCTTACGTTATGTAAAAATAAAAACACTAACATACACTTTCGCTTATCTCATCTCCCTGAAGGATCAAAGGTACTTAGTGTTAAACCTGGTACGGCAGAACCCTTTGTGTACGAGTCAGAATTGCACTTGCTCTGTTTTATGTCATCACTCAAGTGCGGAGCGGCCGTAATAAAAGTCCACTTAATCTTCAGAGTGAGTCATGTGTGTGTTTTTAATGATAGGGTTGTAACTCATAGTCCTGAATCCGTATTTCATGTCATCTCTAATTAAATCAAAAATGAGAACGTTCAGTTCAAAGGAGCATACCATTTGCGGAAAAACTAAATCGATTATGCTCAAACTTTGTCTCGATATACACTATATACCTGCTCCAAAGATGGTGTATTTATTTTTTTTTACTTATATTTGTTCTCTATCTCTCACCAATGCAACCAAAATACGGAAAAGTGAAACTTGATAGGATACAGCTAGTATTACATACACATACATCCACACTCAAATCTCCGAAGAGTCCGAAGGTGTAGGCAGATGTTTTAAACAGCCAAAAGTCAATATTGCCAAGTTCCTTAAGTAATTCACCGAAGATGTGAGTTTCGTCGTCTCTAAGTACAGGGTCGTAAGAGGTACGCGGGACTGGTGCTAATCGTGATCCTCAGACAGTGGAGACTGTTTTCAGGGAGAGAAAGAGACATGAACCGAAACAATAGAAAATAAATATTTCTAACACAGATAGACAGGAGGACATACTTACAAGAAATACCTCGAACTTGTCAGGGTTACACCTACTCAACCTGGAGACTCCAAGAAGCTGTACGTCGATTATTGTGGTAAATAGTAGTCTATGTCCTTGCTCAAAAATCAAAGGATCTCTATAGTGAATTTCTCTCAAATCTGTTCAGCTGTTAGCTATGAAATCGTAACATATAAAGTTCCTTTCAAAATTCAAATTTATTACATTAGTATGAGATATAGATTATTAATGGCAACCCTATAAATAAATACAGTAGTACAATTATCTTTTACTGTTTGACGGAAAGTTCTTCGGGTGATTGAACTTCATTTATAAGCAACAAAGGTATGATCATGAATCACCTTTGTTGTTGTAATGACGATACGATATTTATAACAGTACATTCAATACCTAAATAACCTTTCAGCTAGGAATACTTTTTGTAATTTGTCATTCTATAAGTAATGTGCCCACAGAATATATAGTTAGGGTATCTTTACAGATTATATTTATTTTTAACCCAACTTAATTATGAATGCTCCTTTGTGATGTACCTACAATTGTTTGGTTTTGTTTAGGTTTTTATTTCTGTTTAGTTTCATTATTGATTCAAATTCATTGAACACGACAATAGAGAAGAAAATTTAAGAATAATCACGCTCATATCTTTACATACTATAAAAAAATTAATTCACTTCAGCTCTCTGTTCGCTTAAATCTTTGAAACTACTCAACGAATTTGAATGTAGTTTTCAGCAACATAGAGTGATTCAGGAGAATGTTTTATATGTATATTATAGTATAGTAGGGGAAATTCAAAGACTTCTGCCTGTAGCAGAGCCATGTCGCTAGTACCATATAAATATAGGTAAAATATATTAACCGCATTCAAATTATGTCTCAATAAGGATTGCTTTTGTGTACTGGTGTAACAGATGGGTTGAGATTGAAATTTGTAATTGAATATTTTCGAGTATCGGCCACTGGAGAGCTTTATAATAAACCTTCGTTATATATTATGAACGATTATAAAACGTAATATTTTGTCTTTAGCTAATACGTGTGTATAAGGTTTCAGTTTTCTTCTTTTTTTTTTAACATGTATTTACGATATATAAATACTTCAACTAATATTGGATTACTAAATTGAGAAATTAAATAACACCTTTCCAAAAATAAATGGCGACCCTCGAACTTTAACCGTGGGAGAGTCACGCTTCTGCACAAATGGGTCGGCTCGACCGGAGTGATACCACGCGCTCACAGAAAACCGCCGTGTTTCACCGAGTGAGTGAGGATACCGGAGGACCATGCACCGACCCCTCCCCCACTCCCTTCCCCATCCCGAAAAGGCCGAAAAACGCACTTGTGACGCTTTTGATGTTGCGGGTGGGTGTCCATGGGCGGCTGTAATCGCTCAACATCAGGCGATACGTCTGCTCGTTTTCCCCATATTTCATAAAAAAAATATGGCGGGTGATTTATTTGTACACACATAAGTGCACTCATTTAAGGGAGTTTTAACAAAAGAGTATTTATTCCTTAAATTTGGTTTTTTTTTTGACAATTATAGACAGTAATTAACTGAAGGGGTTATTAAATTGGGATACCCCTTCACTTATGGGAGACCACAGCAAGCACAATGAAAAAAATTTAGAATTTAAACATTATACCGACTATAATGTTAGTCCTTAAGCCCAAATTTCATTGAAATCGGTGTAGTGGCTTAGTTGTTAAGGTATTATAGACAGACAGAATAACTTTCATGAATTTATATTAATAATAAGTGCCTATGGATGTTATAAGTTCAGAATCGCATACATATCCTTACAATTCATATAACACTGTAACAGTTGAATGATTTACAACCTATCGTGTTATGGATTCAACTAAATCAATTTATGGTCGTATTATTGATTAAAAAATCTCATTAGTACAATTCTTCCACAGCTACTGAAATCCGCTGCCAAGAGATGGCGAGGGGCGGTCTGGCGTATGAGGTAATCTTGGCGGAGCCTGTGGGCGTGCCGGTGCCCCGACGTGCTGACTCTCCCGAAAAGACACCTTCAGTGGAAGAAATCCAGGAGAAATTGAAGGCAGCTGAAGAGAGAAGACGTGTAAGTACTCAATTCGTTTCTAAAGCATCATACCTACTCATATTTTGGATCTGCATAACATTTTTTTGTTAAACAAACCATATATAATAATTATAGGCCAATTTAAAGTTTCCGTTAGTGTTGCTTTGGCATTCTAAAGAGAATAAAGACTTCTTCGCTATGTACCTTAACCTGCATAAATAACAGGATTCTAACTCATCGGGGACATTTTGTCTCTCGTGGGAACACACAAACAAAAGAAACACGTCGCTCGTTTAAACGGGATTCATTTGTTTCGGCTGTCTATTTGCCTAAAGAAGGAATAATACATCACAGATATACGTTTCAGAATTAATTGCATTCTCTCACATAAATCTTGCTAATTTATTCCCTTTTAAACTACCTTACAATATAAAGCATTTGAATTACCGTCACAAAATAATTAAAAAAATAAGTGATGGATTAAGAATAGAGAGTTTTACCACAACTAAACATGTTGTGGGTTTCGTAGGAGACATCTAGCAAACGACCCAGTGAAACGGCTCTGCAAAGAGTAGGTTAACTTGACACAAACACTATACAAGCAAAATTCCTCTGGCTTGCGTAGGTTAAAAACTCCAAAAACAAGAAGCCGATATTAGGACGGATGTTAGGTTTTTTTTTACATCTCCCACATTAGGAATATACATCCTGTGTCGCGGGGAACTTTACAAACATACATGAAACGGACACAATGAACACCCAAGCTCAGAACAACATATGTGGATTACACAAAGTGTTATTCCACGTGGGATTGGAACCCACAACATTTGGCGCAGTAGAAAGCGCCGTGGAGCCGTGCAGTAGACTCTTGATGATAATGTAAGAAGTAAGAATTCGTATAATAAGTTACAAAATATGTTATAGAGCTTGGAGGCAAGCCGAATGGCTGCTATTGCGCAGAAGATGGCGAAGATCGAAGAAGCATCTCGGATTCGCAGCGAACAGACGAACAATTTTATCGTCACCACGAAGGAAGCGCTCGATGCCAAGATGGAGACGCATGAAGAGAAGCGTGAGGCGTACATCAACGAGCTGCGAGCGCGTCTGAAGGACCACTTGGAGGCTGTCGAAAAGACCAGGTAATATTTTTACCCGACTATGGCAAAACCAAGTGTAGTGTAGGCTTCAGCAGTTTATGTGTATTGTATGTTTCATTGTTGCGCTTAAACTACTGAACTAACATCAATTCGACATAATGGCCGGTGACATAGCTATATAAATATTTAAAAGCCTTTTTGATATCGTGTTTCGTTGGCGAGTGCGAGAGCGGAGGCCCAATGATACAGAAGCATCACTGGGCCGCCATGGTGTGGGTCACCATGCTGCAGTGTTGCATTACCTGTATTCGCAATGAGTGTGGTGACCACCACTTTAGGATTATATTTATGCTTTCCGTCAAGCAGAGCAGAGTCAATCTGTAAGGGTAGTTTTTAAACTTTATTTGTTTTAAAAGTTTTCAGCCTTCGACGTCGGTTTATATCAAATCTCAAATTCATTTTAAAAAAGTGTGTCGATTAAATCAGCTTGGTTAATTCATTTTAGTTTATTTTGGAAGCATATTCTCACCTCGTTTACAACGGCATTAAGGTCCAGTTCAACGGTTATTGTGAAAGTTTAACATAGGTCCCGGCATTTCAGATAGATATATGAGAATATTTGAGAAATAAAAGTTGCTGATAAATATATGTATATCTCACATATATTTCTCTATCCAAGACTTGTGGAACCGAACTAAAATTTGTTATTACTATACAGATAAATATGAATAGAAAAATGAATTGAAATTCGTTATTACCTACGTAGTGTCGTTTGTTATTATATAAATGTTCATTAATCATTATCAACAACCCATAATGTTCCACTGCTGGGCTCGGGTCTCCTCTCAGGAGGGGGTAAGGCCATATGTATAACGAGGTAACATATATTAATGTTATCTACAGTTCAATTGCTTTCGACATTTGTATTATGAAGTAAAATCATCCATGGGCAATGTCAGATCCATGCATGCATGGTCTTACAACTATTAACCTTTTAAACAAAGCGGACTAAATCGGCTGATGATCAAAGTAGTGGTGACTGACAGATGATTGTCAACCAACCAACCAATTTGTCTGATCCATTGTCCTTGTCTCCCACTAGACTGACGCTGGAGCAGCAGACAGCGGAAGTGTACAAGGCGATCGAAGAGAAGATGAACACGGCCGCTGACAAACGTGATGAGAACATCAAAAAGATGCTGGAGCGACTTCGTGAACATGTAACTATTGTTATTCAGAATTACTAATAATAATAACTTAACATATCCCACATACAAAACAAAACAAAACAAAAAAAGTATAAATGTATTTATATCAGTTGTGTAGGTACTACACAACTGATATAAATACATGGCTTTACTTAGTTTGGGACTAGAGGGCGTTGTGTGAGAAATCTCCGAATTTTTTTTTTCATTTTATTTATTATATATTAACTGATCAGGATTAAAGTTAATTAATAGGGTGGAGTATAGGACAAGAGTTCTATTAAATATTAATTGGTGTTGGTATTAGGAGGAACAGGTGAAGAAGGTGCGTGCTGGCAACCAGGAGCGTTTCCAGCAGCTCGAGAGCGCGATCCAGGACAAGCTGCAGCAGGCCGCCGATCGCCGCCTGCTCATCGAGGCCGAGCAGAAGGAGAAACTACGCAATCACGTGAGTTTCAACCATCCAACCATTTTCTGTCTGTTTTCTGTTGTCTATTGTATTAGATACCCTCGTTGTTCGTGCGAATCGGTTTGAAGGGGTTATTGGAATTGATTAAGTATGCAAACTAAAAAATAAAAAAAAATTAAGAATTGTTTGCATTTTCTCATGTTTTAGTTAAAATCTTTTGTGTTCAAATAATATTAATTAAATACAAAAGAAATAATATATAATATTATTCCAAAAACCATAGTTCCCAAAACCAATTCAAACTGGTCTCCAGCTTAAAAATCTACAGCTTATATATAAATTCATCTCATTATATATGTCATTAGCATGAGATATATGCATGTTTGTTTTTATTTTATTTTTATTTTTTTGTTAATTCATAAACGCAGAATATTAAGCTAGCCGAGGTCCGTTCGGCCGCAACGGCGAAAGTCGAAGTAATCACTAAGGACATCGAAACTAAACTGACAACCGCTGAACAAAATAGGGAGAAGGAAATACAGAAGAAACTAGATTTCGTCAAAAAGGAGGTTTGTGTTGTCATCCTTTTATTATTATGTTCAGGAATCAAGAAACATTTTTAAGTTTAGTATTAATTGTCATAATGGAATATAAGGAAGGGTAGAATATCAGGGAAGAATATAAACAACAAACTATAATGTAATAAAATCTAATGTACAATATTCTAAAAAATAGCTTTTTTTATCTTTATCATGCATATTTCAAGTTACGGTGTAAATCAAATGATGTAGAATCAGTCGTGTGACGTCATACATTTATAGGTCAACTTTGGGGTGGAAACAAAAAAGTACCTTTTACAACATTTTACTTTTTATCAATTTTCTTTGTTTAATAATATAACATAGAAACATTAAAAATTAATATTTATGCAAAAAATAAGGTTTTTAATAATCCACACAAACTATAACATCCGAATTGTTGTAAAAAGTTTCTGACTTGATAAAAATTATGCAGCTTTGGGTCTTGATTTTTTAATATGTTTTACCAAAAATGAGTGTACAGAATCTGTTGCATGTGAGATGTCTCAGAGTTATCCATAACATGTATGTGTGTGATCAGGAGCGGCGCGCGGAGCTGGTGCGGCAGAACAAGAGCGCGCGCGTGGACGTGGCCGCGCCCGCCACCTCGGGCTAAGCGCCCCCCTCCCCCCACCGCCCACAGCAACACCGCTAACTGCATACACGGACGAGCGCCCGTTTCAACCCCTGGAACTCCTCCCACAACTTCTGGTGATACCGCCCTCCGATCGCGATCACTCGGGTCGTGTTGCTAGACCACTACATAATAGCAGCCAGTCCTCCTTTGACGTTTCTTAGTGACGTTTTTTTACCCTGGCAACTTTCACTCTGATCGTCGACGGTGCGATCGTTCATATTGTGGAATTAAATTCCTGTTGAATTCGCAAGGCTTATCTTGTAGAATCGAAACCATGTAGTGAACGAATCGAGATAACGGATGTAATAGGATAAAAATAGTTGCCAGCGTAAAAAAAAAAGGTTTGTGTATGAGTTAGTGTTGCCACGTGTAACTATACTGTTAGGGTTGTCACGCCGTCGGTAATTGCAAGTCGTTAGACGGTCGCTTAGCGAGCGTGTACAGTACGCTCTTTGCATTTATGTAGTGTTATAACTTTGTTGATGTTCAGTTTCGAGGTTTTCGGAGAGAATTAGGACCCGGATGGGCTGGTACCGACGCTACTAGTGTTTCGAAGCTCAAGGGATGAGAGAGAACGTCATAAATTACTACTCGATTGTAAAAAATAGTCGTTGATTTCTTGCCAGTGTCACTTATTGCGGTGCAAATGTGTCTACTTGTTACAATAATAGTAATTTATGAGGATAGTTTTAAGGTCTTTTGGCTGGTCCAGTAGCAAATTTGTACCTCGGTGTTAAACGTGAAGGCGGCATTTAGACGGCCGAAATAGCGTCGGTGTTGTAACATATTTAAATATTGTGATAAAAAATTATATAAAAAAAGATATTTGTCTAAAAATAATCCACGTGGACGGCATCCTCACAATATTTGTGTTACACCCCAGACGCGCTTACTTGGTGACATCACGATGTCCCTCGATCATGCTTACGCATCTTAATTCGAAATTTATATATATTTTTTTTTTAATGGCAACATCGCTGAACACTTTAAATACCAATGATTATGGCCTACTTCGTATAACTTATTTGAAAGTCTTAGACGCGATTACATTGAAACCCAAATTTTAGTATTCCAATGGATAATGTTGTCCCTAGTTCAATATTTTCGCATCTCAAATTGGCGTACTAAAAGTTGGACGATTGCACACAGGGTTCTGTAGCTAAACAACTGCAAATATAAAAAAAATGTTTCCAGACACTTGAATTTTTTCATACACTTAGCGGTGCAGAGGCTAGCTAGTTGTTTTTTATATGGAACCCACGGCAAATGTACGAATGAGTTACGTAAGCAAGCGAAGGAGGGAGACGGTGAAGCGATCATTAACCCTTATCGTTAGTTATAGACTTATATCATTATTTTTAATGTTTATCATACGCAACAGTATTTTTAGGATGGTATAATCTAAATTTAAGTTTAATTCACGTGTGATCGCCGTAACGCTATTAATTGTCCATTACTAACGTTCATGTTGTGTTTACGTCGGGAGATGTGTCGCGATTGTTAGCTTGCGCTGGCGGTCTGCGCCTGCGCAACACTGGAGTAGGGTTGTCGCGTGTTACTTTCGTTTATGATCTCAATCGGACACAGTAGTTTATTAGTTAACAGCGGAAGTGCCTCAATGTATTCGGTGATCGGCTCTCGGATAATATCAATAATGTAACGTGTAAAACTGCCTTTCATAGCGTTTTATATTTTTTTAATGGTAGAGGGCGGGGACGCCGGACGCGAGCTAGGACACGCGGGCCGTCGCGACCGTCGAGTGAGAATATCCTTGTATGTATAGTATATATTTGGCATTCATTAGCGTCGGTCTGGATACGATAATAATTGTATATAATGTTAAGAGATGATGTGTCGTCGCTTGGCGGGGCTGCTTGCCTGCTTCTGTTCTATGTTACTGACGCTGGTACGAGTAAGGAACTAGGTGTAAGTTAATAGCTTGTTTCTCGGTGAAGAAGTGTAAACCTCTGACCAATTTGCCTTGGGTATTGTATAGCCTTTTACTAATCTCACGATCGAGACGAATCATGTAAGCGATGCAACAATATAGCTTTTCCGATAATTATATTATGTTTTTCGTAATTTTTGCGTAATGTTAGTCACTCTCCTATCTCTTATTATGGTGTTATTATCGTTAGTTTTTATATTTTATGTGATGAAATTATATTATAATAATGTGCTTCAGTTTGTGAGGTATATGAAAATTGCTGTTTCAAGTGCAGGCAACTTTTGTAGTTTCATTGTCGTATTAAATAAAGTCATAAATACTAATAAATTATGTGCTGTTTTATTTAACTCTTCACTGAATAAAGTGCTATCTCAATATAATTCTTTACAACTTAAATTTTCGGCGGTATTCGTCAGATCCCTTACTCTCAAGTTAACCCGTAACGCCATGTCAGTGTTCTCATTTAATTATTTATTTATATCTACATACAAGTGATAGTCCGGTGGTCAAATTCGACCATAATTCATTTTTTTTTCTTCACTCCTTTATATGAACTAACTATGCGAAATTTTATACTCCTCTCTTTGCATAAGTTGTGTAATAAGGGATACAAAGGTATTTTATGTATTCACATTTTTGGACGTGTGAAAGTAATAGATAACAAGAAAGATAAAGACTTGGGTAAGAATTTGAAAGAAATTGAAAGCGTTATTGAGAAAATATATCGAAAGTAGTAAACTCATAGTATATTTTTAATGTTTTTAAGAATGGATGGATTTAAAATATTTTTCTTCTTTTGATGAGATGGCAACCAGCCGGATCAGCTATTTCTGCCAATGTCAAGTATTTAACGTCTTCAATTCTGAGTCCTCAAGTCTTCGTCTTGATGAAATTAATGATAAAAATTATGAAAAATGTGGATGACATGAAATGGGGACCTACTTTCGAAAAAACAAGAAACGATCTCCAATAACTATGAAATTATTTAATAAATACGATCTCTCCGATCTTGAAATATTCTGAATTACGATTGAGAATGGGAGAGTTTATCAATCAAATGTCTTCTCTATGCTGATAACCTGGTACTACTTGCGTCGACGGCAGAGGACTTGCAGGAGATGGTAACACTTATGAATTTTTCTACAAATAAAAGACGAAAGTATACAGTGTGACCAAGTGGTTGATTTAAAACTACTTTTTCACAAAGACACTACGAATTTCTCGGATCTTACTTATGTAACAAAATTAATCGAATTTTATCCCTATATCCCCTAACTAGACAACAATGCAAGATAGCAATATCCAAATGGCTACAATCCTCGGATTATGAGAAAATTGACCAGCTCTTGGTTATAAATTCGTAACTACATATCATGTACACGCAGCACCATAACCTTACACCCACCTATTTTTTTTTCATTTGATGATATGGCAACCAGCCTGATCAGCTATTTCTGCCAATGTTAAGTATTTAATGTCTTCAATTCTAAGTCTTCCAAGTCTTCAAGTCTTCGTCGTGATGGAATTAATGATAAAAAATATAAAAAATGTGGATGACATGAAATGGGGACCGTCCTTGGCAAAAACAAAAAACGATCTACACCCACCTATAAACAGACATTCACTCACACATAGACATACACATTCACTCACACAGATATACACATTCATTCTCACACACTCACACACGTACATATGCTCACTCACTCCTCAATCATACAGACACTGATACAGACACATATATCCAAACATGCTTTTGCACTCTTTTCTATTGTATTTGACTGTTTTCATTCACTGGCCCTGGAGGTCTGTACCTCCAGGGTCAGTGAACCTAGTATAGACTCCAGTCTCTCACAGGGAGACGTGTTTTGTGATGTATTGTATATATTGAATGTATCTTCCCTTATGGTGAGAGAAATACATGCACTAGTATTATTCTCTTTATTAGAATATACATATAAAAACATACGTTTAAAAATATAAAAATAGTAGACCACCGACTTCTGGTACAGGGACCAAGAAATCGGTGGTTAGGGCTCCAAAGGCAGGAACCTCCTCACAATGCGAGCTGTGTCAAGAAGGACTGCCTTCTGCATCAGACCCTCGTCGAGGCTCTTGGCTATCAATCCGTGAACAGACAAAACTATCGGAACAATGATCACCGAATCTACATTCCACATATCGACAATCTCGTGAGATAAATCCAAATATTTCATTTGTTTTTCATTTTCAACATACACGAGAATCTCGTCATGAGGAACGGCGATGTCGCAAATTATTGCGCGGCGCTCCTATCGACCTAACATCACAATGTCAAGTTTATTAGGAACAATAGTCCTGTCTGTGATAATAGATCGCTCCCAATATATCTTCGCATGACCATTCACGAGAACTGCGTCGGGTATATATCACTAGTATATGGCACCTCTGAATTCACAAGTTTGTATTTAAGGGCAAGCTGTCGGTGTACTATCTTGGCTACTTGGATGTGCCTGTGCACATATTCGCCATTAGCAAGACGAGAACAACCAGATCTATATGCCTAATACATATTATTATTTTGATTTTTCGTTTAAGAGAAGGTTGGGTATTGAAAGAAGATGTAGTGACAAGGATTGAAAAGGGCATCTTTCGATGGTTTGGCCATTTAGAGATGATGGATGATAGAAAACTTACGAAAGAAATTTATAGAGCGTATGTGTGTGGAAGTGTCGGAAGAGATCGTCCACGGCGAACATTTACCGAAGAAGATGAAAAAGGGTATATTAAGAGCATCAGGAACCGACGAGCACGCATGCAGCGATTGATGAATAGTAGTATAGTCATGATCTTAATCATTTGCACTTCAAATTTTGTTTGAATCATCTTTTTTATAGCTGTTAAAAACTAAGTAACTACTGATAAATTTTCTAAATTCCCTTTTTTTTATTAGTTATAGAGCCTTGTTTAGTATAATTCTTATTCGCTATATTGTGTAATGTGAAAATAAAGAAAATTGTATTAGAACGTGTAGCCAAACAAATCGGCTTAGTTTCACAAGACCAAATCATGAATAAATATTGTTTGAATTATTTGTTATAATAACGTCAGTTGCATGTATGTTTGCATCTTACGGGATTTGGATATGTTTATACTGTTGCAATGGAAAAACAAATTAAAGGTGCTTCCTGGTCACACTGAATATAAGACTGATATTTTTTTAAAATTATTCTAAGGAGATAAAATGCAGGCTGAAATCAGAAGAATTCAATTCAAGAAGCCGTTATTGAGTGAGAAATATTTTTTATTGATTTTTATGTATTTACATTGGCAAACAGTGGCTATATAGGTAGTAGAGCAATTGCATATAATTATATGGTGGAATGCTCGTGACTCCGCGAAGCTGTATATCTGTAGTCGTCAGAATGATGTCCTTGTGGAGCTTCAGTCACTGGACACCCGGAAAGCCAGTGTACTTGACGGTATTCATGCGGTAATTCTTAAGAATTGTGCACCAGAATTGTCTCTTGTATTAACGCGCTTGGATCTCCTGTCCTATTTCTTAGGAATTGTTCCAGAGGCCTGGAGAAAGGCGAACGTTCAAACTATCCCTAAAAAGACGACCGTTTAGATCCGGCTAATAGGCGACTTTAGCCATCACTTCTTTTCTTTACATCTTTGTAAGGTGCTCGAACGGATCATCAACAAGCAATTGGTCCATCACCTGGAAAATCACTCGTAGCTTAAGGATCGGCAATATGGTTTAAGGCAGAAACGATCCGAGTCCATATTATTCATAGAAAAGACCTAAAATCGGAAACAAATATTTGCAGACTATACAAACAGTTAGTCCGACCCGGGAACCGAATAAAAGAACTTAAGAACAGCAGTCGCATACGCTACCATTAGGCCACCAAGGCAGTATAACTGATTAAAACTTTATATCAAATTGTAATATTTATTTTTGATCACAGGTGTACAAGATGCAATATGTTACCTAAATGTGGTGACTTACGTTACCTATGTGTTTTATGCTAAAATTTATTTTTGTGACATAATTAAAATTATATCATAAAATTAAATTTGATTGATATTATAACTAAAATGTTATTCATTAGATCACAAAAATAATTACAGACTCACATTATTTAAAAAGTCGGATATTGAGTATGTTTTATTAATTAAAAATGAAAACGGTGATTTTCTGAAGCGATAAGTATTTTTAACATGCATTTTGGCAATTTATTGTAGACGAGACGCGTGTTTGTCGGTTATCGCAGAAAAGATTCTTCCTCAAGGTCCTTCCTCAAGAATCAAAGTATCTCCATGCCAAATTTCAATAAAATCGGATTGAAAGCAGGGTAGACAGACAGACAGAGTTACTTTTACATTTATAATATAAGTATGCAAGTATGGATTTTTAGTACCATAGCGAAAATACTCTTATGGTGCAAAGCAGTTCTACCTGCTACTAAGTGTAGTGTAACAGATCTACATAAACTAAAGAATAACCTCAAAGAATTTATCATTCTTAAAAACTTAACAGCTTCATAAATTCTTCAGCTTCATATGTTTAAGCAAGGCACTGTCAGAACGCAAAGTATCGAGTAAAAAAGTATTGGTATCGAAAGGAAAGGAAAAGTACTTGATACCACAAAGTAATGATGCTTTTTTCGTGTCCCAATCAACAAATAGTTTTTTGTTTCAAAGTAGGTGTTCGAGGATAAAATATTTTAGACGTATTACTTTCTCCAACTTGGATAGGCTTGATTTTTTTAATAAAAATTATAAATGATCTGTTAAAATACATCTCAAGAGACTCCGTCTCAAAATGGTATCAATGAAAACATCAAATGTCAAATAACTTCACGTTTCTCTATGGTAATCGAAGATGGACGTCCACTCCGTCGCGCCAACAAGTTTTACGTTTCAGTAGATTGTTGTTTTGCGTATTTTTGAGTGAATGTACTTAATACTATAGGTTATTGTTTATTTTGTAGTTTTATAAAAATAATTGCCTGTGTTATATATCTGTTCTTTAGTGAAAGGTAGAACAAAATGGATTCCATTAAGGAAAGTAAACGTAAAAAAGAAAAATACAGCGACGATGAGGGAGAGAAACGTAGAGAAAAGAAGTTAAAAAAAGCGCGAACCAGGTCTAGATCTCCTGCCCAAAATCGTGAAAAGGATTCGCGGCGTAAGCGTAGACATTCCAGGTCAAAATCACCTCAAGTTTCAGCAAAACAGGACAGATTTGTTAAAGAACCTGAAGTGAAAAAAGAACAACCAGTGCGTCGCGCAAAGGAAACAGACATGTTAAACACACGAACTGGTGGAGCTTATATTCCGCCCGCTAAACTGAAGATGATGCAAGCTCAAATTACTGACAAAACCTCTGCAGCATATCAGAGACTCGCATGGGAAGCTCTAAAGAAATCAATACACGGTCACATCAATAAGATCAACGTAGGCAACATTGGAATTATAATCAAGGAGCTTCTCAAAGAGAATATTGTCCGTGGTAGAGGATTGCTATGCAGGTCTATTATACAAGCTCAAGCTGCATCTCCCACGTTCACTAATGTTTATGCTGCTCTAGTAGCAGCAGTTAACTCCCGTTTTCCCAATATTGGCGAACTGCTTTTGAAGAGGTTAGTTATACAGTTCAAAAGAGGTTTTAAACGTAATGATAAACCCACATGTATATCATCTGCTTCTTTCATAGCTCACCTCGTGAACCAAAGAGTTGCACATGAAATTCTAGCATTAGAACTACTTACATTACTTGTTGAGACACCAACGGATGATTCAGTTGAAGTGGCCATAGCATTTCTTAAGGAATGTGGACAAAAACTAACAGAGGTGTCTTCTAAAGGTGTAAATGCTATATTTGAGATGTTAAGGAACATTCTTCATGAAGGTCAACTGGACAAGAGAGTGCAGTATATGATAGAAGTGATGTTCCAAGTTTGGAAGGATGGGTTCAAAGACCATCCGGCATTGATTGAAGAGCTAGAGTTAGTGCCTGAAGAGGAACAGTTCACACATCTATTGATGTTGGATGATGCTACAGACCCACAGGATATTCTGAGTAAGCATGTTTCTTTATTAAGTTAATGGAGGCTTACTTAGACTGAAAAGGTAGTATATTTAGGAGTAGGACATTTGCACTTGTGGAAATTTTCTCTAAAAGTAATCACAACTGCTCATAATCTATTGACAGATCATTGTCATCAGCCCATCGCAGTCCACTGCTGGATATAAGCCTCTCCCATCTCACGTCACTTGGTTCTATCTTTGGCAATTTATAATATAATTTATGATGGGGAACCAAGAGTTCTCATAAGTAATTATTAGAGACATTTAATTAACTTTATTCCAAAATAGTTACAAATGTTATAAATATTTCATATGTATTGCTCAATATTTTGCTAAAAACACAACTTATTATAGTTTTCCTTTTTTTTTACATATTAAAATAAGATCCACACATTTGATAGTAAATTCCAAAAATGTAAACAATTCAAGTAAAATAACTCAATAAACTGTATGCCCTTATTAATTTATTAGAAGCCATCCTCGATGTTAGCTTCAATACCCTTCAATACCCTTGTCCATTTCCAAAGATTTAAGTAAATAAATAAATATTTTAAATAAATAAATTATAAATGCGAAAATTTGTATGGATGTTTGTTACTCCTTCAAGTAAAAACTACTCAACGGATTTGGATGAAACTTTACAGTAATATAGCTGATACATCAGTGTAACTAATAGGCTACTATTTGTGGGGATAACCAATATTTGGCGGAGCCGCGCCTAAACTAGTCTACAATAAAGCAAAAAAATTATGTAAATACCAACTTATTACTACTCTACCCAACTAAATTGGGAATTTCTTAGGTATTGTCAAGCTAAGACCTATTGAATGCCCAACTTCAGCTTGTAATTATTTTGCCATCATGGTCATTATCTATCGAAGATTGTATAGTTTACTGAACTTACTAATTACCCAATGATCTTTACCAAGTTTTTAAAAAAATATACAAAAATACCAGAAGAATCGGATAAACATACATAGAAAACAATATATGAGACAAATGGAGAACCAGCTTCTTTTTTGGAAGTTGATTGTTGTTGATCTTTGTTGAGGTGGTGTGGGCCCATAAAACTAAAAGGCATAAGCATAGAACAACATAGAATGTTAGAATATCATTATGTATTGTGTTGAAATAACAAAATTTGCTAATCTGTTGTCTGTTTATTCCAGATGTATTCAAACTTGACGACAAATATGAGGAGAATGAACAGAAGTACAAAACGTTAAGTAAAGAAATATTAGGGTCTGATGCTGAATCAGGCGAAGATGGAAGTAGTGGAGAAAGTGGCAGTGAGGATGAAGACGAAGAAGATGAAGAATCTGAGCAAAAAGAAGTTACAATAATTGACAACACTGAGACAAATCTTGTAGCATTACGTAGAACGATATACCTGACTATAAACTCCAGTTTAGACTTTGAAGAATGTGCTCATAAACTTATGAAGATGCAGTTAAAACCTGGTCAAGAGGTGGAACTGTGTCATATGTTCTTAGACTGCTGTGCTGAACAGAGGACATATGAGAAGTTCTATGGATTACTTGCACAGCGGTTCTGCAACATAAATCGTATCTACATTGGTCCCTTTGAGGAGATATTCAAGGATTCTTATGCTACTGCACATAGGCTAGATACTAATAGACTGAGAAATGTTAGCAAGTTCTTTGCACATTTGCTGTTTACGGACTCGATAAGTTGGGAAGTACTTGAGTGTGTGAAGTTGAATGAAGAGGACACAACAAGTTCCAGTCGAATTTATATAAAGATATTGTTCCAAGAGCTTGCAGAGTACATGGGGTTGAAGAAGTTGAATGACCGCCTGAAAGATCCGTGAGTTAACTGTCGTTTGATTTTTTAACTATACTTCTAAATTAAGAACAGTTGTAAGGATTTATTTCATGATAATGATGATTTCTGAGGATGCTAGATGCTTTTTGATAATACAATATTTTACAAAAAAAAAACAACTTCAAGAACTGGACCAAAATGAAATGGGGCCTCACAAGCACCAGCAGCTTGGTAGCACCAGCTTTCACATAAAAAAGAATCATCAAAATCTGTTCACACAGTTGAAATATCTGAGATATCAAACATAAAAACTTTGATCAAATTTCTTTTATGAAATCGGTTAAATAACCAATCTCACAATTAAGTGCTAGGAAGTATAAGGGGCAAGAATACCAGAGTGCAATAAGCAAGGGATGTTTCCTTTGTTTGATCCACAAATTGCCAAGCCTGGCTGTTCTATGAGTCCATTTCTTGCATGCTTGTAAAGTTATATTTTAGAATCCCGTGCAATAGCCAAGTGATACAAAATTGATGTTAAGCTACCTAATATTATTAGGAACTCTCTCTTTCTGTTTCAGGACCCTGCAGGAAGCTTTCTCTGGATTATTCCCTAGAGACAACCCCAAAAATACTCGATTTTCAATTAATTTCTTCACCTCTATTGGTTTGGGAGGTCTCACAGATGAACTGAGAGAACATTTGAAACAAATGCCTAAGGTAATTTATTATATTTAAATATATGATATTTGATCTTTATTTTTGAAATCTCTTTTTGCAGTCAGAGTTTGCTGGTTTTTTTAGTATAAACTCTTATCTTAAAATGGCTACTTCATTCACATTGCTACTCTGGACATATAAAGAATGAAATTAAATTTGTTATTTTAGAATGTACCACCGCCATTGACAGAGATCCAGCTAGATAGTGAGTCTTCAGATTCCAGCTCAGACTCCAGCAGTTCTAGCTCAGACTCGTCATCTTCAAGCGATTCCAGCTCTAGTGGTAAATATCATAAAATTTATTTACAACTAAACCATTTACTTACCACACAGTGTATAAAAAATATGTAAATATGTTATGCATTACTAATATATTATGTCGATTTTCAGATACAAGTGACAGTTCTAAAAAGAAGAAAGATAAATCTAAAAAGAAAAAGAAGGAAAAGGAACAATCATCGCTCGCAGAAAACGTTGCTAAAGAGAAGGATGAAAGATGGGGGCACGATGGTTTCTATGACACATACGGGAAAGACGCTAGAAGAAATGAGTCTAGACCTGATAGACGAGATAGAGAAGATACACGACCTCGAGACAGAAGAAACGACGAAAGGAATGGTGATCACGCTAGAGATCGGAGAAGTGAGTATATGGAAAAACAAAATGATGATTATAGACGTAACAAAAATAGAGATGACTATAGACAGCGTAGGGAGGATGATAGACAACAGAAAGATAATGGGAAAGATCGTTATGATGAGGATAGAGAACGAAGGCAACGATACGAAGAAGACAGGGTACATAAAGATGATGAAAGAAGCCGCAAAAGTGATAAGAGAAGCTTCTATAATGAAAGAGACCGTAGAGAGTCTCGTGAAGATGTTGGAACCGATGATGACGGACTGCATAGACATGAAGTTAGGTATACCAGATACTATGGTGAAATGATACCCAAAGATGATGTCAGAGACAGTTTAAGAAAAGACGACATAGAAAGAAATGTTGATAAAACATACAGAGATGATTCAAAACGTAACGAGAAAAATAAAAAAGATGATGATATTGATAATGATAGGAGTAGGCAAAGACGAATAGAAAAAGGAGTAAGGGATGATGACAGAACCTTCAGACGAGACGATAAAGGAACAAGAGAAGTTAACAGAGTACATAGAAGAGAAGAAAAAGGAACTAGAGAAGATGACAGAGTAAATAGACGAGAAGAAAAAGGAACGAAAGTAGATGACAGAGTACATAGGCGAGAAGAAAAAGAAATAAGAGAAGATGACAGAGGACATAGAAGAGAAGAAAAAGGAACAAGAGAAGATGATAGAACATATAGAGATGATAATAAAGACGACAGAGTTCGAAAAGACGTACAGAAAAATAGCAGAGACCACAAGGATGACAAAAAACAAAAAGATGAAAGAGAGGCCAGAAGCGGCGATGTGAGAAAAAGGGAAGAAACTGAAGACGATAGAGAGGCTAAGAAATCTACGAAAGATAAAGGTGTGCGTGATAGCAATCGTAGGAACAATAAAGATGATGAAAAACTGCGTTACAATCGTGACGAGAATAATTCTAAATCTAGAAGAAAAGAGAGCGTAGAAGAGAATGAAAAATCCCAAAACGGCAAAGATAGAAAATACGACGACCAAAGTGATAGCGAGGACGACCACTACGATGATGGAAAACAGAAATCTAATAAATCACATAAAAGTAAGAACAAGAAGGAAAACAAAGTCAAAAAAGAAAAGAAGAAAATTAGGGATAGGTAAATAAAGAACTTGTAAAAAAAAAGTCTTGGGAATGAATGTAGAGTTATTGTTGTAATGTAAATAAATTGAATGAAATATGTATATATTTTGTTTCGATTGTTAAGTTCAAATTTTACTGCAACGAAGTTTCTTGTAGTAAAACTTAGTAAATAACTTCCTTGGATTGCATTAAACGGAAATTATTCCGCAAAATAATAATTTAGTAGCAAAGCAATGAATGAACAGTTAAGCTTTTTATCAATGTTAGATTTATTAAAGAGAAACTGGATTTGACAGTCAACTATTGTATTATTAAATACCTGCCTACAAGTTCTTATCTTTATATTAGATCCCACTCTGTTTATTTTTTCGTGCCTCGAACAACGTTAAATATATGTATCGGTGCCAAATTATATTAATTATCAACCAAAAATAAGACATTCAAAATGGTCGAAATGACTAGACAATCCCAAATAATAATTAGGGTCTTTGATAAAACACAAAATAACTTGTATTTTTGGAAATTATTTTACTACAGACGAGCAGTTGCTAATTATCCAAGAAAATAAAATGGAATAACTTCACCTCAATGCTGCAATGAGGACTTCATCGACTCAGATTCGAGCTATCGTTGTGTGTGGATATCCTTGTTGTGACGCAGTTGAATGCTGGAATTGCATATGAATGGGTTTATGCTGACGTTCTCTATCCAAATTTAATTTCCTTGGCTTAGCATGTAATGTATGTGTACCTAGGCATCGTAATAAAACCTCTACGACCTAGTAAATAATGTAAACTCTTTCGAGAAAAGGTACATTTGACGTAAGAACGATTCATCGAGTATTTTTGATTCAAGTTGATATCCTCGGTTTTGCTATATTTAACAAAAACTTAATACTATTAAGGTGAAGATTGATATTTTTTTCATAATGAACACTATTATGGACCGACAATCGGACTCATCAACGAGTACTCGAATACCGGAACAGGCAGACAAACAGTTAAAAATAAAGGCAGCATCAGCCCCAATTGTGCCTATTACTTCGGAAGCAGCCCTCAAGCAGCAAACCTCCGCTCCGTCATACTTTCACTCTTTGAAAGAGAACGATGCTCCACCTTTCTTACTCCCAGGACTTGAAAGCTACCCTATGCTAATGATAAGGGAAATATTCAATGAAGAAGACATTGTAGAAATGATAGCGAACGCTGATGCCGATAAGGAACACGGACTTAAGAAATTTTTAGGTATTTTTGCTGCATATAAATATATGTTTTAAGTAAATGTATGCTAATAGGGCCTAGGGAAGATCTATTTGTTACGTAGGCTTTTTCTTTTGATTTGGACCTTTGAGAAGAGAGGATCAACCTTATAATTTTATGAATAACTATGAATTTACATACATTTGTAACTAGTTATACTCTAGTCTAAAACATACCTACTTATTCCTCAAAAAAAAAAGGAAAGAAGTCATTAAGAATCGTATGTAGTTCCCCCTAATATAAGTACCTAATTCATTTTAAATATTATTTTCCTAGGTCATATTTTAGTTCAAAAAGAAATCATACCTAACTTCGCGTTATCTGAAAAGAGTTTTCTCGTCAGTTTACTAGCTGAGGTTATAGACTATGCTGCGCAACGGAATTTCAATCCATTCAAATTATCAGTAATGCTCACTTTATACGTGGACTCCCATCGGTATTTCAAGTGGTACTATTGGCTACCACCCATTGCCTTATGGAACTACTTCAAAGAGATGATGATCAGACACACGATTGAGGTATATGACTTTTATACTTAACTAGCTGTTACACGCGACTTCGGCCGTGTTAGGCAGCCTATCTGCCAGTGAAAGTCCCCATAAAATCGGTCAAGCCGTTTCAGAGATTAACCGGAACAAACAGACAAATATATTGTTAATTGATTTTTCGATGCAAGTACCGATCGTATTACACTAGCTTTTCACTAACTGCATATCATTAAGTAAAAAACCTTTAAATTTGAAATTATGAATAGACTGACCAATTTAAAATAAATATAGAATTAATAAAAGATATTTTGATAGAAACTACTGCCGCCCAAATTGGAGAGGCCTATGTCCAGCAGTAGACTGCGATAGGCTGATGATGATGATGACTGCCGCCCAGAAACAGAATGTCTAAAACTCAAAGTCTGATGGCATGCGTATCGTAATTCAGTTGCCGACCCCAACCTAATTTGGGAACAATACTCAGAGAAAGAGGTAGTAGATTACAGAATAATTAACACTCTTTTTTAGGATTCTCCAACCGGCCAAGAAGTATTTAAACCAGAGGAGTGCTACGACATTCTCACACACTTCCACACAGTGTACCTGTCGAATTTGCCTCTAATACACATTCTTACGTTCGGCGCATATCGACTCAAGTTTGTGTGGCCTTTCCATGGTAAATAAAATAAGCATTAAATATTTTTATGTGGTTTCATTTTTACCAAACTGAGGTCAAAAAGAAGTCTGTGTAGGTTTGAATGTTCCCGAAACGCCTGAACTAATAAATCGATTTCAATTAATGTAGTGTCAATAGATTCGTAATAATGGCCAGACACACACACACACACACATTTTATCAATTTTTTTTTAAGTGTCGTGATATAGTTTTCAAGTTTTTACATTATATTTTAATTTTGGAAATGTGTTTGTTTTTTTACATTACAGCAAAGTGTTTATCGTTCATTCGCTTATATACTGACACTTTGATCGCCCCGCGCGCCGTCGTACGTAGAGCTTTTTTCAAAGCAAAGCCGCCACGAAATCAAAGGCCCCGCCTGCGGCGTTCACCGACAAGTGAGACATGTCAGTTTACGCCGTGCGTTGTATGAATTAATATATTCGTATGTCACAACAATAACCACAAAAGCGTGCGGGTGTACCGACACTATCTAATCGAATGGACTTTACCGCATTTTAAAACACCTCAAATTACTTCAGTTAAGAAGTGAAGAGTACAATCTGTTTTCTTCAAACCTTATTATACAACCAATTTCTCACGGTGGAATTTGGTTAAATAGAACCAAAATTGAAAAAAACACTTTTTTATGTAATATGGGGCAAATAAGCAGACGTATCACCTGATGGTAAGCAATTACCGCCGCTCATGGACACCTGCACCACCAGGGGCGTCACAAGTGCGTTGTCAGAAACACACCGGTTTTCTGGGAGGCCGTGGTATATGAGAGTAAAAGAGTATTCCAAATCGGTTTTGGTATCCCGAAGTATAGAAGATTGGCAGTGTTTCACACCCACGACTCGGAATACACGTTAAGTATGACGTTAGGCTTCAGTTTCGGTTGTCATGAACATCTTTGGCAATCGTCATCGGGAAATGGTGTCACATAGTGACAATTAGTCAAATATCGAAATCAGTTCCCCCTCATGGTTGCAGAGGTCCTATGCCAGTTGTGAAGAAACTGATAATTGGGTTCAACCAGGAGGTTGAACTAGTAGTGAACCCAAAATAATGTTGTTGTAAAGGCTAGGAGGAAGAGTTAAGAAAATGAAAGTCATTCAATGAAAGCATTACTTATATTAACCATTATTAACAGCACTCTTCAACTGCTCTTTCACATGTTGAGGCAGTTTATTTTTCCTTCTCTTTCTTACTTTACCGACACTGACATTATCTTTCTGCACATTATTGTTATTATTATTCACAGCCTTCTTCTTCTTCTTTTTACAAGATAGAGGATTAGGAAGATGAGACTTTTTCTTTTTAATGGGAGCTTTCGGTTCTTCTACATTTTCTTCTATGCCAAAAACTTTTTTCATAGATTCCAGAGCTTCCTTCTGTGTTTCCGTTATAAAAACGTCTTGTAAACTCTGTCCTGCTTTTGCGTAACTAGCTTTAGAAGGTTTTTCTAATGTTGGCGACTTATTGTGCAAATATAATAATGGGACACCAGCCTTTTCTCTAAAGTTATCCTGCAAATCCCTGTCTTGTGTGGCCAGTATATAATGTTTATCATTTCTTCTACCAATCATAGACAATATGCAGTTAGATCCTCCTATTGGTTCTTTATGGTTGCATTCATGTATACCAAATTGTTTCAGAATAGTGAGGGCTCCGTGAGTCTTTTTTGCTAGTTTTTCTGTTTCTATTATGATGCATCTTGTTGTTAATAATTTTGTTTGGGAGTTTAAATATTTTGGGATTTGTTCTCTTATATTAATTTGTTCCTGAAATGTTACAATGATATCATTAGTAGCAACCAATGGTGTTTTGTTAACCATTTTTGCATATTCAAAGATCATTAGGATGTCATTACCATCAAGTTTATACAACTGTTAATACAAGTGAAAGCCATCTATGATCACAATGTAACATGGTGTTCACAGGTTCACCTACACCTACCTGTGGATAGCTCGCAATGTTACATTATGACCGAAATGTTATTATAACTAAGTCATGAACTCGCAGGGTTCAGAAGGGCCCTAAAAGAAATTAATATGTATGGTAAAGATTTACTTATTGCCTTTCAATTGAAATAATATCAAAGAAATTTATTAAATCAAACTTTTTCACAAAAAAAATATTGATTCCACACATTACGGATGTTTCATATCACTGACTTTACTACTGTACTACACTTACAATGGCCCAATCAAGAGGCTAAGTGCTGAAATGGCCTGGTAAAACAATGTTTTTTGTTTTACCAGGCCATTTCAGCACTTAGCCTCCACTGACTGAATATGTACACCCCCTACATACCATGGACATGCTACCAGCATGGTGTTTCTGAGGCCTTGTACTACTTCTGTATTAACTGTTGACAACAATAGTAATAAATAGAATACCTAGTTTTAATTACTGCTAGCTGGTTCAGGGAAATTCTCTTGCCAACGCATGCTTTGCTCTTTGAGCGTGAGATGGGAGTCAGCACTGTCAGCCTCGGGATCTGGCAGCTCCTCTAGGGGGACCTGGATGTCCTCGTGAGGAAGTTGCTCCGCCCGCCACTCATCATCCACTATGTCGATCAAGCGACCGTTGCGACGGTATTTACTGTCCATCCTGGAGACATTATATGATTAAGAGATATTTTGGCACAGAGAATTACCAGACAGATATTTAGCATAGAAGACTTTCCCCTTCGCAGTAATTAAAACTAAGTCTTCTCCATAGCACATTTAAATTACTTTGGTATGTATAGAAAGGAGAAAACTTACTTTAAATGCTGCAAAACAAAAAGTGCCATCGAGCAAAACTTGGTATGGCTGATGGAAACCGTAATTATTGTAATAGAATTTTAAATATTTCTGCACTTTTTTATATCGAGTTATCTTCATTTTTCTAAATTACTGTACCAACCTTAGTATCGGTACGGCGCTTTATTAAATAACACCGCGTGCAAAACACAAAAAATACAAGTTCAGTTGTAGTGACAGTGACAGATTTATAATGTTTCAATGATTTCGACTTCGCCGACGTGAACCCAAAAAATTAGTGATTGTCTTAGTATATCGTTACATCGAAAATACATCGATACATCGATTCAATGTTTTAAAAGCTATTGATTGACTTGATATATCGATGTTCATAATAATTTAATAAAAACTCAAGTTTGATCACAAACAAGTAACCTAAAATCTTGCTTTAAGTAAGTTTGAAACCACGGGAAAGCCATGTTTCGGTATGAATGGGCTGGCTCGACCGGAGTTTTACCACGGCCTCACAGAAAACCGGTGTGAGACAACGCTTGCACTGTGTTTCACCGAGTGAGTCCTTACTCTACTTGAATACCGGAGGACCATTCTCCAGCCCCTCTTCCCATCCACATTCTCCTCCCCATCCCCCAAAGGCTGGCAACGCACATATGACGCCTCTGGTGTAGCAGATGTCCATGGGCGATACGTCTGCTCATTTGCCCGCGATTACATAAAACAAAAAATAATTTTTCAATAGTATACTGTCAATATAATACCGTTGTTTCAGTCCGATCTGAACGTTTATTTTTTAAAGTCGCACAAATGTTTAATCAACTACGATTAGACTGAAAGGCAAACGATAAATTTAAATGTTGTTGAAGGGTTAATGCTATCATATTTCCACTATTCTTTTGAAAGATAGCAAAATTATTGCAAGTATTTTTTAAATTTGTTCTTTTTTTAATAATGTATGGTAAAGACTTTTCTAATACGTGGCTTTGACATTTTTTAATAAGCAGTTTTTGAAATAGCGATGGTTGCATGAAAAGTTATGTGAAAAAAAGTTATGTCCTGCAAAAAGTCATATGTACCCTCAAAATAGATCATCTTTACAAAGTGAATGCTTTGTACATCATTATCATCATCATCATCAGCCTATCGCAGTCCACAGCTGGACATAGGCCTCTCCAATTTCACGCCACGGCTCCTGCCAGCCGTCCCGTGCAAATCATGGCTCCACCTGGCCTGTGGACGTCTTACACTACGTTTGCCGAGACGCGGTCTCCACTCAAGAACTCGTGTACCCCAACGGTTATCGGTTCTTCGGCCAATGTGGCCAGCCTACTGCCACTTCAGCTTGCTAATCCTGTGGGCTACGTCGATGACCCTGGTTCTTTGTCGGATAACCTCGTTTCTAATGCGACCCCTTAGAGAAACGCCAAGCATAGCCCTCTCCATAGCACGCTGAGCGACTTTGAACTTATGGACCAGTCGAACCGTAAGTGTCCACGTTTCGGCTCCGTATGTCATTATTATTTCAATGTTTTGTACACTAAGCTTAAATAGCGAAATAGAACTTATAATCATCATCACCATCATGATCAGCAGATGAATGAGATGTATACTAAAAAAGTTTATAAGTTGTACTAAGAGGATTATTATTTAAATGACTTGAAAAAATAAGTCAGTCCTATTCTCCGACAGACTGGATTACATTGCTGCGCTTTTCATAAGCAACGAGCTATACTTTTTAATAATGACGTATACCCAAACCATAGACTGGTTTGGTGAAATGAAACGTCTTGCTCGCTCTCTCGCTTCCATGTTTGTTCGTGGTCGTTTTGCATTTCTGTGCTAGATTTTCCAGTTTAGCATTTAAAATTAGTGATTTTATTCGTAAGAGAGTGTAATTAATGATATTTTCGGCGTCACGGCGGCCTTGTGAGGATTTGTCGCCAAAGAAAAAGTGCATAACAGCGGTATAATAACAGGGAGGGTACGTCTTTCATATCCTTATAATCAAGTAAATGCGTCATTTTATCGAATACTGTTGAAAGTGCTCATGAAAAGAGAAGAATATATGTATAATTTGGCATGGTATTCAAATGGACAAGTAGGCAATTGCGGGGAGGCCTACATGTAGTGCTTTTATGACGTACAGCTGATTCTGATGAGGGCGTCTATAGGTAATTTTTTAATCGTCTGAAGCGAAGGAAACGATGTGATACGGGCATAAGCGGTTAGTCATCATCACAATAGACACGTTTTAGTGTGCGACGGACAAATTTATTGAGAAATTAAATTAAATAGGTCCGTGGAACTGCGCCGAAGGGTGACTGATAAAGTGTCATTGTAATACCTTTTGTTTCTTTGTGATTTCACGACGATAATACGGTCGTGTAGATAACGATTTCTTGTTTAACAAACTTGGCGATACTGTATTGCAGTCGATTTTGTAGTCCGCGAGGCTCAAGGCCTGATAGAAAAACAACAACAAATCGTTTTTTTATCAATGTGCATGGGTGACTAAATTTTACTAGTACTTACAGTTTTTCAATGGTGTCCAATTGTGTTTTTGTTGGACTTTTAAGTGGTGAGTATTTATTACATGGGATTGTACATACCCAGTTTTTTTCCAATAAGTTTTTTAAAAATAAAATTAAATACAGCAATTTAGACTTAAAAAACTCATCATCAGGCAAGAAAAAGGTCTCATTCATAATATCTCTGAGTAAAGTTTTCTTTGAAAACCATAGACCATGCAATAGTACTTATTTAATTCATTGATTTAATTAGAAAACCAGTTTTACTGAGTCTATATCAGTTTTTGTGACTTGCTATCTCATAATATGACTGATTGCAATGTTATACTTAGCTATAAAGCTATTAATTTCTGTTTTAATGTTGACCAAATATTCTTATTAGTTCAAAAAGATTTACAATCTTATACATAACATTTTATGTTTATTTTTATATTATAAGTATATGTTACAAGGGGTACAATAAACATATAGAACAAGCAAATAAATGGGTCGTGGGATTAGCCAATTGTTATCAGGCTACATGATCAACCCATAATGTGCCACTGCTGGGTTCTGGTCCCCTATTGGGTGAAGGTTCAGGCTATAAATCCCCACGCTGGCCAAGTGCAGGTTGGGGACTGTCAAAACTACTTTGTGGCTAGGTAATCTTGTCATTAGATTTTTTTAAGGCCCCCAAAGACCTCCAACTAAGTTTCACATCCATTGTCATATGATTACAACTAGGACAGACTGCTTAACTTGACTTGACTTCCGAATCATGGAGATGCTCTTGTATTAATGCCAACAGGGGTCACTCATCCAACTACTGTACTGTACTACATCATTTCTAATCACAGAGTGCAACTGGTCTATGAGCGCAGATATCAGGCTAGAGGCTTCTCTAATCAATTTTTCAATCCTTGGACTGAGTAGCCTATTAGCCTTAGAACAAAAAAGTACAAGCACCCACACTCTCACTCACTCACTCCTTAGAAATAAAGAGTATACTTTTTACCCAATATTGACAAATGCAAAAGGAAGGGTAAGATTTATAGTAGTCTAAATATTAATTACCATAGAATTAAATTACTTAGTCAATTTTAATAAAGGATATTTCTATAGATTGATAATAATAACTCTGGTGATATTGTCTATATAACTATTATTAAAAGTTTTTGTTTTGGGTTATATAGGTTTTTTTTTCAATACTTTGAATTTGAATTCAATTCTGTTATCAATTGTAAAATTAATACTTTGATTGGAACATCCTTGAATTTCAAATCTTGATAATGTGATTGCATTGAAGATTAATTTATTATAATTGTTATCATGAAAGTAATTGTATGTGTGTATGTATGTATAGGGCTTGCACTGACAAACTGACTGTATTTTAGCTTACAATGTATCATTAGCATGTTACAACTTGGACAGTAAATATTTTTACCTGACTGCGTATCTTAGTCATTATTAGCAAGTCATTAATTTATTTGCCATTAAATGAAATAACAGAATGATATTCCATTGTCTATGGTTATTATAAGACAAATAATGCAATCACATAATGGTTGTTATTATTACTTATCTATACAAATAATAAAAAAAAGTCTGTTTAATATTTCTAATTTACAGCTTTTTACTACATATTAAGAAAGTAAATATGAAACATACATCACAGAGTACCTAGATCAAAAACATCTATTTATAATTTTTGTTTGTTCCGGCTCCGGAACGGGACGACCAATTTTGACAGACTTTCACTGGCAGGTAGCTAATGATTTAAGGAGTAAATTAGGCTACCTTTTTTTAACTAGCTTCACCCAGGAGTGTCCCGCTCAGCTAGTCTTATATATCATAATCTTTTCGGTCCAATTGCTTGAAACTAACAGTATAAAAACATGAAAACTATTAAAGAATAACATAGACAACTCTACTCAACTCTACTGGTGAAATATATGACCATAAGTGTTTGTTTATTATTGTCATAGAGTTGATTGGCAGAACACAGTTGAAGCAGGAACTCGTCATCTTTAACATGTGTTGATTAATGCATATGGCTTCTTCCTATACTGGTATTGTAGTTTAAGAAATATAAACTCTGCTAGTTTTTACATGCTCATATGTCAGCGATTGTTGTACAGTGTAAGTAAGAGTGGTAGGTTGTAGCAAAAAGTAGCTTCGAATCTGTCTCCAAGGTCCAATTTATGTCTACTCCGATATTAATATTGGTTTGCTGTTAAGGATTTTAAAGTGTAACACACAGTTAGACAGTTTCGATTTTGTTATATTAGTGTGGATTAGAGTGTTACTTTTATTATTATTTTTCTAACATTTCGGACAACTTACACACAACGCCAAACTCAGCAGAGTTTGTACTTGACAGCTTATATGAATACATTTTTTTTTGTAAGTAAGTACATATTATATATAGAAAATACCCAAACCCTTAAACAAATATTTGCAGATCATACAAACATTTGGAAATCGATCCCGAGACCACGCATACGCTACCACTGCTCCACCTAGGCAGTCAGATATCAAAAATCGTTGAAAAAAAAACAAACAAAATATTAAACATTTAATTTTTTACTTTATGTCCTTATCATAAATTCCACACTATGGTATGCTCATATTAGTTACAATTGTTTACATAAGAATTCTAGGAAGGCTTATAAGTGGTGAGTAGGTAGTACCGCTTACAAGATTTATGAAAATGTTTGTAGTTTGCGTCTGAGATTATTAGAATATTGATTAGATAGTTATAAACATGAAGAGGTTAGAAAATATTTGAAATTCACTTATAAATCAACTTAAAAAAGGAAGCAGTTATCAATTCAACAGCTTGTTTTATCTTTTTTATGTTTGTTGCTACCTCATAACTTTCGACTGGGTGAACCAATTTTGATTATTCTTTTTTTATTCCAGTGTGGTCAAATTTCTATGTGTCTCAGTTCTTGAAGTCGGGGTTTTTTTTTTTTAAATTTGCTTTTGTTATGTGATTTGATAATAAATTAATGGCTATTTTTAGAGCAGTGGGTAAAAGGAGAACCATGAGAAATCTATTCTACAGTTTAATTATTCTAGATAATGTAATAAGACAAAAAAAGGCTGAAATTGGACAGCCTGCAGTGTTTACAGGTTAAAAAATTACACTACTGACTGCAGTATGTATGTCACATTTTTTTATAATCGTGTCTTTATTTTATTTAGTGTCAGTGGGCCAACAATGATAAAATAATACTAATTTACTAACATTCGTTAAGATAGTGAGACAAAGTTATTGTTTTTGTGAGAAAGAGGACGCCATTATGTGCTATTTCTATCTTCTTTCTTTGTTTTGTGTCCTTCAACTTTTACTTAATTGTATAAAAAGAGTGTGAAATTATCACACACCAATTTATGAAAACAATTGTGTAGAAATTGAATTTACTGTTTTGTGTTTGAAGTAAAAACTTTTATAGCCGCATCGAGCACTTTTTGGTAGGAGAAAATCTAATGGGTTCGCGGCACCGACATACTAATGTTTTATGGTGATAATTTTATTAATTAAAATTACATTAAACACTATGAAATTTCTACGTTTACACATTAATTGTACAAATACCATTCTAAGTTATAAGTTTTCACTTCTTTTGGCAGCCCTTATGACTGCCAATTTTTTTTTTGTTGATTTAATTTTGGCAAGAGACCACTTCTGTATATGGATACCTAAAACTTAATATGCTTGTCGCTCTTAGTGTCACTTTAGTAGTACTTCTGAAAAACTCAAGAGGGTTTTGGAATATAATAATCTCATTGAAAAGCAATGCGGGATTTTCTTGACTGCTTTTCATTGAGGCAATCAAGGCTGTCATTATGTTTGAACAGGTTTATTCATACCAAAACATATTATATTTTGCATGTTACTCTACTGAATAAGTCCTTTCACAAAAATGCAACATATTGTTAACGAAACCACGCGTAGTAACCTCTGTATATAGAAATTTTTTTATATATCTGTCACGAAATTTCCTTATCATTTGGTCATTAGGTTAGATTCGGTTCATAAAGTCTGTTGTTATGAAGGATATTTTGTTTGTTTAGATAAATAAAGCCGTGACTTATTTACGAAGATTTAATACAATTTTGTAGTTCGCGGTTGGTCATCCAACAGTTGACGCCCCCTTAAAATAGTTTACAGTTTTTTCGTTGATGATAAGTGGATTTCCCTAGATTTGTTATGTGTAAAACAGACTATTTCCTAACGTTTCTTTTAAATATGTCATAAAAAGAAGTTCACAGTTATAGACGATGCATATACGCAAATGTTAATTAGGGCGAAAAGATCGCCCATAAGGTATCCCCCAACCTGATGAAGGCTGCGAAATAATATATGTATATATAATAATATGTAAATAAAAAAATATTATTACATTTATACCATTTATTCCAAATACATCAATGAGCCACTCACACACGTAAGAAAAAAATCTCAATTCCACTTATCTCTGTTAAACTACACTAAATCAATTGATAAACAACTGTGTCTAATACAACGTATTACCCAATGCTATACAGGCGCGGTTCTCAGGGGGTCAGAGGGGACATGACCAGCCCCCCCCACCTAAATCTGTAAACATGTCATTTTTTCCAACTGCTAATAGAACCTGTCTTCTCGGTTATTCCATAATTGTTCTATAAGAATAGAGATAAAAAATTAAAAAAAAATACCTATTAGACTGATGCCAGTAGCCCCACAAACGCCCTTCATGTCTCCCCCTACCCCACGGAGCTAGCTCCTCTAAATATTCATCCAGAGATTATCCCAGACGTCTCAAATGTGTTCCCAGTAGATTTACCAATAAAAAAAAAGATATCCAAGTATTTTGTTTTTAATGTGTGGAATTAAATTCTGTATTGTGCCATAAAGTCCAATTTTGAGTAAATTTATCATTACTAAAATTTCAGGCTGCGACCGCGCCTGCTCCTATACATTAGGATTGATATCATCAATCATTTCAGCCCTTGTCAACCTGTTTCTCTTATTTTTAAACTGGCTGCTCCGACGGAATTCGTCCAAATCCATCCAAATGTAATTACATCGCTACGAAATGTTTTTTGTCGAAACGCTAAGAAGTAATAGGTGAGAATGTTCGACAACTAGAGACTTCATGGTGTGTTAGGCAAAAGATTTTTCCCCTAAATCTCTTCATAAGAACCTTCCTTTGTATCTTGGGAAACCGTTTGAGAGCCTCGCTTCGGCATGTATTGGCCGGCTCGACCGGAGTGATACCAGGGCCTCACAGAAAACCGGAGTGAAACAGCGCCTGCCTTGTGTTTCACCGTGTGAGGGTAACGGAGGCCTATACCACAACCCCTCCCCCATCCCCCAAAGGCCGTCAACGCCCTTGTGACGCCTCTGGTGTTGCGGGTGTCTATGGGCAGCGGTAATTGCTTACCATCAGGCGATACGTCTGCCCGTTTGCCCCTATTCCATAAAAAGAAAATATGAAAATAATTTTTAACTTCTTTTTTTTTCTAAACGAAGCCGTTCACGACTTGGGCGCTTAGCATGACGAGGTTTTTAATTATTTAGGCTACTGAGTCTGTACTGTGTATTGTTACTAGTAGGACATTTCGATCGTATGATTTAGATGCCTATAGCACACTCAATTCGTTCGTTTTAGTGTCGATTTCAACAATCGATTCTTCCAGACTATAATAATCTGGAAATATAATATTGTTTATACATCATTACGTTAAAGAAAAATATTATGTAAACTACTTTCAGTCTACAATCTATGTTTATATCAAATTTTATCGAGATCCTTTCAGCCATTTAATCATTATAGAGTAAGATACTGATAATATGCTTTATATTAATCATTCCATAAATCGATATTAAACCTATCTGATAAATCACTAAAATATGTTGATATGATAACCAAAGAATCTTTTGACTTGACATAGTTTTTGTCCGTTGGCGTATTTGTGACTGCTTCATGCGTCCTCCTAAGCACGGAGGAGCGTTTTCTTCTTATCAGTCAGTCATCTTTAAATTCCTCGCCATGTAAATATCTGTAATTCATTTTAGTTTTTTGTTAAAAAGAGTTTAACTTCTCATCATATAAACCTTCTTTCTGGAAAAGTGTTTGCTTTTTTTTTATGGAATATTTGCAAACGAGCAGGCGTATCGCCTGTTGGTAAGCGATTAACGCCGCCCATGAACACTCATAACACCAGAGGTGTCACAAGTGCGCTGCCGGGCTTGGGGGATGGGTAGGGGAATGAGGGGAAGGGTTGGAATATGGGCCTCCAGTATCCTCACTCACTCGGTGATCACAGCGCAGGCGCTGTTTCACACCGGTTTTTTGTGAGGCCGTGGTATCACTCTGGTCGAGCCGGCCCATGCATGCCGAAGCATGGCAGCCACGGTCAATTGCTCCGTCCAAAAGATAGTGCTAGACAAGAGTTGGCTACTTAAATGACCCTACGTCATCACATCGATCATCATAAATCAGTGAATCAATAGATTTATATTGATCTAAATTGGACCATAAATATGTATATATTTTACAAATAAAAGTTCTATCTTTATTTCGCATTCTCGTGTATATAGTGCAAAATATTTTTAGTTTTGTGTAATTCGTCAACAACCCATAACGTCCTACTGATGGGTTCGGGTCTCCTCTCGGGAGAGGGTTAAGGCCATACGTCCCCACCCTGCTCGAGTGCGGGTTGCGACTGGCAACACAACCTTGTGGCTACGTAAATCTTTTAAGTATTTAAGCCGCCCAAAGTTCTTGCTACTAAGCTTCACGGCTGTGACTGCTTAACGTGACCTCCGAATCACGGAGACGCTCATGGTGTCATGCCACCAGGGGTCACCATCCATGTACTGCCCACCCTCGGTTATTGTTTCTAATTGTTTTTTGCCTGAATCCAGTTTTCTTGGTGCAGGCGATGGCGACAAACAGGACCGGTGCTGCTCAACGGCCGAACGGCGCTCCACAAACGAAAGTATGCCAGTTCAAGCTAGTGCTTCTAGGCGAGTCGGCGGTAGGGAAGTCTTCGCTGGTGCTTCGGTTCGTCAAGGGCCAGTTCCACGAGTACCAGGAGAGCACGATCGGTGCAGCCTTCCTAACGCAGACCGTTTGTCTCGATGATACTACGGTGAAGTTCGAGATTTGGGACACAGCGGGGCAGGAGAGGTAAGGTTCATGTTTATAACTTGAATTGCCTACGGTTTGCTAAGTGTGAGTTGATTTCACATTACTCGATCGTCGAGCACTTAACCAATCGCAACGCCGAACGCGGTCATTGTCAAGAGCGAGTTGATGTGGAATACACTCACACTGAATATTTTTTTATTTTAAACAATTCAAAAACTTTAACCTTAGGATTCCAACTTAGAATTTTGGTGTTGTATCCCTGGTATTCTACGATAGACGGGGTACATATTTTCTATGACGTGATATCACACTAAAAAACATTCAATTGATTTTAAATAAACTATTCTTACTGTAATTTTAACACGAATATCATAGGTAGTATATTTTTTTTATTGTTTACCACTTAATCACTTTTGAACAAAGTGGTTAAATCTAAGTACACAGTTGTATAATGACGTCACAATAAACAAGGCCGAGAGGAAAAACATGAGTCATAATTATATTTTCTTTAGGTGGTCGGCGACCTTCGTTTTGCTTTTGTCTCTTAATTGATTGTAACGTACGGGAGATAGTTCTATAAAGCTACGTAATATACAATGGCATACATTTAAAAATACAATAGAATATAATAGATGTACAGTTTACATAAAAATAGCATATCAATTGAATTACCATGTACAAATGGCGGCCTTATAGCTAAAAAGTAATTTCCTCCAGTCAACCTTGGGTTAGAGAAAAAAATACTGTTAAAAAAAACAAATACGAATTCATGGGCAGTTTTAGTGCGAAAAGAGAAAACAAAAAGAGAATGTAAAACAATTTAACTGAATTTGATAAAAGTGAATGACAAAATAATTAATTATTATATGTCTTTGACCATTTTTTTAAATAAATGTAATAAATACTCCATTAGTCGGCAATGAACAAACTGTTACTGTCCTTGAATTTCTGAAATGTCAAATTAATAACATTTTTTATGTCGAACTGTCAATCTGTTTTTATTAAACTGAACTGCGTTCTCCATTGAACTCTGAAATGTTATCAGTCAAATGAGTACCATTTTCAAGGTCTAAATGTCAATTTATTCAGTACTGGTACTGAGCCAAAATGCAGTGTCCATTGTCCATCGATGTCTGAATTATTATCAGTCAAATGACCTTTTTTTGTCGAACTGTAAGTCTTATCATAAGTTCTAATCTATAACATAAGTCCATCGACCGCCGATGTTATCTGTCAAACGATCACATTTTTAAGACGAATTGTCATTACAATCTCTTCTCCATTACTACTAATCCAAAATCAAACCATACATTGGTAATATTTATATTATACATATATAGAATAATATTTGAGCGTTATGCGCCGAGAGAAAATTCGAGGAAAACTGCCATTTTTTAGAATGAAAATTGTTTGATTTTGTACCACGATATAACACCTTCGCACAAGGCTATCATTGTGAACGAATTTTTGATCAAACACTCAACAAATACCATCAAGCAACCACCATACTTACCAGATTTGGCTCCAGCCGACATTTTTCTTTTTTCTATACTCAAATTACTTTCGTTGCCCCCCCTTTTTTCAATCGGTAGAAGACAAAGAAGAATTCGCAGCGAGAACTCAATTCCGGAAACAGCGTTTAAAAATTGTTTCTATGATTGGATTATTCGTTGACGTAAGTGTATCGATTCTGAAGGAGCATACATTGAAGTGATAAAATAAATTTGGATGAATAACTAACATTCTGTGTGTTACTGGTCTTTTCCCGGTACGTTCTTGACAGATATCTAAAATATTTTAAATATAAACTAAGAAACTAGATTTCATTGTATTTAAAAGTTTAACATTTCTTTATTGTTTAACCAAAAATAAAAAGTAAATGATTCGTTGATAACCTTGGATTTTATCATAAACAATTCATACAATTATCCTACAAAACTAATACATTTGACATTTAACAAAGAGAAACTGATTTATCTTGTTTACTGACATATTTTTTATCGTTGAACCCAAAAAGACGATGAACCATACACACAAAAAAACAAAATGTCAAAACAAGAAAGTTGATCAATTCCTTTTTCATTTTTTTTATTTATATTTTAATTACCATATAACTGAATAATATTAACGCCTTGAACAATTTCTCCACAGGTATCACAGCTTAGCGCCTATGTACTACAGGGGTGCGCAAGCAGCGATCGTCGTTTATGATATTACTAATCAGGTAAATTCTTTGTCATTTTATTGTTAACTCGCGTCACGCCATCTCATTGAGAATTCATCAAGTGAATTAATCAGCATTTATACCTCTTTTGTTCATGATGCTCTAACTAAAAGAATGACAACAATATTCTTTTAATTATAAAAGTGACTGTCAATTTGGTATAACGTACCTATTCGTACATTCTGGAATCAAATTCACTTGCAATTATTCAACTATTTTAACTAATCGAGAGTATAAATTGGCTATTCATGTTTTGATCTGCATTATTTGTATTTGCAAGACCAGTTAGTTACTTTATTACGTTAGTGGTCCAATGGTAATTATAAGAAAAATACCACCTCCTAGAATGGAAAATTACCCAACGAAGAATACGGTTTAAAACAATTAATAAAAGTGAAGGCCCATGGAAGTCTTACTCTCAAACATTTGGAAATTTAAAAAAAAATCGTAATGTTACTCCCGCCAAAACGTCACGTGAACGCGTGACAGTGACAGTAGGTAGTATTATTTATGTTGTTGAGCACGGCACTGTTCTATGGTTTACAATAATAAAATAACGCGGAACTCTGCATTTTTTGTCGTGACAACCTTGACCTCGTTAGTCTCGGGTCCATAGATCGTCACCTGTAGTTATCCATCTTGTGTTGTGCTTAGCTGTTCGATACAAGGTGGGCTGCGTTATTAGAACACTATCATCGTATTTTTTTTGCTGTTTTGTCCATTTAATTGGGATTTCTGTAATGTTTAACATGGCAAGATGTTCTTGACAGTTTGATATATAATAGATTTTTGGAAATTGTGAAAAATTCACGCTTTAACAGCGACTTAATCATTAGACAATCCGTAGAAAATGTAGACGTATAATAACTAGTATTCGGTATTAGTTCGGGAATAGAGAGAATGTACAAGTATTTTATTGATATATCGGCTGTTAAATGCAAATAAAATAACAAATCATTACTTTCAACTACTTATGTGAAATGAAACTGTTTACGTTTATAGATTATTAGATAGTAATAAAAATGTGTGTCAGTACAACGAAAAGTAGTTGAACTACAAAGGTAATATTGTTTCTCCTTGAGCAAGGTCGAGTCTGTTTGCAGTCTGTTTAGTGCTAGCGTAACGCTATTTTAGCAAGTGTCCGAGGCGCGTGGACACGGCTCCCTACTAATTTTTGTTTCCTTGAAAACTTAGCATAGGTCACATCGGAGGTGAAATGATAAATTTGTGTAATAGCCAATGACAATATAGTTAACTACATGTTTTGGGTTCCATAGTGCCAGTAGGGAACCTTTGTATCTATCAATTATCCTTCCTACTCGACTAAGGGAGCAAATTACCCGATTAAAGCACCGTACCGATTTACTGCGTGGTGACCGATTTAGAATACGAAGCGTGTTGATGATGATGATGATTATGAAAACCGTACCTTTTGGAGTTGAATAGGTATAATTTTTTTTATCCGATACAACTATGATTAAATCGAGATACAAAACTCATATTTTAGTTCGGCTTATTTTTTTCTGTAAAGCGTGCTTTAGACTATAAAATAATTGAAATAAAGTTATCAACACTGTTCACGCCAGGAGCGTCGACCTGTAGGACTTACCGGCCGATGGCCTCCACAGATACGCTCGTTTTAACTATGAATAATTATATTGTACTAGAAAAACAAAACGGAACCGAATGAAATATCAACCTGTCGACACGGTGTGCAAATATTGTGTAATTTTTTTCGTTTTTTTTTAAACATATCGTGCCCGTAACTGTTATTAATCTAATGCGAGTAATTCATGCAGGTATATAATAATCTGAATCTCGGAAACGGCTCTAACAATTTTCATGAAATTTAATATGCAGGGGTATTTATATTCGGGTGCAATAAATCGATCTAGCTAGAATTAAATTTTAGAACACTTACCTAAAAAATAATCTGAGGAAAACACGGCCATTCAGATACCAATAACTTTATTATAATCTCAAAATTCTCACACGCGGTTGTTTGATCTCAAACTAGGCAGAGCTTGTACTATGGTGACTAGGCTATTGATAAACATACCTATATATTTCTAAATACTAATATATTACACTGAGACACAACGTATGATACACTTTTATGTTCTCAGTGGGGATCGAACCTTGGCTTAGCAGTCAGGATCATTAACCTTTAGATAGCAATAATATTATACCCAGGCCAAAATACATCGAAACTTTTCAACTACATACCAAGCCGTTCTGTTGTAATCGGTAAAAATCATAATAATTATATCCTACATTGACAATCGGGGGTATATGGAAAAAAGGCATTTCATAAATGTAGCCTGCATTGTAGTAATTTGTAAACAGTACTTTCTCCTCGATAATTACATAGTTGACCATCTGGCATACGACAGGCGATGCTGCATTTATCGGCGAATAATAACTGGAGCTCATTTCCCGTGAGTCTAGATCGTTTCCTGCGCGTATGGCAGTCTTGTTAGCTTACCAAGCACCGAACTACTATCGAGAGTCTTGAGGAGCTAGAGAACACTCGTAAGCCTTTCGATTTACTGTTAGACGCAATTCACAAGAACATGACCGCATAAGGGGTCATCCATAAACTATACCACACGAATTTCATACGAGATTTGATGCACGTCGCAGCTGATCACATTTTTGAGACCTCCACTCTTTAATGTGAGGTCACATTTTTGCAATTTCATATCCAGAAATCATTTAATGAAAACAACAGAATTGGAAGTGTGACGTTACGAAAATTAGGACCCCCTCCTCCATAATTATTATTAATACTATTGGGTATAGTCAGGATTCAACCAAATTAACAAAAACGTCGTCAAGATACAGCATTTTTTTATTCAAATAAAAAGATTTGATTTAAAAAAAAAGATACAGCTGTGTAATATATGCTTTAGCACACCTTTTCATTACAACATTTATTAAATTACTACACTTGTTACTCTGCTGAAAAGGAAGACACGAATGGCTGTCCCACGGGCTCGTGAGCCTCTTTCTTAACAATCCCAAGCTCCGCCCTTGGAGCCATGTGGCAATTCCTCGACATTTTATTAGCATTACTCCAACAAATCATTCACATAATACTATCTTATAGAACATAACACATAATGAGAACTATTCTGATGAATCATTTATACAGTGATAATTATAGTACCAATAGTATCCAGAATAGTAGTACTAGCTTATACTAATAAGCTAACAATACCTTCCATCAGACTTTTTATGTTAAGGTGGCAGAAAAACAGCTGTTCTAATTATGTTGTAGTTTAGATAAATAAATATTTCGGACATCTAACTCACAACGCCATCTAGTCCCAAGCTAAGCAGAGCTTGTGTTATAGGTACTAGACAACTGATATTAATACTTATATACTTTTTTTTTGAATACATACATATTATACGTAGGAAACACCCAAACTCCGAAACAAATATTTACAGATCATACAAACATTTGGTCCGACCCGGTATCGAACCCGAGACCTCATCCACAGCATCGCATACGCTATCACTGCGCCACTGAAGCAGCTAATTCAAACATATAGCACTGTTAGTTATCAGGGTTGCGATACGGTAGAACAATTATCAGATAACACAATTACAGAACGATATAACATTATGTACTTTTATTGCTGTATCTCACTGTTGTTATAATAAGCAAATAGGATCCGTTCTAGAACGTTCTTAATGATCCTTAGTCTACAAAGTCGTCTAAGTTTTGGAATCTGTTCTAAAAACAATGATACGATACAATAAATGGCGCAGTCTGTGGGTTTCTGTTTTCTCTGCTGGTAACTTTACTGAATACTATTTAACCGCCTTAAAAAAAGGGAGGTTCTCAATTTCTTCGTGTTTTCGTTTATTTTCTTGGAATCAGTGCGATTACTGGTGGACCGGAATACAGTTACTTGCCGTGTCTATAAGTCTTACTTGTATTTCTGATTTTTTGTTTTCATATCTGATTTTAAAATATCATCGTAGTCCATGAAAATACAAAGCATATTGCACTAAAGGTAACAACAATAATGTGAAATTTGGTGGTGTGCTAGTGACTCTTCAAACTGATATAACTTCTTTTATTTATGAACCGATTGGAATAAAAAAACAGTAAATATTAACTGGAACAAACCGCAACGCATTAGTATGATCAGTTTTTTGAAGACGTTACTAAATTAAATTGTAAGGTACTAACATAGATTAAGAGAAATTGTATACTAACACTATGGACCTTGTCTGAATATATAAATATATTATTATTATTACTGATAACCGCTTTAAAATCGATTAAGCCGTTTCTAAGTTTAAAAAAATATACATATTTATTTTTGATATGAGAATGACAATAACACTCATAACTAGAGTAGACACAATATAAACATAAATAAACTTTATCTCAAACTCCAAACCAACAAAAAATATTCTCTATTGATAAGAATTACGTCTACGTTAAAACTCAAAGCATATAAATCTCATAAGTATTAAGTATAATAGAGAATAAGCATTTTGTTATATCTCAATCTGATCATTAACGACTCTATAGTGTAGAAAAAATATAAATAGTCTTGAAAATAGTCTATGAAATTTAAAACACTGACTAAATTTGAGCTATTCGGACGCCGCCATTTTGCGCGCGCTTTTGACATAGCCGATGAAGTCATTGTCATTTCGTGTTTGTTTATTATTCAGTGTTTCTTTATACTTATTTACAGTTTTAATTCCTTTAAAAATCATAGAAGAAAGTAATTATTCTCACAAACACAACTAACACAGTTTGAATTTTGACTCCGATAATTTCGATGAAGTGACTATCGACCTTACATTTCGTTTCGACCAACAGTGACGTGTTTTGTAAGTTTGAATTTCCCTCCCTTAATTTTTACTTTTTATTTAATATTTTATGGGTTTAAATAATCACTAAATAAAAAAAATACACTTTAATTGTATTGTAAAGACGATAATGAATATAGAAAAAAATATTTGAGAAAAATAAAAAAATTATACATATTCCCTATTGTTTTTATACCGAACCTACAAGGGGTTCTTTTGTAATCTTTGAGTGGTGATACGAACACTTTGCTTTCTTTGTTAGACTTTTTTCATAATATAATATAGTTATCAGTAGTTTACAAATGATTGCTATATATCCTACTGCTCTTTGATAGTATCCAGTCTGATTCGCTTCTTTGCCTACGTCCAATTTCGATCCAATCTTGGAGTCGGACTAGATTACTTGGAAACCTAATTCAATAAAAGAAAATTATTAATCCCAAATCCAACAGTAAAATACATTTGGTGAAGTCGTCGATATTTACTGTAGTAATGCCTATTTTAATGTTTACACACTTATAAAATAAATAAAATAGAATTTGAGCGGCAGGCATTAAAGTCGCTATGAATATTTGCTTCTGTAAAACTAATATATGTCCGCAGTCCACGCATCCTTGTCGCTCTCGCGTCAAAACTAGTTAACTCTCTCTCTCTCTCCCTCTTTCTTTACCTACAATAGCGTTGTAAGTGTCAAAAATTTGTTTTTTTTTATGGAATATTGCAAAGTAGCATTACCGCTCCACAAGGACACCCGCAACACTAGAAGCGTCACAAGGGCGCTGCCGGCTTTTAGGGGATGGGGTATGGGTCTCCGTTAACCTCACTCACTCGGTGAAACACAGCGCAAGCACTGTTTCACACCGGTTTTCTCTGAAGCCGTGGTATCACTCGGATTGAGCTGGTCCATTCGTGCCGAAGCGTGGTTCTCTCATTATTTAGTATCTTTCCATATATTTGGAAAAAAATATTTAAATACACTAAATAATCAAAATATCTTTGCATACTCACATGCGGCATGAGATTCCTTGTATATTGTTTACTTGGCGGGATAATTGGTATACTTCCGAAACACACACGATAGCATTTTTTATAAATATTCGTATAGGCCCGGACACGTAACTCGGCCAGATTTCGACGTAGCGGGAGTAAGCTCGCACATAGTATACTTAGTGCAGCAAATCAAAACAAACAAAATAGAAGTGTAGTAAACTGACGTTCCAACGCTCGCTGGGAACGGTGCTACTACAATCCCCGCGTCCTTTTTTTCTTACGTTTGGGAACCCCCCCGCCTTCACCCCACCGGGGTTTTGTCGGGGCGGTGTGTCGGAATCGAACCGACTAAAACCACACGGTGTGCCACTCTGCGCCTGAGACGGGAGAGATTCGGGAACCGCTTTCTTACGCCATCCGGACCCCTCCAAGCCAATCCCCGCGTCCCTCTATCAACCAAAGGGACCTAAAAAAACGACCGGGAATATATCAGTATTATTCATTTCGTTCAGACGAACGTACGGCTCGTCTAGTCATATAAATGTGACTTGTATCAAAGTATACATCGATAATATTATTTTGACTCCAGTCAATACACAGCCTGTTACAAATAGTATTATAAAACTAAGTCTTCACGAGTTCAAGGGCGTGAGTGCAGACACCGCCACTGATAGCGTGTACCACACGACATATCATATTTATACATGTACCATACGCAGTTTGTATCTGAGTAGATAACGTATCTGATATGCAGTATTTAACGTAGGAAAGTATTTATATATTTATATATATATAAATGGTGGATCCTGATATCGTTATTATGTACGGTATATGTCCAAAAATATAGGAGATATAAAAATATATATAATATATATAAAATAAAGGAGTTATAAAAATATAAATAAAAATACATACGTTTGACACAAGGCAGTTCGATTCCAAAGTGAACAGATCCTAATTTTTAAACTTTCGCGTTTCATGATACAATAATTATTTTTACGGAAATTAACGCGATCACTTATCTATAGGTATTACATACCTCTGATTTGGCTGACGTTTCGACCAGGTTGCACTGGCCGTGGTGACAGGCTGACTGAGCAGATCTTGTACTATAATAATATTTTCACACATCTTACACACGACCGTTTGATCTTAAACCAAGCAGAGCCTTGTACTATAGTAATCATATTTTCAAATAGATGCATGTTGAAGATAAATTACACCGATACTGAACTCATCGTGCTCGTCACACAATCAGGGGGTTCCGTACCCAAAGGGTAAAACGGTACCCTATTACTGAGACTTCCGCCGGCCGTCCGTCCCTCTGTCATCAGGCTGTATCTCATGAACGGTGATACTAAGACAGTTGAAATTTACAGAGATGATGTATTTCTGTTGCTGCTTAAGCAACAAGTACTAGACAACAGAATACAATAAATATTAAAGGGGACTCCCATACAACAAACGTGATATTTTAGTCGATATTGATAACGACAACGGGTAGGCTTGAAATATATAGATAATGGTAGGGAACCCTTCCTGAGTGAGTCCGACTCGCACTTGAATGATTAACTAGTGATCTATGCGTTGGTCATTTTCCTTAAGATTCAGCCGCTACGTCATGTGATGGCGTGAAATATATGGAAAAAGGAACTAGAAAACCAAGATCTGACCAGGCAATTACCTTTACTCTTCTGTTAAATTTGAAGGAGTCTTGTAGTAAAACTATAGGTCGTTCAGTGGTCGGAGTTTCACCATAATTTATAAAATTACTATTTTTTGGCTCCCTGCTCTCTTCCTCCATATAAACTTTAAAACTGTTACTGCTAAATTTCATACTCATTTGGTCGCATAATTTTCGTAAAAATGATTACAAAGTTTTTACTTATGCATTAATATATAGATTATTTGTGCTGGGAACGAGCCCATTCTTGGTTTATATCACTAACTAGCAGACCATTCAAATACTCATGTCCTAAGAAGTACGTGGATGACTGAGCTTTGCTCGGTATTATTTTAGGTGATTTTTCTAGAAATGCATCCTAGCCAGATCGATTCATCGCCACCGAAACCCCAGCATACCAAATTTAATGAAAATTATCTGAGCCGTTTCCGAGATTCAGATTATATGTACAAGAATTGCTTGCTTAAAGGATTTTCCAAGTTTGTTGATATCTTATAAAAATCCGTTACGATGCGTGCCTTTCAGTGGAGCTTGCGTCTTCGACTACTTTACTCTTAGATCGTATTACGAGTTAGTATGTCTGTCCATAAATGCATATTTGAAGTTGTCACTTATCTTAGATGACCCGTGTGGACCTTTGCCCTCATTACCGTAAGACAAAATGTGCCAGTGTAATCAGTCACAACGCAAATATGACTCATTCTGTATCACTAACATACTTTATAATGAGTAATTTAAAAGCAAATCACTTCGATTATTACAAACATATTTGTTTTATTTGTGAATTTGAATATAATACAAGCATCAGTAACATTGTTCTAATGTTATAGGTTATTATTTGATATCCGATACACGCAGATGGAGTATTTACTTTACAAATATGCACGAAACGAACACAGAACACCTAGAAAAACAATTGATTGCATGTTTGGCCCAGTGGTATAACGGCGTGTTGTTTTGTGGGTTCAAATCCCACACGGGACAACGCTTTGTGTGTTCCGCAAATTGTTCGGTTTGTCCGTTTCATGTGCGTTTGCAAAGTTCTCTGCGACAATGTTGTATATTCCTAAAGAGAGAGTTGAGCTTCTTAAATAAATAAATAAAAACAAACTTTGGTCACTTAAATTGTTGTTCCATGTTCAATCGAATCGTTTACACCACTCCGCCATTCGTGCAGTCATATTGTTTTTAACAAAACTGTGATAGAATATACAACATAAATGTTATTTATACCGCTATTCACGATACACTTTGAGATCAACCTGTTTACGGTATTTTCTTAGCATTCTTGGCATAAATAAGTGCCATTGTAATGTCACGCAATATTACCATTGCTAATGTCAACTCCACAGATTGTTAATATATAGTACCCGCTCGCACGATTTTATAGAAAAACAAGTGATTAATGTTAAAAGTTAAAAAAAAACAAGCTATTATTACTTGTTAATAAAAAAAAAAACTTAAAACCTTCCATTTTGATACACATATTGGGTGGGTTGTTCAGAAATATGTATGCTGCCATTATGTTACGGCGGCCATTAATAATACCGATTATATATAATTGTATTGTCATCAGAACTAAAGGTATATTTCAAATGTTTCCTCAATCGCATCGGGAAGTGGATCAAATTTAACTTGTAAGATTTGATTACAGACAAACATCGGGATAAGCAATAGATCGAACTAAGTGGCGTGAAATTGGAGAGGCCTATGTCCAGCAGTGGACTGCGATAGACTGATGATGATGATGATGATCGGGATAAGTAAAACTAAATAAAAGCTTGTAATATAAGCCTCCATTTTATGGAAGTACCTGAAGGACCGATATTTATTTTCATTTGGAAAATTTTCAAAAAAATATTCATAGTTTGATCAATTTAATTTCATGATTAATCATTTTTGAAGCCGTTTCTAAGATTCATATTATATTTATTAAAGAATTGCTCGTTGAAAGATATTACATAAACTCCATTTATATTTTATTAGGGTTCCGTAGTTCTAACAAGGAAGCCTTATAGTATCGCTATGTCAGTCTGTCTGGCTGCGGCTCAGCTTAGAGATTAATTTCAAGAAAAATATATGTTTATGTGGGTTCACGACGACACAGAGGTAAAAATATCAATGTACCCTCCTTATACGTAAGGCGAGATTAATATTTTTCCTGTTAATAATCTATCTGGTAAGTCAGGTATCGTAAAATAGATCTTTAAAAAAAATATCTAAAATATACCAAATTGGGTTCATAATAAAGACATCTATATGAAAATACTTAGATGCGGTTATCACATATTTAAACTAGATGAGTATGGTGACCACCACTTTGGAATTCTACTTATGCTGTCCATCAGACAGAATATAGTCACTTGGGCAGGCTCTATATTAAAAATAAAACTAATAAACTTTATAATGCTTAACCGTTAGAGAGCTATGCTTCAGCATGAATGTGCTCGACCAGAGTGATAGCACAGCCTCACAGAAAACCGGTACGAAACATCGCTTGCACTGTGTGTTTTCACCGAGTGAGTGAGGATACCGGAGGCCCATACCCCAACCCCTCCCTCCATCCCCAAAGGCCGGTAACGCACTTGTTACGCCTCTGGTGTCACGGGTGTCCATGGGGGGCGGTACTCGCTCACTATTTGGCGAATCGTAAGGTCGTTTGTCCCCTATTCCATAAACAAAAACAAGACGCGCCATAACATAGCAATCTTATACACTTTGTGAGAGGGGCATTATCCTCCAATTAAAAAGATAGCCAGCATTTCTTAATCGTCTACCCTATAATGGTTTATTTCATGTATGCCTTTTACTTGCCAGATAAGATATAACAAATGTCGCCGACACTTTTATTATTCAACTACGCCACATGTTATTAAATATTCATATGAATTCGATTAGGTTTATTTCTTAAAGATTATTTTTATACGCATGTATTTTAATGAAGTTCCCAATGGTACATAATTATCCAATAAGAGATATACGTAACATATAAATATATCGGTCAGGCCACTCCAAACTACCCTCAATGAAATTCACCTTTTTCTGGAATACACTTCAAAATACAACCACCGGACAGCAATACGCTGAGATAGGTACCTTTTCTGGCATTGTACAGAGCACTATAATTGCTTGCCTTCCGTTCCCCCGACTCTGTATAAAATCATGTGTTGTCTTGTGAATGTCAGAAACGATTTTCCTGGTTCACTGGCCATTTCTTTAAACAGCCGAGATTCTTGTTGCAGTGTGGTTATTAATAGCTTCTTATTACGGTTACAGTAGGGTTTGAAGTTTTATACAATAGTATTGCAATGCAACTATGTAAAGACGGCAATCGATGGAATAACCTTATCGTCTGTGGTTTTTTAAGTCTTCCATACACACAATTTTATTCTCTTTACAAGTCGCTCTAAGACAATTAGCGATGAATGCGTGGGATGATGTGACGATGTGTGAGGCACTTCATTTTTCTTAACGACATCACGATTTACGAGTATTCAAAAGAATTATTCTGTTGGAAATATAGATCGGACTTTACCGAGAATAGTTAATTTGATTTACCGGTATGCATCCGTATAAGCAATCTCCTTTTCCTTTCAATGCCTAAGTACCTCTCCCGAAAGTGCACGGTCAACACTAATAGGCTTATTTTCTTTTACCCTAAACTGGTTCTGTTTGCCCTAAATTGGTCATTAATATAAATTATTTGATCTTTCTACATGAATTGTTGAATAAACGTGAACACTGTAAAAATATAACAAAACATAGTTTTAATAAGTACCAATTAACCTACAATTCAAACACTCCTTACAAAATTAACTGATATAGATCAAATCATCAGCACCTAGGAGGCCACTGGCTGAACATAAATACATTTTTCCTTAGACATAAAGTTGTGGCCTAAAATACCATATTGCTCTGTGGTGTTCTGCGTAATTTGTTCTCTTATGAAACTCATGGTATGAAAAGGAGTGGTAATACTCTGTATTCTTAATCTGTCACCACACGAAACAACTGAAAAATTAGAATACTCTTAAGTTTTAGAAGGGCTATAGAAGGGCTCCGCGTTTCTCTGAGGGACCGTATCAGAAACGAAGTGGATCATCAACATAGCCCACAGGATTAGCAAGCTGAAGTGGCAGTCGGCTGGCCATATTTGCCGTAGAACTGATAACAGTTGGGTTAAACAGGTTCTTGAGTGGAGACCTCGTCTCGTAAAATGTAGTGTAGGATGGTTCGCGCAAGACGGCTGGCAGGAGCTGGATGCGAAAAGCCGAGGATCGAATCGAGTGGCGTGCGATTGGAGAGGCCTATGTTCAACAGTGGATTGTGATATGCTGATGAAGATGATGTTTTATAAATGACTGATATGTGTATGTGCTGATCAGGTTTATTTTAATATTCCAGGACACATTTGGGCGCGCCAAGAACTGGGTCAAAGAACTGCAGCGACAGGCGTCTCCTTCCATAGTGATAGCCCTGGCGGGTAACAAGAGTGACTTGGCCGCTAAACGCATGGTGGAGTTCGAAGAGGCGCAGGCGTACGCGGACGAGAACGGCCTCTTGTTTATGGAGACCAGCGCCAAGACGGCCATGAACGTTAACGATATATTCTTAGCTATCGGTTAGTGATGTTTATTTATGTATAATATAGGATTCTATTATCGCCGTATAAGTTATATGTCACTCTTCTATCTATCCTTAAGAAGTCTTCAGGATCTCAAAATTGGTATCGTAAGGATATACTTGTAAGGTAAAAAATCTAAGAATAAGTTAAGACTCATTCTTAGATTTTTTACCACTAATATTCGTAAAGAATTACGAGCAAATATTTCTTCTACCCTCAAAAATATTAAGAGGAATCGATCGGTAATCTAACTCGATCGGTGAAACGCAAAGAAAAGACAAACAAAAAGAATTAAAAATCAGATATTTTCTATTAGGAGACCCTTGTGTCACTCCTCATCCGGCCGGTCCAAATGTGCTTTGTCACCCTTCTTTGCTGTAAATCGATGCTGAAATCTAAAGCGTCGATGCTTTTTAGTATTTAAAGAGGTTGAAAACCTTCGTCAACGTAACAAAGTAAACAGTAAGTCGGCAGTGTTCGTTAGTGGCGGCGTATTAATAGCCGGTGTTGTGCCGTTGCAGCGAACAAGTTGCCAAAGAGCGAGGGCGCGGGCGGCGGCGCGGCGGCGGGCGCGCGGCGGCTGGGCGACGCCGAGCAGGCGCGCGCCTCGTCCTGCTGCAAGTGATACGCCGCGCACACGGTACCGGCGCTCTCCGCATTCCGCATCTGCGGACCTGGCGTCGACGCACTTTGCCATATACAAACAATACAAAATATCCCAAAACCAAAAAAAAAGTATATATGTATTTATATCAGTTGTTTAGTACCCATAATGCTCTGCTTAGTTTGGGACTAGATGGCATTGTGTGTTAGATGTCCGAATTTTTTTTTTTTTCTTTATTTTTTAGAGACTTTTACCCTATTAGGGTATGCCAGACCCATAAGGCCTTAATTTAATCAAATAACATTTAAATATTATATGCTAAACTGTACAATTTTATAGCTTTTTTTGATGTTGGTATAGCCAAAACACTTTGAATTATACCGACATCCAAATAATTCAAGTTCAACTACTCCATTATTAAATTTCTTTTAGATTGATTCTTGACACATTCCATCAACAAATGTTGAACGTCGTCCACAATGTTACACATCTCACAATTTGGTGAGTTAGCTCTACGTATTAGATATTCAAATTTTTTTGACGGAATGTGTCCAGAACGTAATCTATGAGCTTATTGTAACCCACGATCTACCTCTCTATCTATCTTTCTAAGTTACCGAACAACTAATTCTAACTTATTTATTTATTTATTTATTTAGACGTTTTCGTTGAACTCACTGCATTTGCCTAATCGAGGTCTAAACTCTAGCACGTGTCATACATACTCGCTTGTCTTTTTAACGGAACCTATCCGGCCCACACGCCCACCAGCGTTACTCCTGTATATCGACCTGATTAGGTTACGGTTACGGCAGTGACTCACGATCACACCGGATTTTGTCAATGAAATCAGTATTGGAACCCTTAACGAAATTAATGAAAAGAAAATGGAAAAAGAAATTAAATTCACTTCCCATAAACACGTCCATAGTAAAACTGGATATGTACAACATTAATCAGGGAAGTATTTTAGCCTTCTCCTACTGCTAGTGATACACCACGTTCCACATGGAACTTGCTTACTAGTGTCGTTCTGTCGTATTCCCGCCCCCGGTTTCTAAAATTATTCTATCATATTTTTTTACAGACAAAATCGCCAGTTGGTGAGGGCGTGCGCGCGGGTTGAGGTATGTAGTAGGTAACACGTAGCGGACTCGTCTCGGGCCCGCGCTTGGCCTGCACTACCGACGCTCAGCCCACGCGACCCACACACGAGCCGCACTTCTTTATAACGTATTTTCTGACTAAACGAGGCTATACATATACCTCGTTGACAGTTCCACCTCGAGTTATTTACGAGTGTTGAATAGCGCGAGGCGTAACTGAGATATTGCCTCGGTTTAGTTTCAAAGACGTCTGTCGATACAGTTCTGTCGTATACGCCTGGCGTAGTATACATGTTGTGTATTTTGCTCTTCGAATTAGCTAATTGTTATATAGAGAGACTCGCGAGGGCTAAATATATCTGCATATTGATCTTGCAATGTTAAATTTTAAATAAAAAATAATGTGACCCTCGCGGGCCTCGCCATATTTATATATAAAACGGGTCGTGTGTGCGTCGTAGTGGTCATTAAAACAACATTATAATAATATTAAAACAAGTTAATGATAAAAAAATGATAACTAGTTTTAAAACTTATTTGTAATTGTAATGAAATGTAATAAAAATTATTATATTTACTTTTTGTTTGTATCATGTTAGAGCACTGTGCCGTAGCGATACTTAACAGCTTTTGTTATATAAATATACAATATAATATTACTTAGTTGGGGAACTGATAATTACGTTGATACACTGGGAGGAAGGCACTCGTACTAGATTATATATTTTTTTCATCGTATCGTAAGTATTTCTCCAACTAAACTGTATTGTGTTGTCAATAGGAGCGTATGTAGGCGAAATTCATCGGTGAAGGTGCATTTACACATGTGTACTTGTTACGTATACATATAATTTTATATTTTGTTTAACGACTGTAGCGATATTTAGGCACACTATTCATCAACAAATGAAATCAATTAGACGGTATGACGAAGAACAATATTGTGTCAGTGTCTCTGTCGGGCTTTATTTCAATATTGGAACTTTTTATAATTTATCTGCAACGAAGTTGTCTAGATAAATATATTTGCAATAATAATATGTTTTATTTACAACAACGTTTACGAGTAAGGGAATCGTTTAGATTCGTATAAGCGTTTCCATGTTGAAACTTTCGTCGCCCTGTTAACGTTCGCTCGCCGGCCCTCTGGCGGCCAGCTCCCGCTAGGTGCTGGCCGCCACAGAAGCTCGTATCTGATAAGAACCCAAATGGTATCTAATAAAATTGTGATTGCATTCTCCATGGAGCGTTTATGTAACATTCATACAATCATTATTTTAGTTCAAAATAATATAATATGGCATAGTTATTTAATGAAAGCATAGATTTACACTTCTCACTTAGGAAGTTATATAGTTATTTTTAAAACCACTAATTATTCGATGGATAAATTGTTCTATACATATTATTAATTATTATGTATATTGTCTTGTATAATTTGTATTTTATAAGTCAAATGTAAACGGTGGGGTCGTAGTTTCGTATCCTTTTTTATCGCATTCCAAACAGGGAGAGCCACTACGGCCTGCGGAAACAGATCAATATAGATAACTTTGGGCTGTAGATTGTGTCGATACATCGCTTAGTAAGTTTTGCCTCACAACACTTAATTCCAACTTCGTATCGGCTTGTATTTATTTCAAAAATGTTTACAATAAAATGTGTGTGGACGCGTTCAGTTTTCGCTTGTTATTATCACGTTAATTTCCTAAAGGCTTGCGTCACTCCTTAGCAGTTTATTTTTGTACTTGTAAGAAGGATAGGCAACGTGCAACACCTGAGCGAGAGTGGGGCGGGGGACGCGTGACACTGGCCCAGCTGTACCCGGGGCTCGCGGCGGGAATTGTTTCTATACCTTCGCGTAACTGTTACAAAAGCATTCAGAAATCGAGCCGTTTAATGGTGGCACCTTGTTCTGTATTGTCCAACATTATAATCGATGCTGCCATTAAACGAGATAACATATTAAAGCAATATAATGTACCTTTTAAATCAATGAGATTTTAGCAAGTTATATTTGATTGGCGTTATATTACGAAAGGTTTTCTATCACAGTTAGGTGGTATATTAAATAATGAATTCAAAACAAAAGCAAAAGAGGTGGATGTAGAACAGTTCCCCATAAATTGTTTAGTAAATAGTCACCACTCTGGCCGAACTCTGACTGGCGACAGTCGCCGATCAAGGTCGTATTGTATGTTTTTGTATTGTGTAAATATTTTGGATTTATTAAGAATATTATTATATTGATTAAAAAAACATTGTAAATGGATATTTTGAGTGTTTTATTTTCAATTTCCCGGCCCAGCCATAGACACGGTATGGTGATTTAATAAAACTTTGCTGTAGTAGAAAGGGAGAGAAAAAAAAAAATCCAATTTAACCTGTTAGGTTAGGATATTGAAGATTAATTAAAGATTCTTTTCTTTCCTCTTATTTATATCACACTTAGCACCTGCATCTGCCTTGTCCCTTACTGAAGCCATTCAAGCTTGACTGTCTGATAATTCCATGAGGCATTAAGTCCGCCACGTGCAATAGAGTAAATGACTATCCTATACAAATCTATTTATAATATTAAAATAACCGCTTTTTAGTAAATGTACACATATACACGGTACAGATACCGAAATAAAGTTTTTTACAATTTTTGCCCGTGTGTCGGTTTGTTCTATGATATACTTCTTTGGGGCAAGGCAGCTTATGTTGAATTTTGAAATGATTTTTATCCTACAAAAACGAGCAGTCCGCTCAATATACAATTTGGGTGCTAGAGTCTCTTCGGGGGTTGTTTGAGGATATTGGTGTTTTGACTGTTGTATCACTACATATTTGCCAACAATGTGTTTGTTAGACAGAACATTAATGCTTATAAGAACACTGATGTACATAGTATTAATACGAGAGGCAAGTCTAAACTCGTTAATACCTATCATCGTTTACGTACGCAACTCGTTCGAGGGCCTTGGTATACGTTTTTACAACAAAATTCTTATACATGTATTTGACCTTCCTGTAGATAAATTCAAACAAACTAAAAAATCACCTTATTAAAAAAGCCTACTCAACGATTATTAAAACGACAAACAGTCGTGGGGTTAAGGTGTCATTAGATATTTACGCAAAACTTATTTGTCTTATAATTAAGGTAAATTATCAACAAACCACTGTTGGTGTGAAATTAATGCGTGACGATTATTAAGGTAATTTAATTAGTAGTGATTTATATATCTCGACTATGGTTTGTCATGCTCACTAAAATGTCATTGCTTGCGGTATCGTCGAGAGGCGGGTCGTTTCTTTCCCTCTGTTAAGGCGAGAGAGACGATGGCTGGTCCATGCGTCATACTAGTGAACGAGTGCTGCTTGGAGTGACTGGTTGGCCTCGTCAGAGCCTATACTATTTATTTAGTTTGTTCAACTGCAACTCTAGCCTCTTTATCCAGTCACTAATTATTTTTAACGGTAGATTTTACAACTGAATGTAATTAGATGTGCATTTTAAATGATTACTACGTTTAGGTTCAAATCTTTAATGGCATCACTGAGTGTTTTTTGTTTTTTTTTTGTAAGTACGTTAGCTTTTGAACCGTTTTAATAAAACAAAAATTCAGGTGGTAATAGCTTGCACTCAGTTAACCATTCATGTAATACTAATACGATTGCACCTAAAAAACTGATTTTTAAAAAGAGTGGCCATGAGTTTCTTTGCCAGTATTCTTTTAATTTTGAAACTGGAAGTTATGGATCGACACAAGGCAGGCTGAATTTTGGCGTTTTCACCTAATTTACCTTAAAATAGAGAACATCTGGCGTCTGTTTGTGTCGATCTATGATTTTAATCTGTAGCTTCAATTTAACGTTCATAAATGTCGTCATGCTCTGCTTAGTTTGGGACTAGATGGCGTTGTGTGTTAGATGTCCGAAATATTTATTATTATTATTACTTAGTGTCTTAACTGAATAAATGATTTTGAATTTGTTCGTGGCGAATCTCTGGAATGGTTGAACCATTTTGACGGGACTTTCACTACCAAATAGCCTGTGTAATAAGGAGTAACTAAGACTACTTTTTCAGACTAGGTTTGCCCCGCGGTGTAACCTGTGATTAATAATGTACCTACTACAATAACCGCGGGTAGTATCACCACCTTCATTGAAAATATTAACAGAAAACATCTCGGAAAATATAATTATTACAACTTTTCATTTCTATTACATCATCATCATCATCATCAGCCTATCGCAGTCCACTGCTGGACATAGGCCTCTCCAATTTCACGCCATTTAGTTCGATCTATGGCTTCTCGCATCCAGCTCCTGCCAGCCGTCTTGCGCAAATCATCGCTCCACCTGGCTTGTGGACATCCTACACTACGTTTGCCGAGACGCGGTCTCCACTCAAGAACTCGTTTACCCCAACGGTTATCGGTTCTTCGGCAAATGTGGCCAGCCCACTGCCACTTCAGCTTGCTAATCCTGTGGGCTACGTCGATGACCCTGGTTCTTTGTCGGATCACCTCGTTTCTAATGCGATCCCTTAGAGAAACGCCGTGCATATACCTCTCCATTGATATTACAAATTTTAATCAAATACACAGTAAAGACAGTGACGTCACAAGTTCGTATTGAGTACATTTTTCATACTAAGTTATCCTTTGTTCAGTTGTAAAAAGTAAATGATTTTTGACTTACGCGTCATTTTCCCTATTGCGTGCAAGAAGTATAAATCACTAAATAATGAACCCTCGACCTGTGGCACGAAGTTAGACTCACAAACAAATTATATCTTTTTAGAAATAATAAGGATAATTAAATAAAAGTGCGCAATAGTTAGTAAAATTGTTTATTTAGTTTGACACTTATGCGTTATATTCATTAATGTCGCCGGAAAACAGTTCTCAGCTATATAGCCATCTTAAAATATATTTAAGTTAACATTCTGACTAGTCTACGTAATGCATTAAAAAGTCGAAATAAATGTGTATATTTAATAATCGAACACTGACAACATCTTTTTAGTAGTTTTAAACATTTATGAAAACACTGAATTATTTGCTAGTGGAGTTTTTAGTGGTATTTATATAATCAAACATTATATATTATTTTTAATTTACTAGAATAATAACAAAATAAAAATGTAAATAGGATGAATGGAGTTAGGCCCAACTTAAACAGTGTCAACTGTTGTTAAAATTGTTCCATTCAAATATTATACTTATAAATATTGATTTTGAAAAGCAGTTTTTTTCACACTATTACTAAACAAGATCATGGTTTAACATATTACAGGAGTCAATCAGACTTTAAATCATTCGAGTTAAGCACTCACTTAAATTAAACTTGAATTTTAAACTTTTGGGTTGCAATAGCAATGTAATGCTACAGGAATCATCCCTATTTATCTCTCATGACTGAGCTTTTTCAATATATATTAAAAATAAATTATCTATCTAATGCAGATATTAACGGCCAGTTAGGTATAGTGTTTTTTTTATAATACTATTCATTATATAATGTAAGTACTTTAATAGTAAGATTTGGCAAGAACTATAGGGAATATGCATGTCTTTATTTCTGGATCTGATCATTTACTCTCTCTCTCTCGTCTCTCTCTCTCGTCTCTATAACATAGAAAAAAATATAAATAGGCTTGAAAATAGTCAAACACTGACTAAATTTGAGCTATTTAAACGCCGCCATTTTGCGCTTTTGACACAGCCAATGAAGTCATCGTCATTTCGTGTTCCTTTACTATTCAGTGTTACAGTTACTTTATACTTATTTACAGTTTAAATTGCTATAAAAATCATGGAAGTTTTTTTTTCATAAACACTACTATTTTGAATTTGAACTCGGAGAATAACCACGAAGTGACAAGCGACGTCACATTTCGTTTCGACCAATAGCGACGCGTTTTGTAAATTAGAATTTCTCTCCTTTAATTCTAATTTTTTTTAAATATTTTCTGGGTTAGTAACTAAATAAAACTATTCCTTTTAATTATATTGTAAAGACAATAAATAATCTAGAAAAAAATATTTGAGACATATAGTTTCTTTATACATATTCCCTATTGCTGTACCTCAAAGATAAGGCTCATAATACACACAATAACACAATTTTAAAATTCCACCAAACGGCTCACATCGAATCAGAAAGGATCCGGACGTTATGTATTAGTATTTTATATATAAAAAACCGCATCCAAATGTTTTGTCGTAAGTAGAATGTACCGGAGTTATCGTTTTGATTTAATTTGATGAGTTAAAAATTTCAATTAGTTTTGATAGTCTGATGACTGTAGGAAAGATACACTATTCCACGTTTTTACAACACGTTACACAAGGCGTGGGTCAACTTCATTGTTTAAAAAGTATCAGTTCAATGTGTATAAAAGATCTAGCACCTGAGTCTAGATTTATTTAATTAGTACTAATTACATGCCTCATTTACTAAAAAATTTAGTATTCTAGTAATATCTATCATGTATTAAAAATAAATAAGTGAACACTATCGTCGACACGTTTTGTTACCAACGGTAGATGCTTCATTCGTTTCTAGAGGGACGGGGAACCCCCGTTAGTTAGTTTCATTTAAAGGTTCTAAGTATAGGTTATGCTCTGGTATTTAACTTTGTAACCTTTTTCTGGGTTAATAAATACGTATTAGACACACATGATTACGCATAAAATGCGTACGAATTTTTGCACGTATATTTTTGCGACCCTTCACCAGGTTCGAACTTCACTTGTCTCTAGAAGCCCGTGGATGTCGGCAACCAGCACCGGTTTTTGTAGAGAATATTGTGTGGACGCCTATGTCCAGCAGTGTACATTGTTTAGCTGAGAAGGTGATGATATTTTGGACCTGCACGATAATCTAAGTCACGATTCGACCCTCCAGAATATCCACCTTTGGTAATACAAAGCGTACCTCACTCCATATGTACAGTAGGTATTAAAGAAGGTAGTAATACAGCGAGTTTCGGGTTCATAGTTCATCGTCGAAGTGTTCGCCGTACATGTCGGAGGCCGAGGACCCGGAACTGCCGACGAACATCTCGGTGTGGTCCAGTACTTCGTCGAAAGACAATATGTCGTCATGGTTGTCGTCCACTGATGCGAACAGGTGGTCTACCTCCTCTTGAGCTATTTCACTGGAAGAGAAAGTAAAACATTTAATTTTGTTGGACCGTACGGTTGACCTAGTGGTTTAAGTGGTGGCCACGCCGCTGTCTACTGCGTCAAGTGTTGCGGGTTCAAATCCAACACGGGACAACACTTTGTGTGATTGAGAAATCGTTGTCCTGAGTTTGGGTGTTCTTAGCGTCCATTCCATTTGTAAAGTCCCCCGCGACACAAGATGTATATTTCTAATGCGGGAGTCGTCTGTGTTAAATAAAACTATTAGCCTCTATTCCTCCCGTCGGTATCGGATTAGCCTACCAAGCGAAGAAACTACGACTCATAGGATTGCAAAGAGAAGTAAAACTTGAAACTGACCATTTTTTTAAGCGTGGAACCCTCATGGGCAGTCACTCCACCGGGTTTTGCGGGGGGGGCGGTGTGTCGGAATCGAACCGACTAAAACCACACGGTGTGCCACTCTGCGTCTGAGAAGGACGGATCCGGGAACTGCTGTTATTAACACATCCGGACGCCTCCCAGAAATTGAAACAAACCCTATACCTAACCCGTCCAGCCAACCAGGGGTGAATAGCAGGCCAAAACCTCCTTTTTAAGGAAATGTACATGTTAGAAATGGCTATTTCAGTAAAATTAAATGATAGTGTGCCTAATGGGGAGGTTTAAAACGCTCTGCCCACCTCTTACGTGAACACAGGTGTGAATATACTCACTCGTTGTCCGGTATGATCCAGGTGTGAATCTCTTTCAGGTCGATGACTCCGTCGTGGTTCAAATCTAAATCGTGGTCGAATTTGTCCTTTTCGGCGACCAACCATTCCTTGTCCTGTTGTTGACCTGCGCATTTTATAAAATACATTATATGTCAGTCAATCTGTATATGAAAATGAATCTATATTAGCATAGTAGTTAGTCATACTGACTGCTAGACAAGAGGTCACTGGTTCGTTCCACTCTGATTAAATTATTGTGAGAAAACTTCGATCATTTGCTTTTTGTCTTTGTGTAATTTATGTATGTTATGTATGTATTTAGAAATATATAATGGTATGGTACGGTCCACCGCCTGCGTTTTTATCGTTTGTCGCAGAAAAAAGTATCCTATGTCCCTCTATCCAAATAAAAATGAATGATCAAAATGTATGTACGCGCATAGTTATCGATCGACTGCAGAAAATTGAATAATTAGTTTGTTATTGTCTGGACAAGGTTTGTGTAGAAAAAAAAAACCAAAAAAAAACCACAAGTGTTATATTTTCTAAGCCCGTTTAGTCACATCCACTGCGGCTTGCGGAAAGTTACCACTATTTTAAAATAATTTTTTCGGTAATTCAGAAAATAAATATGGCGTTACGAAGTTCGCCGGGTCAGCTAATTTATAATAAACAAAATATATTAATGACAAATTACATTAAAATTGGTTTATCCGCAAAATTGTGACAAACAAACGAACTCACATTCGCATTCATAACATTATTTAGGATGTTTATCAACAGTCTGCTACAGTCTGTATATTATAGTACAGGCTCTGTCTAGTTCGGAACAAGACGTGCGTGTGTGTGAATCGTTTGAGGTTATTATAATTACGCTTCACACAAGTAGTATTAAATAACGCGTCAAACCCTCCCGAGGGAATGGTCCGTGCCTCCTGAACTAATTCGATTAAAATATCTGTGTCAATGGCTCATTACATGTACCGAATAAATAATATAATCGATTCAGAACTGGTCATTCACATTGAATAAGAGTTAATATATTGTTATGATAACATATAACACTGAAATTGAGATTCGACAAAATGCCATGCTTCAAAAAATCTAGCTAATAAAGGAGTCAGAGATAGAGTAGCGGTACTACCCTCGCACAGAAGATCAACGTAAAATGACAGGGTTCGGGCTGTCGTGTTTCGTTAGTGAGTGCGAGACCGGAGGCCCAATGATGCAGAAGCGTCACTAGGGCACCATGGTGTGGGTTACCATACTGCATTGCCTGCATTCGCAATGAGTATGATGACCACCACTATTGGATTCTGCTTATGCTCTTCATCAGGCTGAATAGTCACTTTGTAAGTGCCATAAATACATAAAAAACGCAATGTCTATTATATATCCCTATTCTACAATTACATGTTTAAATAACTATAACTTATTACCGTTGCCCATGTTACAACGATAGAGTCAAAGCCACGCCTTGCCAAGCCCCAGGCCCCAAGCCTATTCCAAGGGGAATATGGACCTGCCGAGTAACTCTAGATAGATAAAAAACGCCGGCGTATATGTCGGTTATCGCGGCAAATAGTAGCCTATGTGTTATTCTGATGTATAAGCTATATAACCGAAAGTTTCATCCAAATCCGTAGAGTAGTTTTTACGTGTAAGAGTAACAAACATCCATCCATACAAACTTTCGCGTTTATAATATTAATAGGATGCGTAGGTGAACTACTGTCTAGTGACTTATCACTGATTTCAACTGTCACCACATGACGTATCAGGCACATTTGACCCGACAGAAAGTGGGCGGAGAAATTATCTGTATTGGGTTAATTAACGGCTAGGTGATAATACAATATATGTGTCCTGTAATTATTATATAGTATAAATAATATTTTAAAACAAATGCTTTTTAACTAGCTAAACAAAAAATATAAGAACACTTTCTATGCCTTAATGATAGTTATATATATACATGTTATTTTATGTAAATGTTTTAATACTAGTTATAACTCGCGTCTCTGTATCGATCACAAAAGTAGACCATGTCCTTCTCCAGAGTCCAATGTATCATCATCATCATCATTAGGCTATCGCAGTCCACTGCTGGACATAGGCCTCTCCAATTTCACGCCACTTAGTTCGATCTATGGCTTCTCGCATCCAGCTCCTGCCAGCCGTCTTGCGCAAATCATCGCTCCACCTGGCCTGTGGACGTCCTACACTACGTTTGCCGAGACGCGGTCTCCACTCAAGAAATCGTTACCCGAACGGCTAATATGGCCGGCGGACTACGGCTAATATGACCAGCCCACTGCCACTTCAGCGTACTAATCCTTTGGGCTATGTCAATGACCTTGCCAATGTATCTCTATATGTATGTGTATCTCTATCCAAATCGGTACAGCGGTTTATATGTGAAAGCGTAACAGATAGAGTAACTTTCGAAGTCATAATATTAGTATGAATATAAAGTACAGAATATTTTTATAAAATGTCTGAAAAAAAAAATTCTTACATTATCCGTGTTTCCCAGGAATGTATGCAAAACGTTCAGAATTTTCATGTTCAGAATCTGTATTGGTATATTAACCGCACTCCTTGATCAATAATGTTAAAACATTTTAACTTTCCACTTGTAATATACAAAGCATCACTATCCTTATATGTCCTAATAAGGCCTAAAGAGGTTGAATAGGCCTTTGCGGGTACATAAATGACAAAGAGGGCTGTATTTAAATATATATATATATAAGTGATACGTTGCACAAATGTGCACCGACAGAGGTGATGATGTCATGCGAGATAGTAAAGGGACCTGGTGGCTCACCTCTTTCACCGATGTACTCCATGAAGTCGATGACGCCATCTTTATTGGTGTCTTTGTCGGCGAGGGTCTGGTTGATAAGGAATGGATGCATCTCTTCGTGTTCTTCGGGATTCGTGAATACCTGTTTAAAATAAAATAATAGCTATGAGTATGTTTCTAAGTCAAGCGCATTTCTCAGAGGGGTAGGCAGTGACAATTGATCTCCACTTACTATGGTCCTGAAACAGCTCTTTTGGTTTATCCACATACATCAACAGCTAAATAAAAGTTAATTTTATTTTTAAGCGACTTATAAAAGGTATTTTTTTATGTTTGTCACAGCTTTAGAGGTGAGGGGTACCGATTTTGACGATTCTTTTTTTTCTATTTGAAAGCTGTTGCTTCCCATGTGGTGAAATTTCAATTCAAGTCCAGTTCTTGAAATCGATTTTTTTTGTTATTAAATCCTAAGTTGACACGGGTAACGTCGTCTGCGCCTCTGATAAGGTATTAACTTTTTTTAACATGTTTTATAGATATGACGGCTCTACTACGTCCTAGCTTAATATTATTCCGCGTAAACAGACTATCCAACACTAAAATTTTTTTTCAGTTCGAACGAGTAGATCGAAGTTTAGCACATTCAACTACTAAATAAGCATTTCAGCTTTTAAAGTATCTGTTTGGATAATATTTAGTGAATTAGATGATATGATACTAATGGTTCTCTAAATATACAAAATATTGACTGGAATGAAAATGGAACCGACCTGGAACTCATCCAGCTCTAGTCTCCCGTCGCTATTGGCGTCTGCAACTGCCCACATCGCCTTCTCTTCTTGAAGAGTCTACGAACAAAGTACACAGTCAATTAATCACACAGATAAGAATCGAACCCTGGTTTTGAAGAAAGTAAAATACACACAGTATAACTTTACTACAAAAAAAAAATATAAAAAAAATTGCCGCCACAGAATAAAAGTGTAACCGAAATTAGCCGAAATAGTTTAACATCCCATTTCCATCTAATCTTTTTCTACACAAAACTTTTTTGCCCGTGTAAATGATTATTGATGAAAGAGTGATTGAGTGATTTTGATGAAATTTTTTGTGTGTATTCCTGAGGATTCGAGAATGGTTAGGATTCACAAAATAAAATATATTCGACCCGCGGCGTACCTGCAGGTGATGTTATACTGCGGGTTACAACGTGGGGCCCATTTAGTAGCTAGTTATACATACAAACCTTCCTTTTGAATCACTCTATCTGTTGATGGAAAACTGCATTACAATCCGTTGAGTAGTTTAAAAGATATAATCGTTCAGACAGCGGAAGTGACTTCATTTTATGCCATGTAAAGATATGCTAATATTTCACAGGGTATCATAGGGCGTTCATATGCAATAATACATTTCCATTGTGTGGGAGCGGGTCTTTGGCAGGCGTTCCACTGACATCCAAAAGGAAGATCTCCCCTTGAGAAAGCCCCCCTACATAACGAACTCCTGGGGAATACGAAATACTCACCTTTATATAAACTAAATAAGAATATGAACCCGAAACTATAGTAGCAGAAAGACTACAAATGTTCGAAAGTTTCTAATTAGATTCATAGAAATATAGTCTAGAAGCCATTAAGTAAGTGTCTGAAGTAAAATTTCTAGAAAAAGAAGAAATTCCTCTGAATAATAAGAAGATCAAGACAAGTATAAAAGAAAACGTTTTTCAAATAATAAAATCAATGTAACCAATGCGATAACAACTACTTACAATTTCGCATTCCATTAGCGCCTGCATGTCAAGCCACCATGATACTTTAGTGTCAAGACTATGCTTATTCTCTTAGTAAAATGGATATGTAAGTAACATCCTAAGGTCTATCAATTCCCTTCTAAAATAAAGTTTACTACGAAATAACTACTAAAGTTGTTGATGAGTTCACACAAATTATTTCCTATAAAATAATATGAAGAAAGCACCAATTTAGTATGAAGTCGAAACGTACCATCTTACGCGTAAAGTATTCTCTTTCTCGAATCAATCTCTGTGAAAGTAATCTTTATTAAAGATTTTAATCAAAATCTCAATTCAATTGAGGTCGAGTTTAGTTAGGTAGTCTCCTTGACTATTTCATAATTTATTTCAATAACTAGTTTTTAATCGCGACTCCGCCTTTGTATATATCTATTGTTAAATAATATCTTGTGTTTATCCTGAAGAACTATCTCTTTTGTATATTTCATCTAAGTCAGTTCAGCAGTTTAGCCATGAAAACGTAAGAAAGACAGAGTTACTTTTGAATTGATAGCGTTTATTAGAGAGGTATAAATAAATGAATAAATATTTTTGGTCATTTTTAACACACTACGTCATCTAGTTCCAAACTAAGCTGAGCTTGTACTGTGGGTACTAGACAACTGATATTAATACATATATACTTTTTTTGTAAATACATACATATTGTACATAGAAAACACCAAACTCCAAAACAAATATTTGCAGATCATGCAAACATTTGGTCCAACTCAGGAATCGAACCTCTAGCACAGCAGTCGCATATGCTACCACTGCGCCACCGAGGCAGTCTAGTATGGATGAGTGCTTTTTATAATCCAATTTAGCTTGCTAGTACAGTAGCTTTTGCTATTAAACACACATACAGCTCGTCTAAAATAGTGACCTAAGTTACTCCTTACATAATCAGCTATCTGCCAGCGAAAGTACTGTCAGAATTGAGGTTGGGCTGTTCCAGAGATTACCAGACGATAATACAAACAGACTGAAAGACAGTCAAAAATTTAAAAAAATGCTTTTTTGATGTAAGTACCGAATATGCTGAAAGTAAATGCAGTGTAAATTTGAAATTACAAACGATACTTCAATTCAGTTACTTGTATAGATTAGTATGTTTATTAGTATTAACTCCTCACCATGCCAGAATCTCCAGTGTCTTCAGGTCCAGCCTCATCATCACTGTCTACCCCTAATAAGTGCAAATACTCCAACCATGTCACAGATCCATCCTGGTCTTCGTCAGCCTCTTGAAGGCGTTCTTCGGTTTCTTCACGAGATAAGTTTCTATTTAAGAAAATATTTTAAATTATCTATTTATTACTGACTACTGACACAAAAAATCTGTGCGATCCATAAATTGTTGTACTGAGTCTGGGTGTTCATCATGTCTGTTTGTTAAATTCCATCCGTAAATGGAAACCGGCTTGGTTCAATGGTTTGGCTACTTACTAGAGGATGGATGATAGAAGACTCACGAAAGGAGTTTATATTGGTGACCTTATGGAAGAGTTTCAAGTGAAAAACAAAGAAGAACTGATGAGTACGCATGAGAGCTATTGATGAATGTGATCTAAACAAAAGAGGTGAGTCAAAACTGTAATGTGAGGAGATCAACAGTAATTGTGTTTGTCTACCCCTCTGCAAAATAGGCGTCAAAAGAGGGGTGCAGGTTTTAAAAAAAAATTGAAAAATTTGCTTATGTCAACAATATAATGCCTTTCATTATTTGATATGTTTAACAAAATACTGATCTTTTATGATTAGGCATATCATGTTTCATGAAAATCTTTTTTATTGGTAACTCATATGTAAATATAAATTTTTATATAATTTTTATCTTTATTACTTTTTTTACAAACAGACCCTTACCAATAATATTTAACGGATTTTTGAATACCAATGGATTTTTGAAAAGAAGTTTGTGTATTCGAATTCTATCAGATTTCTATTGGAAACTATTTAGAACACTTGTGTGCTGGATCATAAATAATCTTAGATCTTTATATTTGTTTCTGTGACCTAAAATAGTGTTCATTTACACAGTGTATTACTAACTAATAATTACTAATTGTTCAATTAAGTTTGACACTTACATGAATGATTTCAGTATCCACTTTTTAAGTTCTAATCGGTCTATTAGTTTATCTCCATTTAAGTCCATCTTGACCAGCAGTTCCGCCAGTTTCGCCTTGGCTTCCTCTGGGGACAAACTGTCGAACTTTTCCGCTTCCTTCACGCTCCCTATGGTATAATAGTATGTTACAACCAACGCAAGGGGAACCAACACAAATAATGCATTGCTAACCGACATCGTAAGCGGCGTGCTATCGCATACCTTATCAACTGAGCAATTGCAAAATTTAACCGGCGGCCGACGTCATAAAACGTAGTACAACAAACTGTATACCTAAGATAGCTTCGTGGTCAAACTCAGAGTTGTGGCCGGAGTCGCCGTAGTGATCATAGTCTCTCGCACGGAAGCTCCCATCGGACTCGCGCTCCACATTATCCAAACTGTGGTCGTGTACCGCTGCCGAGGCACAGTACACCAGCATATTGTGAGTTAATAGTATACTCAAAATACATTTAAAAGCCATATTACTGCACAATGTCAGCACTTAATGATTTATAACCTAGTTCGTTGTATAGTGCAAATACATAAATTGTTTATTTTTCAAAAATAACATTGACGGCACAGTTTTGATGCGAAGCACTGTCTGACGGCACGTAATTCTGTGTTGCCAATTAGAAGGAGTATAGATAGACAGATAACAAAGTGATTTTTTTGGCGTTTGCAAAATCAAACACTGAAGCAACGAGGCTGTATTTTGTAATTTCAAATTTTATCCCTCATTACACGGTTATTTTATATTGAATTATAATCAACTTTATGGAACCAACCTTTATAATAAGACTCTCTATTTAATGAATGAATGTTGGAGTTTGAAAAGTAGCTTCCCGGGCTTTGTTCGGGCATAAGCGGATAACTAACAATAATGTTTTCAAAGCGTATGCTTATACAAACATTTTAGATAGCTGAGCATAGGATGTTATCAAAATAGCACGTTCATGTTCTTGAATGGGGGCATGTGACATTTTCATTTAATCTCACGTCGGGGTGTTTGATCACGATATATTATGTCAGATTAACAGCAGCAATTGCGTTCCGAGTATATTGTTTTCCCATCGGTCTATGAAAGATATGGTACATATTTTGCATGTATATATATGAGTTAGGTATCTATTTCGATAACTTTTAGGATCAATCAAGTATCCAAAGAATACGTAGAGTTCCCAAAAACATACAATACAAGACATTTTATTTTCGGAAACCGACTCAGTGTTGTATACGAGTTTTATGTAGTCTGATTGAAATTACACAAGATTAAAGAAACATGATTTGTTTTAACATCATTTACGACATTTGCCAAGATTGCTTGAAAAGAAATTGCTTTTGGCAATAACTCATTCAGTATACGTAGCAATTTAAAAATGGAAGAATAATTATGGAAGTTAAAAATTACACTGTTTAGTAAACATGTTCGTCGTTCGATTACCTACTACAATCGGTGACACTTGCAGAAAAATAAATGATGTTTTATCTTTTTCTTCATTATACTTGAACCGTAAGGTTTTCTATCTCTCTACAGTTAGATACATTCTGAGTAAGCTCCCATTTAGCTTTAGTTCTTGATGCAAGTGATACTTTCCAAAATTCATGAACAGCCGATCCTGATATTTGTTGGCATAGTAACTTATATAAAGAAATTCCGGATACAATTAGCAATCATTTCACATTTAGTGAGAAATAATTATTAGAACAGATATTTTATTTACCCGAACCGGTACAACCTCTGTTCACCAACTCGGTGCATACCCTCTTTGGAGCTTCAACGACTATACACAATGAAGCTGAAGTAAATATATTTTCTAAATTTGTGATCCACTGTATTACTGGTAATTAAAAGTCGATGTATCTGTAGAGACATTTTAATGAAATACTTCATACCTACCGTAGATTAGGATTTATTTTTAAATTATTAAACTGCAATTGTTTCGAACTATATTTAATTACTACATATTACGGTTAACATAAAAGTCTTAAGACCATTGCATACGGCACCGCGGCGTATTTTGAATGCGCCAATGAAACAAAGATGTTGCTTGCTAACGTGCTTTAAACAGATTTCATACACAGGCCCTTAACATGAATTCAAACATTTTGTACATCGCTTAAATACCTACACGATTCAAAGTCGTCTTTGCCACTCTTTTAGTTAATTTGCACGATACTGAAGGGCGCTATGCTTATTAATGTATGAGTAATGATTGCATATGGGCGCTTCATGCGCTAGAGGCACATCTGACACGCTAGTATTTTAATTCAAATATTTCTGCATTTTCACTAAACTTCTCAACCGTAGTAAAATCTATTAAGTCTATAAAACAGTGTCTGTTGGCACTTCTAATCATTAAAACAAAGTACTTAAATAGAAAAAAATAGCGATTCTAATCGTGGTTACTCCAATAACATCTTTTAAAAATCGATCAATATAAAAGATAATAAAACATTTAAAAATGCTAACTAAAATTTCGATCCTAAAACTTAAGTACAGATGGGCGTTTATACCGCCAAAAACGATATAAATGCGACAACCTGTCTGTTCCATTAACCAGCGTGTGAACCGTCGTTCGTCGTTGTCGTTGGCTCGAAAATACGCCGCGTGCAAAGGCCGTTAAATCTGAACAATCTCAAATCTTACAATCAAGTAAAAGTACAGGAGTATTTATTTAAGCAAGTTATTAGCGGCCATAATTATCAAAGTGATTCTTCTGTTCGCTATATGGTGGGGGTACTCAATGAGGAATTTTGACAGATGTTTGCGAACTTCTCCGACAACCAGTGGAAGATGCGTACGAGTGTCTGGGGCTGCTGTGTTCAAATGTATTATAGCCTCTTCTAGATATCTGAGGAAAAACGTGTATTTTAGTGCATATATTAAAGAAATAAGAAATTTTTTAACGAATAATATTTGTACCATCGGATAATTATTCCTTTAAGGCTTGTTCTTATGTGAATATTAAAGTATCCATTTTATGATAAATATATAACTGCTATAGAATTAGTCCAGAGAAGGTTTTTGCACTGAATGCTTTATAAGTGTTATAATAGATCATTCTCCTACAAGATCTTTTAATAAATTACAACTGGATTGCGTTGGAGCATAGACGCTTATATTTGGAAGCGATGACATTGTATGACCTGTGCCACAATAACTATAATTGTACTGCACTCAATAATAAACTTTGTTATGTTGTACCCACTAGGACTCATTGCCGTAATGTGTTTAGCATTTTTGCAACCACCCGATGTCGAACTAATGCTGGCAAAAGATCGCCAATGCACAGAATGGTTGATAGTTATAACAAACATTTTTGTACCATTGTTCTAATGGCAATGCGTCCTAGCTATTTTAAAAGCTATTGCTTGAAAACCTTAGTGTTTAATAAAATTAACTTAAATGTCAGGCTGCAACATGTGAATGTATGTATGTGTATGTGTGTGTATGCGTATATGAATGTGCATGTATGTATATATATATATATATATATATATAATATATATACATACATGCACATTCATATATATCACTAATGTGTGTTGTATATAATGTTCTCAAAAGTTAAACCCTGTTAATGTTACATTGCTATTTTGTGGTAAATGTCGCCGATGGCACAATTATCCACATTTGTATGTAATTTGTACTTATACCCTTGTATTGTGTTGTTGTTTCTTTACCTAAATACAAAAATAAAAATAAAAAAACGTCTTTTTCTCAAGTTAGATGACGTGTCATTTCCTAACTGGAGTTAATAGTGAAATGGAATAGAACTGACTTGAAGTGTAATAACAACTTAGGGCTCAACAGAGTTTCAAGGTCACTAAGTGCAGAAAACCTTAGTGCACAACTTTAGTCTTTTTAAAAATAAATTACGCTTTTGAAATATTGGATATACTGAGGTACGAGGGACTTCACATTTACGAAACATTCACGCAACGGACACAAAGTACACCCAGACTCAGACAACACTTTTTGATCAACAAATTGTGGATCAAAAAGTGTTGTTTCGTGTAAGAATCGAACCAACACAACACAAACACTCAGTTGATAAAAAGCAATGAGAAGTCCATTCATGCTGTACATACTTAAAGAAATATTATTTAAGGTTTTGAAATGTGACGTCACTAAAGTAAGGATCCCTCCCACATTTTGACACAATTAGCTACTTGAATTTCATTCATCATCATTTTTAAATGTGTTTCTTATCGCCATTGAAAACGATAAAAAATACATAAAGCCATTGATTAAACACATGTTTTTCTGCTGCATTTGGCAGAAAGAACTATTTATTTAACAATCGATCCAGTGTTTTACAGCCTACGTAGGAGTAAAATCACTTAGATTAGTCATGCTGATAGTGAAAATGAAAATGTAAATAAAATGGAAATCATTTTAGCGGCGCGTTTAAATTTGTTATTAAGTTTTAAGCATTCTTATTTTTTTATGCGAAATTTTGACACAGCCACAATTGCCTAATTTTTCTGCTTTTTCCATGTTGCTAGTTATAGGGGTTGTGATATATGATTTCTTTTTAATATCGTTATTATTCATCTCTACCTTTTGTCTAAATAGTAGCGTATGCTACCGCTGTACTTGAGGTCTCATCATTGATTCTCGGGTCGAACCAATTTTTACCCGACTACGGTAAAGCCAAAGGAGGGTTATGATTTTAACAGGCTTTGTATGTGATGTATAAATGAGATATCGTTAAAAGCGTCTTGATCATTAGCTGGTTATAGGCTATATATATGACGTGTCACTGAATCTAAGTAGTATATATATATATATAATAATATAATATAAAACGACGCTGAAAAAGTATGAAACATGTTGTTAAAGTGTTAAGATACGTTTCTATGTAACGCGAGACTATGGCTTTTCAAACATGTTTCATACTTAGTTGGATTTAAGTATTTTTTTTAATGTATGATCTGCAAATACTTGTTTCGAAGTCTCAGTCTAGATTGGGACCAGAGTACCGTGACGCGTGACGTTATTATTTATTATCTATAGACTAGATTAAACACACATGTCTATAGATTATAAGGCTTGAATCTTTGTCGTAATTATGAACGGACCTGCATTTCAGTTGCGTCTCATGTAGCATATCAGTCGCCAACTGCTGGATCAACGACAGCAGTACGTACTGCTCCAGCTTGCAGGGAACCGCAAACACGTGATCAGGGTCGGCAGCTCTGCAGGCGGCCATCACCAGAGACAAGTCACCGGCCGAGAGAGCGCGTTCGAACGAGCCGTTTATATCACCAGCTTGAATCTGCTTGTTTATGAGAGCTGTCTGCATCTGATGTAAAATAAAGCAAAACTTTTGAGTGATAGAACAGAAACCTAATATCTTGGAATTCTTGAGCATATCTATGGTGACGTATGAAGTCATTTACCGTAACATCATCAACGGCGTTTAAATATTCACATATACCTACTTCTTTTAAGAAAGGAGTTTTTAGCTATATAACACGTTAGCCAGACTGGTCGGTATAGGGTTTTTGTCAAGTTTGTGTGCTCTTTGCAGTGCTCGTCTTGCGTTGTTCACTTCCTTAGCCGTCCCTTTCGATACCCACGGGATGAATGGTGGGGACACGCCATATTCTTAATCCGATGGTGACTTTATCAGGTATTACAGGGCAAGTCAAGTTGAAGTGAAGAGTTTTTGGAGCGTTACTCACCAGCTGATCAATGGGGGACACGTCAGGGTCAGCAGGCTGCGGCGTGCTTACAGGAATATAGTCAATTGGAGGGACCATATCTTGTTCTGGCTGGGATTCAGTATGGATTTGAGTTGAGAATATGTCCAAGACCTTCTGCCGCCAGTCTTTGAGCTCACTTTGGAGGAGTCTTGGAAACGTAATAATAACTATATAGTATAAATACTGATTCTCTTTGCTACAGATAGATAAAATTAAACATGACTATATTAATAATGTGTATGTACCTACCTGATCAGTATAATTAGAGCGTTATAATATATATAAGAGGAAGGTGACTGACTGACTAAGATACCAAGAGATACTAGAGATGAGTCGTATTTTTTAGAACAGATGCGAGCATTAGGTATTGGACGAGATTAAGCTGCACCTAATTCCGTTTTGTTAATGTGTATAATCCACCTGTTCCACCTAATCTTCGTATTCACAAAACATAAAATCGTATGTTCAACATACGTTCCCACCTGTTCCTGAGTTATCTCACTCACCTACACGTTGTAACGTATCTGACTATCTCGCTACACATCTGGAGCCGTGAAAAGCAAGATAGCCCTATACAATAGATACCTTATTGATCCGTCTTTCTTACTCCTATCCTTATCAGATTTGCGCAGAAGAGCATGGTCACACAACAGATACCAGAAAGAAGACAAATTCGTGCAACAGGTGCATTTAGGGTTTAACTATACATATTCTATATGTAGTCGTTAATACATCTAACTATACAGTCATAAATACATCTCGAGATTTCAGCCTAATTATGACAATATTATTCTAGATTCATTTAATAGTAGTTAGACATATTGTAAGTGTCGACATTTCACGCATATAAGATAAAAATAAATAACACAAACAACACAGTTTGCTAATGCATGCCTAATCCTAATCATTCAAGTAATGTGATGCTTCAACGATCACATTTATTAAATCCTAATAACGATATTAGAACTTAAGATTAGGAATAGGAAGATTGAGATTGTATCAAGTAATGGTTTGTGAATGAGATTAGAAAGATTATGTGGATTAGGCATAGTATCTGATTTACCTAGTACGACCCATCTCTACAACAAACAGCATAAATCTCTTAACCTAGAATCCTGAAATTTTGCATGTAGGTTCTTTTTAAGCCGTAAGTGAGCACTAAGAAAGGCATTTTGGAAATACCAACCTAAAAGGGGTAAAATGAGAATGAAAATATCTGCTTCAGCATGAGCGAAGCCGTGTGGGCAAAGGCTAGTTTTTATGTATTCAATTTTTATATTATTAATTTTCGTGCACTAAGTTGTTTTCAGAACACGAATACATCTTTATACTAAATTCATATTTAATAATATGATGCAGATAAAATATATATTATGTACTTACTCTTCAACAGTACACTGTAATGTACTAACAATATTTTTATCAGGATCAGAGGCAGCCTCCACCAGCCACTGGTGACGCTCCAGGGCACGCCGCAGAGCACCCGACGTTTTGTGCACGGATTTGAACAAGGACGACGACTTGTCTTCAACTGTCCTCATGAAACATGAGATGTAACTTCAACCACTCGCTAAAGACAACTATTTTTTTTAAATGTGTCGAAAAAAAATAGTATAGACCCGCCATACAGACTCTACTCTGCCTGATGGAATGCATGAACAGAATTCAATATTGGTGGTTACCATACTCTTTGCGAATACAGACAATGCAACAATATAACATCATTGCATATGCTTCTGCATCATTGGCATTATTGGGCCTCCTGTCTCGCACTCACCAACGAAACACGACAGCACGAACGCTGTCATTTTACGTTGATCTCTGTGCGTGGGTAGTACCGCGCCGGACGAACTGGCCCGTTAGTGCAGAAATCTGCGTGGCTCTACTACATCCAAAGTTATAATTTATATTACAGTACGTTTAATATAAGCAATCTGTTAAGGATATTTCGCCATTTAGCATTTCAGAGGTTTTATCACCATCATTTCAGCTACAAAACTTCTATCTATCTACTGGATGATCTTCATGAAGATCTGTTCGTTACAAACCTGCACACCGTCCTCCTTAACTCTCATCCGCCGGGTAGGTGTTCTTCATCATCGTAATCAGTCTTGAATGGTCCACTGCTGGACACTGCTGGGTTTTGGCCTATTTTACCATAAACAACGCTGCTAAGACGGGTTAATATAAAGATTGTCTCAACTTTTCCATGTCTTACGAGTTCTTATGTTGTCTATGTAAGCTGAATTTGTTGAATACTGATTTTTCGATGGACGAGAATAAATGAAAATAGATCATGCCGACGGTTCACATACTCAGTAAAGACTAGACATTCATGACATATGTTAAACGATTCTTTAGTAGTGTCACTGAGTGAGGTTACTGAAGCCCCAATCCACCTAACTTTGTAAAGAGTGACACTCAAAGGGCACCAACATACTAGTGTTTTTTAAGTAGCAAATATCTATGAACGGGTCCTAACCATTCCACGTGTCTTTTTATTTCGACTAATTTATTGTATTTGCTGCTTGCTTTCATTGTATTTTTCTTAAAAAGCTTTAGAGCCATCAATAAATTATGAAAAAAAAACCACAACAATAGTAGGTTTTTGATAAGACTGCAATGTTTAGCTCACGTTCAAGAAAAGCCTGTTCAATGATCTTGTGTATGTGCGAAACGAGACGTCGATGTGAGCGGTCCAGGATGGGCAAGTACAGCGTTGACATGTCACGGCTGAGGCACCCATCGATCATACCGCAGACTGACTCTGCCGTTGCACGCACCATTTGGTCTTTCAGCTCCTGGAAATTAAGCAATCCGAGGAAAAACATCTTTGAAAATAACTTAGGTGTCCGATCATTTTTATAAATCAGCCCCCTTAGCTAAAAAGCCAGTATATATTTTGTTTGTTAGTTTTCTAATAAAGTTTACGTTTGTAGAGTGGTAGCTTGGCTAAAGGAGCATAGTAGACCAGAGATAAATGGAGTATCGTAACGTGTCCTACTAAGTACTGAATATACTCAATCTCGCATAACTCAACTGAAATCGTAATATTCATACCTCACTTTGCAAGAAATTAATCAGGTTTTCCCTGATCTCATTGTCCAGAGATGTTGCTTTCCGTGTTTCGATGGCGTTCAGCAGAATTTTAGCGCGGCTGCTCATTACATCATTATCTTCTTCAGTTGATCCTTCCGAAAAGGCGAAGTCTTTGACCCTAGATTTTAAAACAAGCACTGTGTAATGTTCTGAGGAAGTACATAATCTTAACTGATATTAGTGATCAAAGTAAACCTTTGAGACAAAACTTTCTTCATCGCAAAAGAATTCTGAACGTTTTCGGTCTTTCGTATAATCATCTTAGAGCTGCGAATTTCGTCTTTCATAGTGTTTAATAGTTGGCACTGGTCTAGGAACATATCTGTAATACATAGGTGATCAGTTACAAGAATTTTGATAATATTTTCTTATTTACCTACCTAGATTCTTCAAGCATTTTAATTCAAGAACAAAGAAGAAGCGCGTCTTACAGCGGTCGTTTGATAAGTAAAGCGCTGTTTATATGTTACATTTCCATCCCTTTAGAGAACTATCTCCCAAAAATTACAGGAAAAAAGAATTTTAGTAATGACGTTACTACAGAGTTGCAATTATGGTATAATTATGGTTTAATATTACTCTAAGCTTTTCTATCAGTAAAATAGAGCCCTCTTATATTATTTTAAATGTTATTTAATGAAGTTTGTTAACTAACAATTTTATGCTAACAAACACTTGAGCTTTTGAGCGGTAGAAAAGTTTAAAACAAGTACCTGACTAGTCCAAATACTAACTTTTAAAGCTTCTATTTTAACAATAAGTTTGGTGTGCTAATCAGTGTTTTAACAGATTAAGAATACCTACCTACGAGTGTCAACACCCCTAAACATTCCGTAGATGTCATAGGAGCCGACTGAGACAATTAACTACGCAGGACATAATCATTCCAAGGCGAATATAAACCTAACATATTTCCTACGCCCAGCCATATTTTGTAGTAGGCCAAAACTTTCTTTCCAGTGAGTGGCATATGTCCAGATTTTGATTGCTCAGGAAAAGTCACGAGGAAAAGGTAAAACTATTGTGATTTCACTTACCGCTTAGCTGATCAATCTTCTGTTCCAACACAGCGAACATATCGGTATCGGATATTCGATCATAAATGCCACTGTCGAGAGGTTTGTTTTCTTCCGAGTCGGATTGCATACAGAAATCTATAGAAGAATCACTGTATGTGCGGGGCAGACACGTCTTCTTGTACAACTTCATATATAAGGCATTGTCTTCACTTTGTAAAGAACACAGAGAATGTGATCGCGGTCTTACGGTTTTGCTGACATACTCTTGTTTCAGAGTATCCATTGTTAGTGTTTTTTTGTAAAAATATGTTTTAACTTGTCTTGGATACGTGTGAATAGTTTAAATTGAGCGGGTAGAATGCAAATTCTGTTATCTTTAGATTCTTAGTGGACGATGTTTTAGCGTCTTACCCTACTTTTATAAAAGAAATGACAAGATTTCAAGCTAGATTACCCTACTGGAAAGAAGGAGGGTTAGATTTTCGAGTGTATGTATGTAGATTTGTTTGGTACGCCTTAGAGCCTAAACTGCTTGTCGTATTTTTATGTAAGCGGTGTCAATAGATTCGTCTTAGCCGTGAGAGTCACACTGGGTACATCAATTTAAAAAAAAAAACAAAATAAAATTAAGTATATTTGGCGCCAAAAAGTAATCTCAAAAAATTTGTTTTCAAAATAAGTCGAGTGTAGAATCAAAATAAAGATTTTTTACAGAGATTAAGAATATGACTTTTACATTTTCAAGATTAAACCGCTGTACTGATGTCAATGATATACGTAATAGAGATACTTTGATTCTTCAGGAAAGCGTCAGCGAGAGCTTAGCCGCGGGTGAAAGTTGCCAATTAATAAATCTGAAATTGCGCACATCTGACAAACAAAGCCATTTAATTATAAACAAAGAGAGCTTGTTGTATGAAAGCTAGCATAACTGATTTTCATCTTATATAGTTTTTTGTAAAAATACATAGGTACGTACTTTATACATAGAAAACATTAAATAGTTGCAGATCATGCAAATATTTGTTCCGTCCTGAAAATAGAACCAGAGACTTCAGCACAGCATACAATACCACTGCACCAACGAGGCAGACAATATCATTATATTGTAACGCGCGTAGACAAGATGGCGGCACATTATATTCGCAAAAAATTATAATATTCTCCAATGCACATCGCGTAGAACGGCTAGATTTTATTCATAAATGTCCCCACATTACTCCAACCCACGGCATTTTATAACGTATGTCAGGTCCAATATATGCAATACTAAATTCCCAAACTCGCCAGATAATATCAAACATTATTTATCATAATTGTGCTAATGTTTATTAACATACAATTATTATTTGATAATACAGCATTGTGTAACATTAAATATTTATTACACCGGGAGAACCATTGTATAAAAAGAGTTCAGACGTTATTAACTATATATATTTACAAGTAGCACCGATAGTTGACAAGCGGAAGATGCCAAGATATTAATATTTTTTAATATGAATCAACCATTTACTTGAGGTACATTTATTAAGATTTTAATATATTTTATACGAGGTTGGAAACGTTACTTGTAACAACATTTAACCAGATTAAATGAACGAGGTCGATAAAAACATTCTACCCATTTAACTGAAACTTTATGGGTTATACCTTACTTTATAATCGTAGGAAAACCGAGTTATAATGTTACATAAATACTAAATTAGTTTAAAATGTTAAGTTTTTAAAACTTTGAATTACATCTACAAATAGATACCATACCTTTNGGTGGCGATGGTCAAACGAGAAGTAACACCTGCAACCAAGAGATACAGGGCGTTGCCAATCTCTGTCCGACCACCTAAGGCTCTGGTAAAGCTACAGGTGATTTGGCTCATTGATGCCGAAGCACATTATTTGTTGTAAAGTTTAGTCAAAAATTTTTTGACGAGAAATTATTTTTTATTTCAAAAGCACGAATGCTTATTTAATTTAAAAGGCCAAAAATTATAGTGATAAAAATTCAAAAAGTAATGCGTTTTAACAACGAGAGTCAACTAGCACCTAATATCCATCACTATAAATGTACAAACGTTCCAATTATCTCATATGCGCGCCCATTCGTGGAACGCCGCTGAAAAATTTGAAGTTTCTATTCTACTCTAGTATGAATTAGCCTTAAGGGAAAAAATGACTAAAATGGCCCTAAGGGCAATATCCCCGCAAAGAAAAGCAATCTTGACACAAACCCATTTAGCCAGCGTGGTACTGTAGGCTTAGGCCTTCATCTTGAGGCGAGGCATAAATCTAGTAGTGGACTTTCAAAAGCTGTTCACTATATTGAATAAACTAAATTAGCGGGATGAGTCGGTGATAAATAAAAAACAATTTGTTTTTATTAAATTTATTTCTTATAGCAACACTATCCATAAGTTTTATGTCAATCGCACGTCAAGATTGGACACAATATTTAAAAAAAAATACTTAATAGAAATAACAAAGGGCTCCTCATACAATGTAATACATATTTTTTTAATAACAGAACCGTAATCAACATCTATATAGTGACTCAAAAAAATTTTAAAAGAAAAGTATGACCATTTAGTGCAACGCCAATGCATTGCACTAAATGTCATACTTTTGAATATTCATTTAAAACCAAAACTTATAATAAGCACTTAATAGTCTACGGTTACCAAAATACTTAACACTAAAAAAACATTTTTGAATCGTAATAACAAACGATAGAGATAAATCGTTTGGTATTAGAGGGGTATGACGTCACATGCCATTATGTTGTACAAGTTTTTTTGTGAAGTTTAAACGAGAGCTGCTGCTACTACAGTTTCAATACAATATACAATACAATAGATGACATTTCAGTTGATTACCTATAGCACATTTAGAACGAAACGAGTTTTCAGAAAGAAGAAGAATGTACCGTCAAGGGACATAAGTGCAGTATTCATTTTGGTAAGCTAGTTCTGTGCCTATTTCCGTGTGTGTGATATTCCAATGCACAATGCAGATATATAAGGAAAGGCACACAACTGGCGTACAAATATGAACATCACGATAAAACTGCATTTATGACTCTTGTACTCTACATACATGCGAATAATATCGTAACATCACAAGCGTAAGTGCGGATCGCTCCAACTTTTCTTACTCATAATTTGAACGATTAAGCCAGGTTTTCCAATTTCAGTTTTCTAGGCCAGTTTTCACCAAATCAGGCAAAGATTAAAGATGTTTTGAATAATCATTCCTCTTAATTCTAAGAGTGCAATGTTTTACGTATATTAGAATAAAACTGTTTAAAGCACTGAATCTAATCTAATTAAAAAGAAAGGACCATGTCTTCTTACAAAATAGTAATATCAATCACTTATTTTTTTATTACTTTTTCAAAATATATAATTTCACCGAAGAACCCACTGACGCTTCACCACTTTACATTGAGACTGTCGCGTGAAAACTTCGATAAAAAAAAACCTTTAAATAATACCAAAAGTAATATAGGGAGGAGCCCTTTCAAAAGAGGTTCGAACTATAAACACTTAATAATAACAATATTTATAAGCATTAAACAAAAAGTGATTTTAGATACTGCTAACAAGTACGCAAGAAAATAATAACAAATTGAAACAATTAACACACTGAATTTTTCTTTTAACAAATTTAAAGAAAAAAAAAAGCCAATCAATGATCGACTCGGAGAGTAATTAAGGCTTTATATTGAGCTCTTTTAGCACTGTTAACTTTTGATTGCAGATTAATCACTTAATGGGATTATATTTCGTATCGTTTTATGTATCAAATCACATAATTAAAAAAAATTGTTTTAATGTATTTAGCATGGAACAATAATCAAATTATAGAATCGAATATCAACTTTTTGAATAACATTTTAAGGTCTCATTTTGATTTCGATAGGTAATTCTTACTTTTTTTTACTCAAAAATATGCAAAACCTTAGTGGTTAGTTATAACCGTTGAAATACAGTTTATGGTTGAACGTTTCCAAGTAAGCAGTAATCGCTAAGATTAAATCATAACATTAAATCAAAAAGTATCAATGGAATGAACATGATGTTGAAACAGGTATATATTAAACATATGAAACTTCGAAAGTGATAAACTCATAATATTAAGTACAAATTCAAGTCATACTACTGTCAGAGACACTACTACGTATTTGTCAATAAATGGAATCAGAATCACTGGAAGCAACTTCCAGTGATTCTATCAACCACTGTTGCACATCACTATGTTAGTGTTATGGTTTTCATCATTGTTGTTACAGTCACTGAAACACAATAGCGTAAATTAATATAACTGTTATCTATTGTCATGAAATATGAGTTTATATACAATTTGAAGGGGCTAAATAGAAGCGTTGACAGTAAAATGTGCTCTATATATATGGCATAAAGTTCAATATCGTTTATACTTTAATTTTCTAGCTTATCTTCGCAGTTTCATACAAATTTGAATTCACAAATAATATTTTATACTCTCTTTATAGTTCTATCTTATAAATGACTATTTTATCCTAAGGTGTTTTTCATTTTGTACACAATATTACTAATTAACAGGCATATGGCCGTACAGTGACGACTTGCAGTCTTTATCGCATATTAGCAATTTTTATAATATTATTTTGCTGTACTCAAGGGAAAGGACATCTTAATATAAATGTACATGTATACTCTGGTCTTGTGTGAGTATATTACATAAATACGATTGTTTGACGATAACGGCATTCGGAGTAGCTATTAGTCAATAAATCATTAAGGGTAATATGATATCGTCAAACGCTGTCTTTAATAATCTATCTATGTGTGTAAAAGCGTTAAGTTGGTGTGTGTATCCTGCAAAAACTAAAAATATTCTGCAACGTTTGATCTCAAATTTCGACACGATATAGTGATTGTTTTAATCTAATTATAACGTCAAGTTTGTTCTTTATTTCTTGTTAATATGACATAGTAAAGCTTGTTGGGGTAAAGTAAGTGTCGAATTTACTCACACTAGACTCTCGAAATATAATTAAAATTAAATAACTTATACCGAACATAGTCGGCCAACAGTACATGCTTTATAAATATACCACTCAGAAAAGCATTAAGGGTCAGCGCCGACAGACATATATAAATAAAATGACGGCGAGCGACGGTTGGTTTTATGTCGTTGCATCAAACCGAACACAGTGGTATTCTGTGGAACTTTAAGTTGAATTTTACTTGGCACTGAATTAGTATCGCCGCCACTCCGTCTGACCGCTGACAATTTTTCTAACACATCCTTGTCACATTACTGTATTCACATGTCCCTTCAACACAGCACACTATTTAACATATAAAATGTCTAACCAATACGTTATAAAATAATTAACTCTAGAAAGCATTTAGAAACAAACACATTGACACACAAACACTTAATATATAGTACTAGGCTCTCATGTTTATACGAGAGGTAAAGCACGCGAAATAAAACACGAATTGGGACGCTTTAACCTTAATATCATGATGTTAAGTAATAAACCTTCTGAAAAATAATGGCGAGAAATAAAATATGATATATATAAGGTTGTATTCAAGAGTATGGAGACCAATCAAGGTTAACTTTATTAACAGGTATAAGTGACCTATTGAATTTAGGTCAAATTTTAAAAATATACAGGCGAGAAGAAGCGGTAATAATACAATTTTGAAAAGAAGAGAACTCTTAACATTCATTCTTAATTAATAACATTTAACTAAAAATGGATGCTTCAGTTAGTACTTTAGACAACTCCGAATAGAAAGAACATTCGTTTGTATGTTATAAGGGGCAAACGAAATGGGTCATTTTATTGTAAATGAATAACGTCGCCCGTGTAAGTCGAAATGTCGGGCAACTCAAGATTCACGGTGCCTTTCCATCCTTTCAGTTCAAATAATTGTTTTGTATCCTAAGCAATTGTTTACCTACCTAACATAACTATAATATAATAATGACAAGTATCCATACGTTTTAGAATCCTTATATTGTGCTACATTTACTTATAATCCTGATAACTTCGCAAATATTTAGAGCTATTTATTTCCAGACACTTTTCAGGAGGAATATTACTTATGATACCTTGGTTATTTAGCCTATTTATCGAATTTTGCACCGCAAAATAAATAAAAATATTTGTAAAATTCATTGATTTTACATTTACAAATCTATTAAATTTTTCGTCTTTAAATTTACATCTTTCGTCGAATATTGAGAATGAATATCGTCTAATATTATTATATAAGAAAAAAAACGTTAAACAGCAGTCTTCATAGCAAGATCTTTTGTAATTTCAGTAGTATAGACAACTATGTGTTGTCCTTGTCAATCGCTTAAGAGATCTATCACGAGAGAGAAAGACAGAAATATATTAGAAAAGTAAATTATTTTCAAGTTATTGTTTGTCACTGATCAAAATGGTAACATTTTGATTATTTAGACTTGTCAGGGAAATAACAATAACTGGTATGTATTGTTATTTTTATAACATGGACATTGAAATTGAGAATAATTATTTTTTAATTCTTCTAAGTCCAAAACAAGCCTAAAATCAGACAAACAATATCTCTTAATGCCTTTCCGTAAATTCTTGTAATAGATCTCCAAATCTGTTTCTTATTTATGTGGTGTGCCTCTTATTTATATCTCTTATAAGGAGACGGCATGATGCTCACCATAAACTTTCTTTTTTGCCTTTAATTTCGTCAACTTATATCTATGTAATGCCGCCGATTCTGTTTATACACGTCTAAAATTACAGGTTAAAGATTTCCGATGCTGATGTGCCGTGAATCTTATGAAGTTAACAGTAAGTTTGTTTATAGTACATAAAATTTTATTTATTTTGAAGTAGAACATATTTATGTGGAGTCAAAACTGTTTATACAAGAGAATCAGCGCCATTATTAACTTTACTATATAACTAACCATTCATAACTACGTTTTACTCCCGTGGGAGGCTCACACTTAGTAACATATCTTCTTAGGTGCACCCTCATATTCATTAAAAACTCGTAACATGAGAAATTGTTTTATCTCTTTCACTCTCTACTGAATAAGAGATGAGTGAATGAGATAACAACTTAGTTAATATAAGTCAGTAAGTATATATACCTCTCTTTCAATAATATTCGTCAATAGTATCGTCAAAACGTCGGTATACAGACACGTCTGACAAATGAATTAGAGGTGCACTAATAATAACAGTTTTTAGCCTACATCACATTTAGTTCAAACACCACTTGTGTCCGAGTGACTACGAACATCTCTGCCTACCCTCGGCCGTGAACCAATACCATATCATTACATATTGGATGCAGTTCACACATGTACGAGAAACCTGTAGTTTTATTGTTATTGTAGTGGTTTAATTAATATATGCGCTTGCGCATGTGACCGTTAACGTAAATACGTATACGTTCGTCTCGGCGAGCGTACGGACGTGTGGTCGTTTAAAAAGTTATACACAATATTTTCAATATTTTTTTTAACTGAAGGTTTCTTCATAGAAATAGGCAAAGTAAAATTAATAGCTAAAAATTATTAGAAGCCACTAATGCGAGATGTTAACTCCAATGAATAACTTGTCATTTTTTATTTTGGAAGAACTAATAATTGTATGGTTCAAATATTACAAAATGATATTAACAATAGAGATATAAAAAAAGAGAAAAAAAAATTGAAGCAACAAAAAATTTAAAAACAAAATAAAACAAATAAAAAAATCAAGACCATACCATTTTAAATAAGACCATACCAAAGAATATCAATTATGGTGTTATGAATCATTTTAGAAGGAGACATGTACGGTATGGGCGGGTTCCAGTATGCACGGCGGTGTAATCGGTGGTGGGTCTAGCAGTAGGGCGCTCGGCAGTGGCGACAGCGCAGGGGTCAGGGCTGGCCCTTGAGCAGCGCGTCGCTGGCCAGCAGCAGCATGCGCAGCTGGCGCGCCAGCGCGTGCGTGGGAACAGCGTTGAGGAAGCTCACCAGCTGCTTCTGCAGCTCGCGCACCACGCCGGGCAGGTGCTCGCGCGTCACGGCGTTGGCCGTGTCCAGGTTCATCACGGCCTCCTCCAAGTAGCGGTGCTTGAGGTGCGTGTCGCGGTGCATGTCGGCGGCCAGCTGCTGCACCAGCGACAGCAGCACGTGCTTCTTGAGCTTGCAGGGCGGCCCGAACACCGCGCCGGGCTCGGCCGCGCGGCACGCGCACATCACGAGCGCCAGGTCGGAGGCCGACAGCGCCTGCTGGAACGCGCCGTTCACGTCCCCGGCTGCGATCAACGCCTGGATCTGCGCCACTTGCATCTGCACACCACACGCACGCTTTACGACATATACTTAAATAGCTTGCGAGTTGCAATTAATATGATTTGCATGAGTAATATTTTCTCTTGGTTAACTATATCTATTAAATGATCCAACACTTTTAGGCTACATGTTTAAAAAAAAAGTACCTATGAATTGTATGAAGTATGTAGTTCTAACAGTTATAATAACTGTCTATTTGTATAATGGAGATTTATGTATGTCTATTTGACTATTTGTGTGATTCTATTGTACAGTGTAGTGACAGGGAATTCACTAGTTTCAATAAAAAAAAAGTACAAACAACTAAATACTGTAGTAAGAGAACAGAGATACTTGTAAGAGAAAAGGTAACGACTCTTGAACACAATTCCTTGTAATATTTCGATGTGGTCTCTGTAAGAAAGTTCACTTAGTAATACGTTTAAATTAATGGACCTACATATACTTCTTTTGTTATTTTTTTATAGTATAGGGCCGAGCAGAAACGTCATTCTTTTTTAAATAACTTTCGCTCTCCATCGAGACTTCTAACTCGGTCACGCGGGCGTTACCACTTTTTGTTTCTCCGCGTTAATCAGATTGAGGATTGATTTAAATCAGTTAAATGGAAAAATCTGCCTATTCTACGGTTATATATTTATGTCCAGCTTGCTTACACTCTCACAATTATGTCTGATTGATTAGCCGAAAGGAGTTAGACGAGATGTTAGAAATCAGGGTGAGGTGGCACGAAGCTTATTATTTAACAGATTTCAAATAAGGAGGTTCTCAAATGAACTGTATTTTTTATTTATTGGAACATCAACATGACTAAAACATTTTCTTGGCATATTAAGTTTAATATGTATTCCTTAATTCGGGAGATCCAAAGGTGAATTTTGGCGAGTTGGGACAAGGTATGGTGGTTCCACTGTTGTTCCTATAGGTGTTGTGAGAGGCGATTAAGGTATCAAGCTTTGCAGGACAAAAGGCAGAATAAAAGGTCAATGTGGACAATTTTTTAAAATGCTAAGGATGGTTAGCGTAATAAATTATTTTTATACACTTGGGTGTAGAGTAAGGTACGGCGAGGTCTGGTAGGTTAGATGGCAAGGCCGGTTACGTTACCTGTCGGTCAATAGCGTTGTTTGTGTGCGGTGTGGAGGGCGAGTGTGCTCGCGAGGCTCCGATAGCCACGGATCGTGCTTGCTCGCGCCACCAGGACAACTCCTTCTCCAGCACTCTGTAACAGACATCATACCATACATGACATAACCTGACTTACTGAATATTTAGATAATCATCATCACAACCCTGACGTCCCCACGCTGGCCGAGTGCGGTTGTGGCTACGTAATTTTATAGCCATCAGTACTTTTGGATTCTGCTCATGCTTTCTATCGGGCAGTCACTTTGATAGGTTGATATATTTAACATGTATTAATTCTACTACGGCATCCGTACAGTCCTATTCGACCAAAATCTTTTTTGTTTTGTTTATATGTATAGCCGGTAAAAGTGACTGGTGGCGGATGCAGATAATGCAACAATGCGGCATTTAACCCACGCTATGGCAGCCTAGTGATCTTCTTTCTAAGGTTCTTCTTCTTCTTTCTAAGGATCGTGTCCAGTAGTGGGCTGTTACAGGCTGTTAATGCTGACGCTGATATTGAACGTATTGAATAGCAGTAGGAACACTTACGAGTGAGTGGTCTCCCGCAGAACGTTGGCGAGGAGTTGTGGGTGCGGCTGCGAGGCATTGAGCGCCTCAGCGTGTCGGTCCAGTGCAACGCGCAGTGAGGCGGTAGCGGCCGCCCCGCCTCGGTCCGCCGCAGCCCGAGCTGCCGCCTCCGTGTTCACTATGACTGTACAACATAAACAAACTATATCGTTGCGTGTTAGGGTTCGGTAGATTTGAGAAATAAATCATCTGACGTGTAAACGAGACTTTATTAAAAACACACTTAAGTCACAATATCGCTTGGAATAACAGTCCTTAATTGTCGCCAAGGTCACTAGGTTAATCACTGATATCACTCAGATATTTATCGCTCTCTAGCTCAAACAGAACTGAGCCGTGGCCCTCGAGACCTCCTTTTATATCACATACTAATTACTAGTGCATTCCAGGAAATACTGGTACATACAAGGCCGTTTACGATACCAAGAACGCGCCCGCCGGCAGAAACAACTGCGCAACAATCAATCTACATTTGACGCTATATATACCACTGTAAGGTTCATTATTATGTGCCTCAAGAAATCAACGAGAACCTTCCGCTGTTTATACATTTCGAGCGTCGTTCTGGAATAATCTTTGAAACAATATACATATTTCAGACACCATACACTACGCCATCTTGTCTCAAACTAAGCAGAACTTGTATTATGGGTACTAGACAAATGATATAAATACATAAATACGTTTATTTTTGTAAATACATACATATTATACATAGAAAACACTCAAACTCCGAAACAAATATTGCCGGATCTTTCAAATGTTTGATTCATTCAAGTAGGCCTTATCAGGCACTTTCGAAAAGTTACATTACATACTCTAATTAAGCAGTTCCAAAATAACATTCCTATGGAAAATAGCTGGCAAGAATCTCTAAAATTTAGACTTAAAAAAAACTGATTTATAATTTTCATGTGCTCATTACTATTGATGTTTTTACAAACGATACCGTGTTATCTTCTATTTTACGTGAGAAATCCTCGCAGGTGTACTCACACTCTTTGGTACCGGTCTGGAAGGCCTGGTTGATCTGGCGGAAGATCTGCGCGTGCGCCTTCTCCATGATGGGCACCATGCTCTCGAACAGCGCCTCCCGGAACTGTGCCCGCACCATGTCCGACAGGGACTTGGCTATGGAGGTGCTCAAGCTTTCCATCAGCATCTGAATTACATAAACGACGATAATATAATTTTTAGACCGGCTTGAACAAAATTATGTATTTTAAATTGTTCTGATTTACAAAAATTAATTCCACACAGCTAAGAAATAAATTAAATATTATTGTTACAAATGTGGAAATAAATAACTATATCCGTTTACGGATTTCAATGAAATTAGCCACGGGATTACTTCTATTGTTGAGAAAGAAATATAAATTACTTTCGACTGTGATAACAGAATTACACGCATACAGAATCACGGGCAAAAACGTGCTCAATAGATAAATTACTAGCTCTCACCCGTGGCTCCCGTCGCATCGAGAACTTCCTCAAGAATCAAACTCATTACATGTCAAACTTCATTAAAATCTGTGCGTTATCTTAGCCGCGAAAGCTTAACAGAGCTACTTTCGAATTTACAATACTAGTATAATTTTTTAACAATGATTTAAGTAATATTATACTCAGAATTAAATGTGATTCAAGGAATATCGTAATAGAATCCCACATGTTAAAAATATATCCGAGGTATTATCTCGTCGACAGGGAGTGAGGCGAGAGCGTCGCATACCTTGCTGTTGGCGAGTTTTTCGATGTTGTCTCGGAGCAGCAGGTCGGTGGCGCTGAGCTTGGCGGCCAGCTCGTGCTGCAGCGCCTGCGCCAGCGGCTCCAGCGCCCGCGCCGCGCCCAGCCCCGCCGCCTGCGCCGCGCGCGCCGCCGCCGCCTCGCGCGCCTGCCCCGCGCGCTCCCATCTGCCGCCCCAGCGCCGTTAGCAATATGTACCCGGTGTTAGGGGGACGCTACATCAATGGGACACGACGACTACCCACACTCAGAACGATTTGTAGATCACACCCGCACACTATGACCGTGGGAGAGCCACGCTTCGGCATGAATGGGCCGGCTCGACCGGAGTGATACCACGGCCTCATAGAAAACCCATGTGAAACAGCGCTTACGCTGTGTTTCATCGAGTTAGTGAGGATACCGGAGGCCCATACCCCAATCCAACGCCCCCTATCCCCCTCACCATCCCCCTTCTCCCCAGGCCGCCATAGTGTGGGTCACCATGCTGCATTGTTCTTTTTCGCATTGAGGATGGTGACCACCACTCTTGGATTCTGCTCATGCTTTCCATCAGGCAGGGCAGAGTCATTTTAGCAGCTTAAATATAAAAAAAAACCCATGTAGAATTTGAATCATAACGCTCGGTGCAGTAGAGAGCGACACGGCGACGACTTAAGCCACTAGGCTAAACGTGCAATCTAGTGGCAGTGGCAGTATTTGTACTAGTACAAAGCATTATACACGATTTATATAAGATAGTAGCCGGCGTCGTTTATTAATAGGCGGACCCTATCGAGACACAAGTCATATACTGTGTAATTTAAACTACTCCATAAGGATATGTACGTATGCGTAAAAGTGTATACTAATGTATGCGTGTACCTTAGATGTATCATATAAAATGTAACCTGTGATCTTTTGCTCGGAATGTTTTTTGTAATCTTCTAAAATTGACATCTTGCTAGTTGAATATATCACTCCCGTAATCCCCTGCATACTGATTCTCATGAAAATCGTTGAAACCGTTTCCGTTTATATACAAGAATGTAAGGGTATCAGGTGTAGGTACCCGTCAGCCAAGGCGCTCTGCACGGCGGCCGCGGTCCTGGCGGCGTGGGCGTGCAGCGCCTCGTCCACCAGCTCGCGCGGGTCGCGCACGCTCCCGCGCAGCGCTCGCAGCTCGCGGCTCTGCGCCTGCAGCAGCTCTGCACGCGCAGCGACACATCTCATTAACCATTCGACAAGACTAGTCACTTCATAGAAAATACTTTTTCGCAGTTATGAAGACGAATTATGTGCAGATTTAGTTTTTACTAGGCCGACCGTAATACTTTTTTTTAGCTTTCTGTTCTCTTCCTCCATCTAAACCTTATGTGTGCCAAACTTTATACTCCTCCGTTTACTCAGTAAAAAGGGGTACAAAGTTTTTGTTACACGTATTAATATATAGATCATAAAACAGCTACTTAATCGGCTCGTCATGGTTTCTTAACTCATAAAAATGTTAAAAAGGCAACTTTTAATAATACTTTTTGTCATTATTTAAATTTTAATGATTAAAAATAAAAAAACTGTGGCAACGGCTAATTATAGTATGACATGAGTGTTTAATACCTGATTATGTGCAGTTACATACAAGACTTTACCTACACCCATGATATGAATCATCTATAAATTGTAAACAACAAAGTAATATTTTACATTTTTGCGATCCTAATATCAAGCAAAAATGGCGAGATAGGCGAAGTGAATTCGAATAATAGTTCTTTTTTCAAATACGGCGCTGTGGTAGTGAAAGGCGCGTACCTGACAATGTTCTTTTTTTGAAAAAGCAGTTTCGTTGTGAAATTTAGTACAACATTATGACACTCGTTTGGATGATATTATGGTTACTATGACACAGGTGTTCTAATGTTGGCAATAAGCTGTTTCCGAAACTTCAATAGAGGATTTATAGCGTAGGTGTAAATAAAGATAGCATGATAGATGTTATGTCTTGCAATAACCGTCAAAATCTAGCGGATACGGATACGCTGTCAAAAACTTTGTCTCGTTCTGAAATTAGCGTATACATATAAGTTAGGTGCTATTAGTACCAGTGAGCTTGTCCAGCTTGTGCTCGAGCGCCTCGAAGCGGGTCTTGTCGTGCGGCGAGAGGCCGGCGCGCTCCACGCCCGACACGTTGAGCGAGTTGTTGAGCGACTGGCAGCTCGACTTGTCGCTCGACGCCTTGCGCTGGTTGGCCTCCGTGATCTGCGCCATGGATATCTGCGGCCACGACGTATCGCTGGCTGCAAAACAACGCCACTCCACTGAACACACATTCATTTAATACACTCACTGGCTGTCCCGACAGACTTCGTTCTACCAAAAGTTATTGGCTTATCGCACTCCAATATAAAAAATAAATAAGTGTTGTTTTTATTATTTTCCTGCCTACTTTTACGTTTTTTTCTCCGTAAAAACGTTCCATAGCGAAAATATTAAAAAAAAAATGGAGTAAAATCGAGTTTTTGACTGTATCTTTATGAAATATATTTTCCTGTCAAAAGTATTATCAGTCACTGCAACGAAGTTCTTTGTATTTTTCAGGGTGTTCAATTTATTTCAGATTGAAAGATGTATGCAAAATTTAAAGGTAGCTAGTTCAGTAGTTAGAAAGTAAAATCACAAGAAAAACTTTAAGAAACTATAACCAGACTATATTTTTTTAATGAAAATAAAGAAAATTATAGTTCTAAGTCACCCATATACCGTATATATCTATTGACACCTGATTCAGTAAAATCAATTCAGTAGTTTAGACGCTATGGTGTAACATACAAACATGACTTCGCAGTAGGCGGGTAAAAACCGAGCTCATGTTCTGATACCTGATAAATATAGAAATATTACTCACTGGTGTGTGTCGTAGGTGGTGCGGGAGGAGAGGGTAGGGCAGGCGGGGGAGGCGGCGCGTCGGAGGCTGGGTACATGTCCGCGCCTTCGAACAGATCTTCGTCCCCGTTGGACACCGAGGCCATGGGCTCTGGCTCCGGCGAGAGAGGAGTATCACCTTCCTGTACAAATGAAACAATACGAGAGAAAGTAAAACTTAACAGAATGGTCAGGGCAAATAATTATGGACAAAGGAGGATTTGGCCTACTATACAAAAAATGGCCCAGACGATTTGGATCAGGATTTGTTTCATTTTCACTTCTCTGTGCAGTGATGGCGTTTCGCACGTTGCTCTCTTAGTTAACTCTTACTACAACCATGAAATGAATTTTGGTTGCAGCATTCTGAATTTTTAAGTCGTCACTAGACAGAGAGACTAGAACTAAGCAATAAAAGATGTTTGAGTATAATATCTGCACGGGTGGCCTAGTGGTTTCAGCAGCCCCCACGACGCTTTCAACTGCGCTGAGTGTTGTGGGTTCTAACCACACATGGGACAACACTTTGTATGATGCATCAAACTTGTTGTTTCGAATATGGGTGGTTTTTTGTGTCCATTTCATGTATGTTTGCAAAGTCAGTACAAGATGTATGTGTGTAAAGTCAGTACAAGATGCATATTCTTAATGCGGGAGTTGTCTTTTTGACGTGATAGCCTCTTATAAAGCATTGATCACCGGCTGCACGCACGGAAAAGCATAACTCATTGTCTCGTTCCGCCTTAGCCGGGTGTTACATTACCTTCACGGGCAATAATTTTTTTAAAAGAAAGCAATTAAGTGTAGCGACTTACCATATCCTTGAAGAATGAATGATCATTGTGTGCCATGATCTCTTGCACCTCTCGACTAGGGCTGGAGCCAGTGGACGCTGGCATTCCGACGCCCGACTCACCGGGCTCCTCCACGCAAACACCTGCATGTAACATAATATATTCTTGTATTAAAAATACAAGAAGATATGGATTTTTAGCATTTTTCTAATATTACATCAAGAAATATATAAATTACATTATCATTATAAAAAGTGTTAGGAGAAATGAAAGAGAAGAGTGTGACTGATTGTTTGATGGTGGTGGAATGAAAATACAAATAGCTTTGAAACTAAAGGAAATCACATTTACATCTAGGACAAATTAAAAAGAAGTGAAATAATGAAAACAAAACAACATAACGAGTGTAAATAGAAGGTAAGCGATAGCAATGGCTAGAGCTGAAGTTTAAAAGAAACTGCACAAACATCTGCAAGATCCTAAAGGGAAAAAAATCTCAACCGCATTGCAAAAAGTAGGGAAGAAAGGGCGAAAGATTTGAAGATGCATAAAATATACAATATGCAGACGAAAACCTTACTTCGAAAAGCTGATGAATGAGGACAATGAATGTAATACGGGATTAGAAAATGGAAAAGCTTTTGGGTCTAATAGTATACCGTTTGAAGTATGGAAGATACTGAAAAAGGACAGACGTCAGTGGTTGACTTCATTCTTCAATAGGTCGCTACATATATATTTGTATATATTTATATATGTACGTTATATTTAAGTCTATGTATGTATGTATACGTTTAAATAAATTGTGAACTGTATATGTCTTATGAGTATGTAACCTCTCTGTGCACCTACCTTACAAACTATCTACATCACCCGAAGGTTGACTGGAAGAGAATGCCCTGGGCATTAAGTCCGCCGATGTACAATGTAGTGCATAAAGTTTATAAATAAATAAATAAATAAAATTATTCTCATAAGAACATATGATGCGTAGAGATGAGAAAAATATACGGATATAAAGGTAGGGGACGACCAAAGAAAAAATTGATGAACTGTGTAAAAGAGGATATGGTTAGGAAAAGGGAGTAAACGGTGAACTGAGTGATAGAGGAGAATCGAGGAGAAAAACTCATTACACCGACCCCATATAAAGTTGGGAAATAAGCGGGATGATGATGGGGTACATTATCTTTATGTCAATAGGTTTTTCTGTATTCTACTGCTACACATAGGCCTCCCTTCCTTCTAATGCGAGCATTTGAAGGAAGGGAGGCCTATGTCTAGCTTTGGGTAGGAAGGTTTTGTCCTGCTTACCCCGTTGACCAGGCAAAGTTTCTATATACTTTGCTACAAGGTTTCATTCTTTTTACAGAGACATTGTCCATCACAGTTTGCTTGCTTAGTCGACTCTTACGATACCCACAGGATGAATTTCGGTGGTGACAAATACGTTCCTAATCTCCATTTATGGACAGTGAATTTGTATAACATCATAAAATAAAATATAACCAAATTGAGTTTCTCCTTTACTTTTATATTACATATATTTACTATTTATAATTTGGAATATCAACAATTAAAATTACTGAAGGAAACAGCAAAAAAAAGCAAAATTTACTATAATTGAACATTTTTTTTATTGAGTAGGTGGCAAACGAGCAGACGTATCGCCTGATGGTAAGCCATTGCCGCCGCCCATGGACAACCGTAACACCAGAGGCATCACAAGTGCGTTGACAGCCTCGGGGGATGGGGTGGGGGATGAGGGGTAGGGTTGGATTATGGGCCTCCGGTATCCTCACTCACTCGGTGAAACACAGCGCAAGCGTTGTTTCACGCCGGTTTTCTGTGAGGCCGTGGTACCACTCCGGTCGAGCCGGCCCATGCATGCCGAAGCGTGGCTCTCCCACGGTAAACACATTAAAAACTTCAATACCTTGTTAAAGTTCTTTATTCTGATGCTTGCAGTAAAGATCTTATTTTGGCAATGACCAAATAAACATGATAATTTATAAATAGAGCTGCTGATATACATAAAGAGGCTTATTATAAAGTCAATACACTAACCTGCAGCAGATGCCCGCGCTCTAGCTCCAACATCAGGTGTCGCCGACAGAGGAGGGTCGTCCTCTTCCCTCTTCCCTGGGGAGCTACAATAAGACCACCATCTTTATGTAAACATATTTACTGTACAACATTAAACAAAGTAACATTTACTTAACAGGTTTACCGACTTACATATGTTCATATTTCACACAGAACAACGAATTCAACGGGCATATCATATATGCCCGTTGAATTCCAAAATAGTTAAACCTATACTTTGCTAACTGGACTGGCATATACTATCATCAAAAGCTATCTTTAATAGTGCACTCCTAAAAAGGAGATTTTGTTCTAAACTGTTCACTGTCCAGACGGGTTGTTATAAAATTTGGTTCCACTTGTCTTTCTCTCCGCAGTGTTAGTTGTCCGGCATAGTTAGCTACCTTGGTCGGTTCTTATGACACAGATAGCAGGATAAATAGGGATATTAACACTTTATATATTAATCTATCACCAACCATACCCAGAGCCAGTAATTGTGCTCAACACTGTTATTTGCACTGTAAATTTTTAATTTGTTTTTTTCACTTTTTTAATGCAAGTACCTGTTCTGTTAGTAACAAACTTATAGCGGTTAGCATCTTACTGTAATATTTGTAAAGATACAATATAGTGGCAGAACTAGGTATCGCAGTAGAATTTACTACTCAATTTGAAGACACTGTGTCTCTCACAGCAGACACAGTGTTTATATGTCTCCGCTATTATCAGCAGTCTTTAGTAGTCTACTGCTGAGAAAGTCTTCTCCTTGCAAAGGAAATTTTACTTATCCGCATCACCAGCCTATGTAAGTCCATTGGTGGACATAGACATCTATAAATAACGAATGAATCCACCGCTGGACATAAGCCTTTCCAGTAACCAAGAACCACTAAAATAATGTATTTTTCTGATGAAATGGAGTTCATAGAGCATAAACGCCAAGAGATTAATAGTTAGTTAATGAAAATAAAACTACAACATTCAGTCGCCATGTTAAGCGTTACTTAAAATTTTAATTGAATTTTTTTATAATAAATCTTGATGTTTTGGAGAAATAGAATTGTTTTTAATAACAGGAGAGACTTCCGAACATCATAAAACAGATTTTAAAATGAGTCATCATGCCTATTATTAGTAGCATTTAGTAATATACAGCCAGATTAAGGCCTAATCCTTAGAATAGAAGAGTTTGTGCTATGGAACGGGTTATCTTAAAGGTTTTGGTTGCTTTGGGATTTTCACCATACAGATACATTTTTTCAAAGCCTTATTTATTACATAACACGTAGTGATAGTTAAATCAAAGCTATTTAGCAGAGTTCAAGTTAATTTCTAATTTTGAATAATGGCATTTATTACAGTTTATAACAGCATTTAACTGTAAAAAAACATGATAGTTTTTATTATTTAGTAATCTCTTTAAAAAAATATTTATCCAAATAATTTGTGGTTTTGTTATATTTTGCAAAATTTTGAATCAATTAAGTTAAATTTAAAAAGAAAATGGCCGACCCTCCACGAAAACATTTTAGGGTGCATCTTCCGTTGATGATCGTCTTTCATTTCAAAAAGGTAACGGAATGTAGGATTAATTTCAGATAGATCGTGGTTAGGTCACAGGTGAAGAAGAATATCTGTAAGGTGTGTACCTGAAGGCGTCAGGCGTCATGAGATTGAGCTGCGGCGCGAGCGTGGGAGACTCCGGCCTCTGCCCGATGAGGCTGCCGGGCTGCGTCTGCGGATCATACTCGTCACTTACGTCACTCTAAAATTATAAATAAACAGACACATATGTTTAATAAACAGTTACAATTCGACCAGTGTGGCCTGGTCAAAATTAACAAACGATCAGGACCACCACTTTATTTACCTCTACATGACTCATGTCCATGATGAAAAAATCTATCTTGTACATCGAAGACAATTTAAAGCACGTTAAATTGTCTAAAATGACAAATTATTGTTTCGCAACAAAGTTTTGTACGAAGGTTTCCGAAGAACTCAATGCGATCACCGTGAACGAACACAAATGGTAACACAATGAAAAATCAGAACTACAGAAAAGACAACGACGCTAATTTATTCGCTCACGTTGTCGATACTTTATTGCAATGTTGCCACTTAATTTGCAATAATTACTACCATGCGAAAACCGATTTTTAGTCTTTTTTTTCTTAAAAAAAGGGACGATGCAAAATAGTACTTAATAGGTACCTGAGACCGCATGAGTAAGTTTTTAAGTTGTTGGCTCTGTTGTTGCAAGATACTCGATGCGATGACAGTTGGCGTTGTTTCTGAGGTACTCTCTTCTAGATTGAGATCCGATAGACCTGGAAGAACAAAGTGACATAAGCGTACTCGCCTTCAAAGTAAATGTCAGTTTTAAATATATGTGCTGAAAAACAAAATGAGGACATATATTTGCAACCGTGATACAAACCTCGAGATTAGTGCGGAAAGCGTCGATAAGTTCAAACTTATCATTTGTTTATTGTAAATAAATAAATAAAATTTGGCTTTTGTTCTACCTATATTTTTGCTGTAACACTTTTGCACAGAAACTGATAGCTAACGATACTTGGAATGCTCAGAATATATGGTCATGCAAGAACAGATCCAGCTTTTAACTAAAGGGGGGAAGGGGGTGGGAGTAATTGTTTGCAGTCAGAACTTATGACAAGTTCCAATTTAAGTATACCAACTACCTATATAAAATATTACGAACCTGGTCTAAAATAAAAAGTAGCCTACATTACTCCTTAAATCAAATGTCGAAATCGGTTCATTCGTTCCAGAGATTAGACAGACCAAATAGACCGATATAAAGTATAGTAAAGAATAAGTATATTCTTAGGTATATATTTAACCGCTGGAGAGCCACGCTTTGTCACGAATGGGCCGACTTGACCGGAGCAATACTATGGCCTCAGAAAATCGGTGTAAAACCGCGCTTGCGCTGTGTTTCACTCAGTGAGTGAGGATACTGGAGCCCTATTTACCCCTTAACCTATCCCCTAAAGGCCGGTAACGCACTTGTGACGCCTCTGGTATTGCGAGTGTCCATGGGCGGCGGAAATCGCTTACCATCGGGCGATACGTCTACTCGTTTGCACCATATTCCATAAAAAATATATACTCTCATATGCATTTAGTGAAAAGCTGTCGTTTAAGCTTGTTATTTGAAAAAACATGTAATTTTATTTAATCGTATAGATTCGACCGAGCCACATGTCACGACCTAAATGACCTGTAAAATTGATAGCCCTTTGCGGTTATAGAGGATAATATAATTCAAAAACTATATTAGAGGCGAAATAAATAGTAACCTGTGAATTATTTAAAAGGTTACGATACCGTCTCGATCAGAGAAGGTATCGTATGCTTCTTTTTAGTTTTCCGTATTTTGTTGTCAAAAACAAACATAAGGTACGAAAATCTTAAGAAAACCGTATTTTAATACGATTTCACGCTTCATTTTCTTCTAAAAATTATGTTGGTGCACTGATATACCAAAAATATCTAGAATTTCACAGATTAGCACGTCCATGCGCATGAAAAGCAAACCAATGACTTCCGGTTACCACGTGCACGTTACATAATATGCCGCCATATTTATATTTGTAGAAAAGGAAATCATTAATATTCTTTAATGAAGTAGGTATATATTACGGCGCAGTATCGTTTTTCACAAGGATTTTCCTTTTTTGTTTTAATAGACAAGTAATTTGTAAAATTATTCATTTAAATCAATTGATCACTACACTTACAGTTAGCCAACACGAGCTAGGTATATAGGCAAACAAACAAAAGAACTATACGTTTGTGAACTATATATACCCTAATAGGATAGCAGTTTGTAAAAGTAGACATTTAAACAGCATAAAAATCAATATCCAGTCTATTTAAACAAGTAAAGTATCAATATTATTTTACACGCCGATCACGTGTTTGTAGCTAACTGTTCTTGATCATTTTATTCTTTTGGTAAAGTCCAGTCTAAGGTTATTATTGGGATAAGAAAACCAGGAGGGAGTGAGAGCTAGAAAAAGTCAGAGGATGGATAGTGTTAAATTATTCTGGAACTATCTTGGATAACATAAATATGTACAACCTTATACATAAAGGTTATTTAACCTTAAGTATCTATTTTATGGTATTTTTAACTCTAAAGCTCCGAGTTTAAAGTTGAAAATAACACAGAACCATTGCTTTAAATTACAGTGGACCTCCGGTAATCCGACAAACATTATGAGGGCAGTGTCGGACTATCGAATTTGTCGGATTATAGAGCACTGCCTAAGACCGCTATAGCCCGGAATTTTTTACAAAAGAGTACCTTGTAATCCGACAAATTACATATCCAATGATAAGAATCTATATGTTATATGTACATATGTACTTTGAAGTACAAATCATACTTATTTTATGTAAGTCAAACTAAGTAAAACAATGCATACGCGTCGAGCACAATAGCGGTGGCGCGTACGAGTTGTGATCTGTTCAAACCTGCGTGATCTACATTAGCGAAGATTGTCAAACATAATTCAGAGCCATGTCGGATTACAGGGGGCGCCGGATTGGACAGGGGCCGGATTATCGGGGGTCCACTGTAATGAATTAGAGACTTAATGTAAAGACTACTTACTAATGTTAATAGATTAGGCTGGTGCTAGTGTCATATTTGCAGGCCATGAGTGGGGTTGTCTTTGTAGCTTTATTAACTTGGAAATCTTTGGGGGTTAAATGGTCAAATCTAAATTAATATAATAACTAACTTGAAGTAGGCCTTTCTGAACTCTTTCAAAACGTTACAGTACTGACTAGTTGCTCGGTACCAAAATGTGATTCCTATGGAGAAGAACCGGCAAGAATCCCCATGACTTTACAGTCAAAGCCTCAAGCTTTACTATTAAATTATATATAATAAAATTTTTAGTGGGAACCTGACATATCAACCACCTGCTGTACAACAGAGTCAGCGGCAAGCAGAGGCTATCAACTTCCACTGTAATGAATTAGAGACTTAATGTAAAGACTACTTACTAATGTTAATAGATTAGGCTGGTGCTAGTGTCATATTTGCAGGCCATGAGTGGGGTTGTCTTTGTAGCTTTATTAACTTGGAAATCTTTGGGGGTTAAATGGTCAAATCTAAATTAATATAATAACTAACTTGAAGTAGGCCTTTCTGAACTCTTTCAAAACGTTACAGTACTGACTAGTTGCTCGGTACCAAAATGTGATTCCTATGGAGAAGAACCGGCAAGAATCCCCATGACTTTACAGTCAAAGCCTCAAGCTTTACTATTAAATTATATATAATAAAATTTTTAGTGGGAACCTGACATATCAACCACCTGCTGTACAACAGAGTCAGCGGCAAGCAGAGGCTATCAACTTCCACTGTAATGAATTAGAGACTTAATGTAAAGACTACTTACTAATGTTAATAGATTAGGCTGGTGCTAGTGTCATATTTGCAGGCCATGAGTGGGGTTGTCTTTGTAGCTTTATTAACTTGGAAATCTTTGGGGGTTAAATGGTCAAATCTAAATTAATATAATAACTAACTTGAAGTAGGCCTTTCTGAACTCTTTCAAAACGTTACAGTACTGACTAGTTGCTCGGTACCAAAATGTGATTCCTATGGAGAAGAACCGGCAAGAATCCCCATGACTTTACAGTCAAAGCCTCAAGCTTTACTATTAAATTATATATAATAAAATTTTTAGTGGGAACCTGACATATCAACCACCTGCTGTACAACAGAGTCAGCGGCAAGCAGAGGCTATCAACTTGGACCTATGACTGTGGTCAGTCAACGGGCTGGGCAAGAACCCATACTCAAAGTGGATATTTTGTAATAAACATTTTATGCCCATGTTAATTTAAATTCACTATACATTTATACATACAAATCATCCCATAAACATGGGAAACAACAAATGTTGATTGATAATCACAGTATGTATGTACATATGTATATATCTTCTTAACTAATATATGATGTAGGGCAGTTTTATAAAAAAAAGTATGTAGTTTTAGAAATTATGGTAAGCAAGTAGTGCACGCATAACATTATTAGGTTAGGTTGAAATTATTTTTATTTGAATAAATACATAATGGGACATGAAGGTGCTAGGTTAAGGTATATAAGGTATATTTGTTCATGTTTTCCTGGCTCTGGCTTCCAACGGTATACATGTAGACAAATGTTTTTCCTTCTAGAAGGTATGATATTTTCTATAAACTTGAAGAAAGTTTTTGTAAGATTTTGTTGTGATTGGTTCAGTAGTTCTTTACAAAGTGTTACAGATACAATGACATCATTATCATCAATATATAGCCTTTAGGAGCTGTCTGCTAGACATAAGTGCCTCTTTTGAAATGCAAGAAATGCTGTTTTGTTCTACTATACCACTCTAGTAAGATGGTGGTTCCTATATTTTATTTCAAGTATGAGTTCTGCATGTAGTGATCAGTAGTTTGCTTTATAATCGGCTCTTATGATAGCCATGGGAGCTTTTGAGTTGATGACATTCTGTATTCTTAATCGGTTAAAAACATTAAGTTCGCATAGAAATCTTACAAATTCTAAGAATTCCTTTTCTATAATAATTATGTATTACACATATAAATTTTCCTATTCAAGGACTCTCTATACTGAGGAAAACAACATTAAAATATGTTCTGTAGTTTGAAAGATCTATGCATACAAGATTAAAACCGACTTCTGACTGACTTATGGTTGTTATTTACTTTTTTTATGTTGGGTCTTGCCAAAATGGCTCTATTCTACCTGATGCAAAGCATAAGCAGAATCCAAAAGTGGTGATCACCAAACACATTGCTCGTACAGACAATGCAACAATGAAGTATAGTGACCCACACTAAGAGGTGATGCTTCTGCGTCATTGGGATTATTTTTCTATTATTGTTTTCTTATAAATATTTGACAATGCTAAATTATGTCATGTCATGTCATTTTAACTATTAAAAATATTTGTACGCCGGCTATGGCAAAACATGTTTTTAAGTACTGTACTATATTTTATACTATGACATATAGTTAACACATAATATGCTAGTGTGCAGAAGTGAAATAGGGTAGTACCGTGCATGAGGTCAGCCTGCAGCAGGGCGGCGGGCGGCGAGTAGACGAGGCGGCCTTCCTGCAGGCCCTTGGGCTGCACGATGTACAGGCGCACGGCCACGCGCCCGCAGCCCGAGCCGCACGACCCGCCCGACCCCGCCTCCTGCGATACAGCCTACCGTATCACTCTCTACCTTGGTGGCATCGACACCGCCCTTTAGCCGCCCGCTGGCCGGACATAGATGGGCCTCTCTTAGATAGGACGATATGTGCAAGAATTGTATGCCAAAAATATGTTAATTTAATATTTTAGACTCCTTTTACAAAATTTGTCAAGGTGCCATTTTCACGTGAAACAGAGGATGTTATATATTCAAATTTTACATTTTGCAAAACATACATTAGGAATCATGTTGCATAATATTCAAATCCTTTCTTTGGTTCTAGATATGAAAGGACGGCAACACACTTGTGACTTTTGAACGGCAGCCGTCCATGAGTGGGGGTTGCCACTTATTTACCATCAGTTAAAACGTGTGCTCGTTTGCCTCCTACACTGTAAAAATTAAGTGACTTACATCATGATGTAACTCAAAGTCATCAGGTGAGTCGCCAGCGTCACCGCTGGACCCGTTGCGGTGGAATGGGTCATCACAGTTGGGTTCACACTTGGCTTGCTGCTCTTCTGTACGACAAAATAGGTAAACAATTTAACAAATTATTAAACAAATGAGAAACAGTAACGTTCCAGGAGATATGTAAAATAATTACTTCAGTTAGATAATAATCATTTACAGTAACTAATGTTTGAGCTATCGCAGATCTGAAGCTGGACCAGAACATATTTCTCAATAAGATATTACTATATTTAGCTTAAATAAACACATAATTTTTTGTTGGTTCTCGAGGTTCAAATTCCTCCCAAAAATGTTTCTACACAATCGATTTTTTTACATTTTTTTTTCATAATAATGAAATGGTAAAGGGACATTATTGAATCTGACTATGCTCGTGTGTTGTTTAATTCTTTCGGAATAGAAGACAGTCTGATAAATGGTAGATCTAATATTAAGGAGAATAAGCTTGGTTTCAATTTTGCTAGTCGCTCTGTTTATTTTGGTTGCATGACAGTAAAATCAATTTAAGGACTTTGCTAGCAAGTAACCAATGCTAAACAGAGTAAATACTACTACTATTATTTAGAAGCTACTAATATATGCGAATTTCTTAAATAAGTAAAACATTAAAAAACCACTTACCAGCATCAACGATGCAAAAACTCAACACTGGATAAGGGAGCAGAAACTCCGAAATACTTTTACAATACGCCATATTATCATCCGAATCCCTCGCCATGTTCAAGACATACAAGCTCCTGGACTTGAAATCTGAGAGTAGCAAGTAGCTGGCGCTGGTATCCAACATAGCCTTTAGGCCCAGTGACGCCTCTATTGTTTGGCAAGGAGAGAATGTGATAGTCTGCAGGCAAGTCCAGGACTTGCATGACCAGACCTTAATAGTCGTGTTGTTTTCAGCACCGGTGACGGCAAATTTCCAAAATTGGACACTAAAATACAAAAAACAAATTGAACTACCCACAATAAATAATAAATCAATGAGAAATCCTTGAGATTACAAACAAATTATTGTTTAATTGCATCAAGAAAAATTTAAATAACTATATCCGAATACGTAAAAAAGTATCTGTGTATATATATAAAAATGAATCACAATAATGTATGTATGCCTATAACTTTCAATCGACTGCACCAAATTGGATAATTATTTTTTTATGTGTGTATTACTTTCAGGACAAGGTTTGTGTAGAATAAATAAAAAAGGTGCAGGAGGTATTATATTATCTTAGTCCGCTTAGTCATATAAACTGCGGTCCTGCGTGAATTTAACACAGGGTTTTTAAACTAAATGTTTCGGTAATTCAGAACATTTTTACGAAACTGAATATGGCGGTACAAAGTTCGCCGAGTCAGATAGTTTTTGATAAAATTAATAGTGGAGTCACTCAGGCCATTATTACGAATATATTAACACATCATTCATGAAAATCAGTTTAGTAGTTTATGCGCTAAGGTGGAACATACAAACATAGACAGTCAAATATGAACACCCCTTCTTTTTGATTTCGCCGTAGTCGTGTAAAAAAGATAGCCTTATATGAATGTTAAGAACAAACTATCAAATCAGAGCTATTTTTTTATGTAATAGGATCAAACGAGCAGACGTTACGCCTGATGGTAAGCGATTACCATTACCCATGGACACCCGCAACACCAGAGCCGTCACAAGTGCGTCGCTGGCCTTTATTTCAATCAAACCAATTATAGGTAATTTTGAATAGTGGTGATCCAAGAGTCACGTCTGTTTCAATGGGTGTATGTTAAGGAAAAGAACAGGTGATAAATAAACTTTGAATGTACCCGTTTTCTCTGCTAAAAGACCATCCAGTTGTTAACTTCCTAAATTCTTCTATTGGACTACTTTTATACCTAGGCACTTTTTAATTAATATCTATTATTAGCCCCCGAAGGGTCTGTCTGTCTTTGAGTGTGTGTGTCTGTATGTAGCATCGTCACTCTCAAACGGATGGACTGATTCCGATGCGATTTTTTCATTTGAAAGCCAGTTCATTTTAACCCCCGACGCAAAAAGATAGGTTTTATAAATTTGACATCGATGTCTGTCTGTATGTGGCATTCTAGCTCTCAAACGGATAAACCGATTTCGATGCGAATTTTTCAAGTGGTTCTTAGCTATGTATGGTTAATATCCGTCCAGTATTGTAAGAGTATCAGCTCCTTTCCTAAATAATGCAAGGCATTTTTGGCGTATGATTACTCGATTAAGAGGCATATTACATTGAGGATGGTGACCACCACTCTTGGATTCTGCTCATGCTTTCCATCAGGCAGGGCAGAGTCATTTTGGCAGCTTAAATATAAAAATATAAATAAAAAAAATAAGAGATTGCTTAGGGGGTTTTTAAATCTTTTAATTTTAGATTTTTTAACACTTGTTCTTAGGCTTGTGAAGGTTTAAGGTTTAAGACATTTATTTCTCATTAAGATTAACATAAATCACTTACATGAGAAAAATAACTATACTAAACATTTTTAATTATTCGTCGTCACTTTAGAGGGTAGATAGTGCGTTCTTACAAAGACAAATTCATAGTGCAACATTGTAACATATCGCCCGCTCAACGCACTCACAGCTGTGAAATATCCGCTAATATCTGTTGATAAAGTTTATTTTTGAATGCGTTGAACGGGCTTACACGTTTTAAATCCGAAGGCAGTCGGTTAAACATCTGTGCGCCTGCGAACACTATCATTGTTTTGCCAAAGTTCGTACGAGGCTTCGGCAGAACGAGATAGCTTGCGCGACGCGTGCAGGGGCGCGCAACCTTTTTACGCATGAACTGCAAATTTGTATGTAATTTTTTGTCGAGTGTTTTGCGAACGAAAATACAAGTGTTGTATTTATATAATTGTTTGATATTCATTAATTTTGTTTCTTGGTAAATTCTTTTGGTCTCTGTTAGGTAAACTTACTCTGAATTATAATTTTTGTGGTTGTCCAAAAAGAATAGGCAGCTCAGAGGTTTCCCGCCATGCGGCTGCCACTTATGTAAGCACCTAGGACTGCTGTCTTCATCCATGTATACCTGTGGGAATTGAAACTGACGATTGCATATAAAATTAGTAACAATAATATATGTGTGCATTGGTAAAGTAGTTAAAATTGAATAATTAGATCAGAGTCAAATCTTCGAGACATAATATGTCCGAATCATATGTTTTATAGTATGTATGTTACGAGGTGTTACTAAAACAATTCAGAAATTACTCTCGACGGAGTTTAAAATATTTGTTTTGGTATGTTAGGGAATAAAATGTTTAATTCTGTCCGCATTTTTTGTCATCTACGGTAGTGATTAAGTCGAGGATCAAACTCAGTGGCGTGCGATCGTGATGGTAGTGATTTCGTCAAGAGGGACGAAAGTGTGTAACAGAAAACTGGGGATCCTGATTTCAATTATGAGTACGAACGGTGTAAAGGTGAGTAAAGTTGAGGTGCGTCAGTAGGTGGGATGACGATGTTCGTTTCAATGATATAGTAGTCGCATACTATGTGAATCATATGCACATAGTATGAGGCTCACTAGCTTTTTCCTTAATTTTCATAGGCATCGTCGTCAACATATCAACAGCCTATAGTAGTCAACTGCCAGGCAAGGTATTTTCGGTAAGGAGGTTTTGGTCTACTCTACCACACCGGGTAGACCAGTCGATATAAGGTTAGTGTCAAAGTTTTCTTCTCTTTTGAAGTGACGTTGTTCTTTGTAGATAGCTCCTTCAGTCGGCTCTTAAACACCCACGGGTTGAATAAGGTTGGCGACATACTGGTCATAAGATTCTACTTAAAGTTTTAGCCTATCGTAGCACGACTGGCATTGAAATAGAAGAGGTTACAATGCTATTATCTTGCTCACTCAGTCGGCTCTTACGTCACCAGACGCATCAGTATTAAGAGTGAGCGAACGAGTGAAGCGTACCTGAAAGAACATAACATAACCGTCGGCGGATGCTGTGGCCAGCGCGCTGCCGTCCGGCGAGAAGGCAGCGTCCAGGATGGCGGCGCCGTGCTCGCCCGCGCTGAGCGCGCCCGCCGCCTCGCCGCCCGCGCCCCCCGCCAGGGCGCGCGTGTTCCACAGCCGAGCTGCCGCACGCCACACACATCACTAACCATCCCAACTTTCACTTGCTGCCTACTATCCCTAAGAGACACCCTATCTGTGATGCCCAACGGCGCAAAGGTGCAGTCGGCTACCCCTGATATAGTTGGAGCGATCCACTTGAAGCGGACCTCGGGTTTGCGGTTTGGCGGAGCTTCAAGGAGATATTTCGTATTTTATTTTTTAAAGACAACTCCCGCATTAGGAATGTACATTCCTGTGTCACGGGGATCTTTACAAACATAGCTGAAACGGACACAAAGTACACCCAGACTTAGAACAACAATTTAAAGATCACATAAAGTGTTGTCCCATGTAGGATTTGAACCCACAACACTTGGCGTAAAGTGGCGACCACTGAAACCATTAGGCCAACCGTGTAGTCATCTTCAAATCCAATTGGCGATAGCCAGTAGGCCTAAGGTACGAATAAAGTGACGTTTTGTAGAGTCTGAGGTCAAGAGAAGAGGCAAGTAAGTAATTAGTAAGCGATATATGATATTCGATATTCATTTTTTTACAGTATAGGCGGCAAACGAGCAGACGTATCGCCTGATGGTAAACGATTACCGCCGCCAATGGACACACGCAACACCAGGAGCGTCACAAGTGCGTTGCCGGCCTTTTAAGAAGGAATACGCTCTTTTCTTGGAAGTTTGAAGGTCGTATTGGCCCGGGAATACCGACAGTTCATACCACAGTTTTGTGAGAAAGTTCCTTGAAAAGCGCACAGTTGTGGACTGTCAACCATCTAGATGATGAGGATGAAATTTTTATCGCGAATGACGATGTCGGAAAGAAGTGGCAGGAATCAGCCCGAACAATTCCTCGGAGCACTCCTCATGGTAAATACGGTAGAAGATGCACAGTGAAGCCACATTTCTAACCAGCGCCAATGAGTCTAGCCGAATTGAAACTTCTTGGGAATCGACGATTCGAGTCGCTCTCCGTTGAATGCGATCCAAAGGGAGGAGCTGGTATTGGGGTATCCCCGCCCAAAGATGGGGACAGTATTCCATGTGAGGCCGGACCTGTGTCTTACAAAGTAAAAGGCGGTGGGCTGGAGTGAAATACTGTCTCGATCTGTTGAGCACGCCGAGCTTCTTCGAGGCCAATTTGACCTTACCCTCCAAATGGCCACGAAACTGGACTTCGCTCGATATGTCGACACCAAATATTCCAATATTGGCTGAGGCAGATAGGGAAGTATCCTCAAAACGAGGACATAAGATAAACGGCAGTTTTTTAGCAGTGAACGCGCAAACTTGGTTCTTTGTAGGGTTAAATTGGACTAAATTAAATCTAACCCAGTCTGAGATCGTTTTCAAGGAGGTCTCAACTTCAGACACAAGTTTGTTTCGACTCCCAATGACGTTTTCCCGAGAAATATTGGCGCGGCCGGTGTTAAGGGTATCGCCGGTGCTATCATCTGCATAACAATGAATGTCACTAATTTGCAGCATGTCATTGATATGCAGGAGGAATAAAGTAGGCGATAGCGATAGATTCACAGAAATGGAGTCAGAACATTCATCGTCGACAACGACCTTTATGCTTCTATCTGCTATAAAGCTGGTGACCCAATCACATAATTTCTTGGGTAGCTCATAAGCTGGGAGTTTCGAAAGAAGCGCTTTGTGCCAAACCCGATCGAAAGCCTTCGCAATGTCCAAACTAGCTGCCAAGGCTTCCCCCTTGGTCTCTATCGCCTGTACGTTGTATCAAGTATACCAGAAGATCACCAGCCGATCGACCCTTACGGAAGCCGTACTGCTGGTTACTAAGGAAATGATCTTTTAGATACCGCAGGAGCTGACGGTTGACAATGGACTCCATTATTTTCGAAAAGAAGGAAGTTACAGCTATCGACCTGTAGTTCGATGGATTAGAGCGGTCGCCTTTTTTAGGGATCGGGTGGACAAATGCTACCTTCCATGATGTCGGGACTACGCCAGAAGAGTAGGAGAGCCGAAAAAGCCGCGTTAAGAACGGTGCCAACTCGGGAGCGCACATCTTCAACATTATAGGGGGGATTCCATCGGGCCACTCGACCTATGGATGTCCAGGGATAAAAGTAACAAACGCACTGAACGTGCACTTTTCAGGCGCTATTAGAAAAAAAAGTGGAAAACTACATATTGAAAGATTACTTTAAATGGACATAGGTATAATTAACTTAATACTTCACAATTTGAATTTGTAAACTTAATTCATTTAAACTATAATGTACTTCAAGATGAATAAATAATTGCTGCTCATATTTATTTTTACAAGCCTCGTCTGACAAATAAATAGAAGGACCCTAAGAGTCCGGAATAAGAGTCGCACGCAAATATAAACTTTAACTATTACAAACAAAGTTCAATATTCCTTAACACAAGAGTGTGCCTATAGTCGTGTTCCTTACCGATGTTATCGTGGGTGGTAAGCAGTAGGCGGGCGACGTCGTCTTCAGCCGATTCATCATCATCGTCGGGTATATAAGGACACCACACCACGCGGTGAGATGTGCCCCCTACGCCTGTGTCTTCGCGAACTTCGGCAAGTAACGTGCACCTGGAACCAGAACCGTATCATACATTACAATCAAAATCATCAATCGTTATTGGGAAATCAGTGCCCTCAAATATATTGACGATTAGTTCAACCTTCGAATTCGGTTTCATGCCAGTCGCTCTGTCAAAAAACTGATATTCAGGTGAAACCAGTTGAACTTAGTAGCCGACCCCAAATATTCTTGAAAATAATAAAATTTTGAAAGGCAACTTTCTTTGAATAAATAGTTTATATTGGGATGTCGCTAAGTCGTTGTTATTTTATTTACGAACTTTAACTAGCCAACTTATCACCATTATTAAATTTTGTACCTATACCAATTAGAATCTATAAAAGCTAGTGTGTATATAAAATAAAAAATATCGATTGTTGTTTATGGTGATAATGTCAAAAAAACCTTAAACTAAATTGCCTCGTAACCTCATAAGTTGAGACAGTTTTAATAGGCATGATGACTGTAACCAAGAACCACAAAAATAATGTATTTATCTGAGGAAAATGGGTTCATAAATTATAAAAATCATATTTATTTTCATATTTAGAGCGAGATTAATAGTTAATGAACAAAATAAAATTACAAAATATAGCAATCCGCCACGTTAAGTTGAACACCAATCAGAGCGAGTTACGTCACGATGTAAACGTCATTTTGTTTGGATATAATCGACGTTCACATTACTGTTTTAATAGTACTATAATTGACACTGATTGACAAAAGCTGAGGCCATGACACCACCGAGCGTTTTGGCGTGAATTTTAAACTTAAAATTTAAATTGTATTTGTAAAAATTCTGTCAACAATGCTGTAAACATGATGTAATTTGTGGAGATAAAATAAACATTTTTATTATTATTGTTATTATATTTATTGGCTGGTTATTGCCCAAACTGTTTCTTATATGGATATATGGCAGTATATCCTATTGTCCTCCTATATATATCTGTTTTTACATACCAAAACTTTACTTTTTGTAGAAATATAACTGTTTCCGACAATAGGAGATACTTCCAAACATAATATTTTTTTTTTAATTATTCATCATGCCATCATATAAATTTAACAACTGTACCTTAATCCACTGTCTGTTACTTCAATCTCATGGACGTAAAAATTGCCTTGTTCGTCAATACATGCGAGTATCACTTGGTTTTGGATGTGGGCGAATGCCAAGTCTTGTACCTTAAAATAAATTATGATACTTTATATATCTAGTAAATATGTATATATATTATCTTATTCGTGTGTATTTCTACTGTTTATTAATAGTGTTACTAAACTGTTAAAGTATTGTAACTAGTATATTTTTACGCGACTGCGAAAGAAGGAGGGTTATGTTTTTCGAGTGTATGTATGTACCATTGTATATTTCTTTGGTAAGTCCCAGAGCCTAAAAGACAATAGATTCGTCTTAGTTATGAGTGAAACGGAACATCGAAATTAAAAAAAAAAAAAAAGATTTTTGACGCCAAAACGTATCTCAAAAAAAATATGTTTTTAAAANAAACTTTTTTATTTAAAGAAACTTAATTTAATAAAGATGACAGATATTGACATAGTCAAGTTTATTTTTTTAATAGTTTTACTTGTTAACTAAAATGAGACTTAATCTTAAAATATATCTGTGTTCATTTGTCAGCATCCAGTTTTATGTTATTACTGAGGGGGGCTCCGGTGGCGTGTATGTCGAATCTTGTGATAAAGAATATCTGTGTTATACTGATGAATAAGCTATATTAATGTAAGTTTCATATAAGTCTGTTCAATATTGAAAGGGTAACAAACATCCATGCATATTCATAAACTTTTGTACTTTAAATAGGATGTATTAATGTGTAAAGAAAATTATTTTAAGTCATTTTTAAGTAGACACATCACCGGTGGTGTAGTGGGTCAAAAATAATGTTTGTTTGAATGTCTTATTTTGTAGACTGGTATAACTTGAACTGAAAAAAACCAAACTGGTCAAGAAATATACTAGACCAAAATCGTTTTATGTAATTGGTATCATAATTGCATACATTATTTAAATAAATATTGCCTTTTTTACATTTAGTTGTTATGTATTCCAAATAGAAAGTACATATACATCTATGTGCCATATTCGTTTAACAAGTAACGAATTATTATAAAAAAAAAATCTGACTGCGTCAATATATACCAGTGTGATTAAATTTATTGAAGAACTGAAAAAGATAGAACAAACCGCTAAGAATCGAAAGAATTTAATTTAATGTGTCCAGTGTCACTTTCACGACTAAGATGAATCTATTGACACCACTCACATAAAAATAAGACAAGCCGAATAGGCTCTAGGGCGTGCCAAAGAAATATACATACATACTCGAAAAACATAACCCTCCTTCTTTCCCAGTCGGGTAAAATAGGTAGTATTTTAGGTATTTGCATATGTTAAAATTGCTTAAAGCCTCAACTAAATTGTAATAGTTATGGTCACAGGAAGAGCTTATAAGTAGGTTGGCAAGACCCAAATGAACTGACAGGTTTCTGATGATAAGTGGTTGAGGGACACCAGTCAAGAGTCAGAAGTACTTTGTCAGACTAAGTACCATTCCTTCAAAATTTGAGTGGGAGCTTTCGGCAATAAGGTCGCCCTCTATACATTGTATGTATTCTCATGTATGTAAATATAGATTGATATTATAGAATATGGTGTATAAATGAGTTTTCAATCTGCCTATCTCCCTCAGTCTGTGAAATTCATGTTCCATATTTACATTATGAAATCGAAAGTTACTCTTCCTGCTTGTTACGCTTTCACGGCTAAACCGATGCATCGATTTCAATGAAATTTGTCGTGAAGATACTTTGATTCTTGAGGAAGGGCATATGCTACTCTTTACCGCGGTAACCGACATACGCGAGCGGAGGCGCGGGCAAAAGCTAACATATCATTGGTTTCTGTGACCTGAAGCAGAACTCAAACGGGTTTTTTTTCAAAAAAAGACTATGATATTTGTGTTAATTGTTATATTTAAGAAGTGTCCTACCTCTCCTTTCATACCCTTGATTAGAGCGCGCCTGTCTGAACCTGGCTCGAGGTTGTAAACGACACGAACCATTCCACTCCATGTTCCAGGATTCACCGCATTAGGGGCTGTGACAGAAAACAGCAGGAATGATTTTAATGGGAAGAAGAATATTGAGCTAAGACATGTGTAGTTTATTTTAGTGTAGCTTGTTTGTTTGGTATATGTAGTGTTATACACATACATACATATGCATTTAGTAAGAAGTGGTTATTTTATGTTACAAACAGACACTTAAATTTTATTGATTTGTATAGATGTAAATACAATGTATCTCTTCTTATCTTTATTTCTTATGTTCTATCCATAGAGATATTCATATTTGAAATAGAATTTATAATTATGACTTTTTTGAAAACTATACCTATATATATATATAAATTCCCATAATTGAATCACAAATTACAGAGTCAACAAACAATTAAAAACAATCCAAAATCTCCTTCTTTATTTTGAAATCGGTAAAAGATATATAGTACATATTAATATATATCTTTTAAATTTAAAAATACACATGATGACGTAACTAGTAGTTGTGGTCTGGACATTAATATTTTTTATTGCTATACCCTCACTTTCACTATAAATACATAACATACTTTCTTTTTAAAAGAAAACATCTTTTTTTTATAAATCATGTCTTGAATATAATCAATAGTACACTTCTAGCAAATCCACATCCCTTACATTATGTTTTAATAGTCAAATTGAATGTGGGTAGTCATTATTTTAATTAGTACACAAACAATTATAAAGTAAATTTAAAAAACAACCTCTCTGTCACTTGCAATGCATGTTTTTTTAAGTTTTTTTACTAACAGATTTTTTTCACAAAGCTTAGTAGCCTTGGCAGCTAAAGCCTTTTGTAATAACTTAATATAAATTGACTGTACACTCGGGGTTATCTCCAACAACGAAAGAATCACGACAGATACGATTTTCTATCGTCGGGTAATCTTATCGAATGAGGAATTATTCCTTCAGAGCATCGTCGTCACACCGGGGGAACCGAAATACAAGGCATGAATCTTCCCTGTGGAGACACCAAAAGCCAGTAAAATATCTGTAGTGTAAGACAAATATATATTAACCTTTGATAGAATATGCTAAATATTTCCCGCTGGTATGTATAGCCAGCAGTTGTCCAGAATAAAACTTAGGCTCCCAGTTATAATCCACTAAATTCTTGAGTTTCACCTTCGAACTACCATGATCGTGGTTACCAGCATTTGTTGTCACCACCACATTGGTGGAGTACACCTCAGCACTGCACACTCCATCTCCTTCTGAGAAAGATCTAAAAGGAAATTGTTATTTTAGAAAAGTTGTTTGTATCCAAGTCGAACAGACAAATAAAGGTTTATAGTGATTCAAACGGTCACCCTGCCTACCACTGCCCTGAGTGTTGAGGGATCGATTCCGGCATGGGACAATGCTTTGTGACCCATAAATTGTTATTCTAAGTATGGGTATTCTTTGTACCCGCAATAAACAGAATTTATTTTAAGTACTAATATTCCTAGTATTCCCTAACCAAAAAAGAATGCAAACTATCAAAATTTCAATCCTGTGATATTTAATACCATAAATTGCTAACATTGGAGCATTGTTTTGTTTTGCCATGACCAAACATAATTTTTTTAAAGACATTCCTTTGTTTATGTATGTACTTTAGTTTGAACCAATACAGATATTAGTTCAGCATAATGCTACTTTGCGATAACAAGCACAATCCTTTTGTTAAGGCCTTTTAATTTAGGAGAAAGAACTATAAATAGATAGATAATACTTTATTTATATACCAAGGTTTACACACAGTAGACAATCCTAAAAATTTAAAAAATAGAAAAAAGAAAATGTGGTGTACAAAGGGGTGTTATTGTTCATAGAAATTTCTTCCATGCAATCTTTGGATGGACAGGTTTCATTCAAAGCTGGTGCAGAGTATTTAAGTATGAGAAAAAAAAATGTTTTTACATATATAACAAAAACATTACAAATTATTAAATAATGATATGAAGTAATAATAATACTGTAAAATAAATAAAATAAAAAACTTTATGTAGTATATATAAATGTTAGCCTACTCACATACATATATACATTAGTTTTAAATTAAGAGAGACAGATAATCACACATAACATAGTCTTGAAAGTGGTAACAGATTGGGCATGTCTGATAGAGATTGGTAATGCATTTCATAAACTTTCTAAAAACATAAACAATGTTATTTTAGTTTCATTTTGTCCTAAAATAAATTTATATAAAAAATGTCATTAGATTTACTATACAATAATATTGACGTTTATTAATTGACATATTCATTAATTGAACTGTTTTGAACCTTTCTGCTCAGCCAGAGGGTGCAGGTTCACTTCTCCCACTACTAATTATTTTCTGATAAGTTGATCTTGTCTCTGAGTGTTTCCTATCTATATTTTGTATTATTGTGCACATTTACAATAAGTGTTGATGTAATACCTACATTTTATTTAATTAATAATATTGTATAGGATCTATTTCAATGGGAGTTACAGTTATCACATACAAAAAAATCTTGACAATTTTGAAGTGTTAATTCTGAACTATTAAACATAATGCATATTTAAAATTTTATTAGAAAAACACAAATTGTTTTTAGTTTTTAAATTTAATTTTAATCTTTTTTTTAATCACAACTTTTTTTGTCTATATCCAATAACTATTCTCTCCACAAATTGAAATCTAAACTGTTGTAAGTTAGTGGACAAAATTGTATACCTATTTCATTGAATTTTATTTTTTTATCAAGTCATGATTTTTTTGAAATGTTAATCTTCATAACTTGTCAAATAGTACCAAATATACAATATTTACAGAATATGTTTAGTTTTATATTTTATTTTAATTTGTAACTGCTAAGAGTTGCGAAAATTGTAACCACCAATTTTCCAGATTATGCATAACTGGCAACAAATTATCATATCTACTTTCTATTTGAAATTTAGTCATAAGTATCTAGTGTTAAGGGAAATCACATTAGCAAAGTGATTACATATTTTATATCTTTAAAGGTTTAAAGTCCCACAACAAAAACCAAACGCAGATAAATAATAATTTCAAGTAAAACTGAGGTAAAGGCAACAGGTTACAGTACCTCGTAATATTTTCATATTAACACAATATACCCATTATATCAAATACAGTAACTAAAATAAAATAGGCATCTTGCAAAATGAAAATAATTGCGTAAACGCTGAATCAAATGTGAAATTCAGTTCAGATCAATGTCACTCACATAGTTTGGGTGGCATCCGATAGCTTTGGAAGGATTGTTATTGGTGCCATAACTATTTAATCTTCTACTTTCCACATGAATTTCAGAAAGTACAGTGCGAAATCACAAGATTATTTGTAATTGCAAAAAGTCATGCAAATACTACAACAGCAGACAACTAAGCCGCTGATGCCGAGTATGCCGACCGACACGGGAAAACGTTTTATTAATTTATGTTTTCACGAATTACTATCACAATTTCTAAAGATCAAACATTATTGATGTTTTTCTTTTTGAATTCTTACTTTGTTTTTAAAAATATTTTTTTAATGTTATTTTTATTAAATAAACATACATAAATACTTATTATTCCCACTTAAAACTTATAAATTTATGACTTTTCAGAAACTAAACGTATCTTGTAAGCTTGTTTTATATTACAAAAAGAAGTATTCAAAAATAAATAATTTTAAGTGTTATTCTTAATATTTTCCCTATAAATTTTAACAATTTGATTTTGTTTATTTTGGAATTATTATTTATTAATTGATTAAGGGAATTACAGGCATAATTTTTTTTTTGTAAACATGCAATACAGATTTATCAACAAGAACGTCAAGAACAAACTAACTAGTAGTTGACTTGACAGGTGACAAGGCAGTGAATTGATTTTTTCGAAAATGGTAAGATATTTCGTTAATGTTCAATGATTTCTTTTCAAATCACTAAGAGAAGCTTATAAACATGTTAATGATTGTTTTAGTCGCTATCAGACAAACTTACAACGCTTATGGCGCGTCCGGGGGGCGACAATGCCCAGAGAGATGACGTGCCTTGGTGGATGCGTTATGCTGGTCGGGGAGTCGGAACAGTTGGCGGTTTTCGTTAGTATTTTTATAATAATACATATAAAGTGTAATAAACATTGTATTGAAGCGTAAACACTTGATATATTTTATATTGGGATAGGCGTAAGATAACAACCATTATCTAATCATAGTGAAACCAAGAATGAACCACCCTTCCCATATTCAATGGGTACAAATTGTAAACACACAAAGATACCATATTGCGTTTTGTTTTTCGCACAAAGGCATTATCTGCATAACAAAGAGTTTTAAATGGAGCATTAATGTTGCTTAATTAACAACTTACAGCATATTTTGATACAGTCTATAAAACAATGATCACAGAGTATTTAATATTTATGTTTAAGTTTATGTAATGTTATCACAGTGTTCACTGTTTATTTTTAAAGTATTATTATAATAGTATAATTATAATATACTGAAAAAATAGTATGTACATGTAAAGTGCAGGTATATTTTTCTTGATTCTTATTTAAATAGTGTTGCACTAATAAAATCAATCGGCATACCGGGGAATATAATAACGGAAAGATATTACTAATAATTATCAGAAATCCATTATTAAGGAAACTGAGGTATTTATTAAAAAATGATTTAATATAACACTAAATCATTATATCACATTGTTCCTGTGTAATCTGAAAAAAGAGAAGTTTTTATTTCTGCAGGTTTTCATGTGTAAAATATTGGTATAACTAGTTCCTTCTTGAGGCTTTGCCTGCGAGTTTGTCAGTTATCGGGGTAAGCATTAGCTTATGCCCTTCCTCTAGAATCAAAGTATCTCTATGCTAAATTTCATTGAAATTGGTGCCTTGATAAAGCGGTAAAAGCATAACAGACAGACAGAGGTACTTTCGAATTTATAATATTAGTATGGATATGGATTTACAGGAATTAGTATGAAACTTGATACATAAAATGGGTTCAACTGGAGTGATACCATGGCCTCACATAAAACCGGTGTGAAACAGTGCTTGTCAAAATCAAATAAAAAAAAACTACACCAAATTGATTCAGTAATTTAGGTGTTATGTTGCAACTATCATAATGTGATTTCCCAGTAATATTAAAAATAAGGACAAATTTAATGGTTTTATGTCAATACTTAAATTCTTGAGATGCAGATATTATGATAATATTGCCTGTAAGTTTGCCTCCCGGGCTCTGACCAGAATGTTTTTTTTTTTTTTTTTTGGATATGGCAATCTGTGCCTATGTCGACAATTCTGCCAATGACATATGAATGTAAGAGATTAGTGTGTTAAAAAAAAGTACAAAGATAGCAAAGTGAAGAAGGTAGAAGGAAAACTGATTAAAGTTTAATGGAATTACAATGTATGAAAGTCATTAACGCCGACCAGAATGTCATCGGCATAATCAAATTACGCCCAGTCCGCAGGGGACACATCCTCGAGGGATGTATCCCATGTTCCACAGGAGTAGTCCAATAACAGACCCCTGCGCATCACCACATGACATGAGTTGAAACCCATGTCACTTGTCTGACCAGCTTAATATAATAGGCCTAATCCTCCTTGTTAAGAGAGGTCAATGTCCAGCAGTAGAATGTTAAAGGTTTATTATGTTAATTGTACTGAGGATGATTTTTGTGTCATCCCCTGTTGGAAAGGACACTTATTTTGAACACAATAATTTAATGTAGGTAGTACATTAAATTATTGTGTTCAAAATACATTTGGCATTGACCAATTAAAAAGAAATAATTTCCTGAAAAAGAAACGTTATCAAACAGCTAAGTGTTTTAAATAAATGGCTTGTATGTTTTGTTGATACTAGATAACGCGTTGATAACTAATATAATTCTTGTGTCAAAATAATTTGTTCATTTGAAGTTGACCTTCATATTTCTCGATTGAGTTTCATTTGAGTGACACTTGCCCCTCTGGCCGAGCTGACATTCTATAGACGTAAATTTTGTTGGTAAAATAATAATACAAGAGAAAAAAGAGGCGTTAGCGATTGTAGAAAGGGATTAGAAACACTTGTATCTTAGCTGAAGAGCCAAATTCCGTATTCTTACCACTACGCGGAACTGACTATATTTTGTTGAGTGTGTTAGGAAAATATAATTAGATTTTCTTGTCAATAGTTGTATTCCATTAATACTTTGGATGATGTATTTTGAGGGAAAATATTAGAGAAGGCCGAATGCCGTGGGAGACCCATGCTTCGGCACAATAAGATCTCCTCACCCCCAACCAGAGAGATATATATAGAAACCGGCATTAAGCATTTTTACGTTGCTTTTTGTTGCTTTTCATCGAGTAAGAGACTGCCTCGGTGGCTTCTGTACTTGAGGTCTCGGCTTCAATTTTCGGGTCGGATCTGCAAATATTTGTTTCGGTGTCTGGGTGTTTTCAATGTGCATATAAAATGTACGTATTTAAAAAATGTATATCAGATTTCTTGAACTCACAGTACAAGATCTTTTTGTGTTAAGAGTAGGGGAATCCAATTCCTTTATTTATTATACAAGTGATTCTGAAGAGATACCTGTAATACATTCGAAACTAATTGATCATTTCCTTATCACTGTGACGTTGACAGGCCTCGCTAATCGGTCAATGGGATTAGTCGTATGTATTAGTAGTCATTTAATGTGTACGTTTTAGTTTTTATTGACTTATGTCACCAGATGGTTGAACTACTCGGCCTTCAGCTCGATTTATCAGATAAAAGATGTTGATGTGATATACTATAAATGAATCATTATGTTAAGGGGTTCATTTCCTGAAATGGAAAGATGACAAAAAGGGAAAAACACCTTTTCTATTTCCTAATTTAAAAAAAAATTAGAAAGTTTGTAAGGATGTGTGGATGTTTATAACTCATTCACGCAAAAAGTACTGAACAGATTTAGATGAAACTTTACAGTAATATAGGTTATACATCACAATAACACATAGACTACTCTCTAATCTTTGTCCGTCTGTCTGTCTGTCAAAACCCTTCCACTAAGGTTTTCGTTGAGTTATAAAAATTGTAATCAAGGCAAGCTTCATAATTTACAAAACCAAGTTATATGCCTAAATCAAGCCCTCTAGCTTCTTTCTTTGAGCATATATTCACGAGAGTGCAAAACCTCGCTTACAGTGCCGGTAGTAAAAAATATTATATATATATATATATATATATACAAACATAAATTTTTAGCTTGCAAAATGGTCTGTAACGTCATATGGTTGGGGTGATAATTTTTTATTTATTTCGTCTGTCTGTCAGTTCTACATAACTCTAAGCTCACTCTGGCATTCAATCCAAAATCTATTCCAGATTATGATAAATTCTTCATTTCTTATCGTTCACTTTTATTAGTTAAAACCATCTTTAACATGACTGTATTTGAATGCTAACTTTTGAACTTTCGCGTTACATGACATAGTAATTATTTTCACGGGAATTAACGCGATCACTTACTTTTAAAGGTATTACATACCCCTGATTCGCCTCACGTTTCGACCAAGTTGCACTGGCCGTGGTCATTTTGCTTTTGCATTTGCAATATCTTTGAGTGAGTGATCGCGTTAATTCCCGTGATAATAAATATTATAGTATTTAAATGGTTCATCTAATATATAAAATCTTCGTGTCACAGTGTTTGTCATCAAACTCCTCCGAAACGGTTTGATCGTTTTTTATGAAGTTTTTGGAGAAAATTTGGTAGGTCTTAGGATAGGTCGTACACTTGTAATACCCTTACCTGATGGGAGGGTCTTTCTCCAGAATTATTTTTTGATATATTAGCATCAAAAATACTTAAAACGAAAAAAAACTACCCTTCTCCACCCAACCCATATTTTAGGAATAATTTTACTGACCAGTTACATAAACATAATATTTTTCATAAATTATTTAAACATAATATATTTATATAATACCTTTATTGGAATTTATAATATAATTAGAGATAACAATAAAAAAGAAACGTATATATTTATATGGTAATACGTTGGTCGGGTTAGCTAGTAACGTTATATAATAATGTTTAACAATAGCCACGACTAATTCTCTTGATTTACAACAGATTGAAAGACCAATTGTATAATGTGTAGGAGGGCTACGACAAGTATGGAGTGATCTACAAAGCTATATTTAGGCATCATACTGACGCTGTCTGGGTCTCCTTAGCAGTTTTGATCACAAATGCCTATGTATTATGTAACTATTTTTAAATTAACAAAGATGAAAATGCCTGAAGATTGTTTTATTCACGCCGGGTCGAACATGTGAAAATTAGCCTAATAGTAGTAACTCCTTATATCATCAGCAATCTTCCAATAAAAGTCCCACTAAAATCACTCCAGCCTCTGAAGATTATCTGGAACAAGTAGACGATTTTTTTTATACCTCTATATACTGTAAATACTTTCTTGTGCATTTATTGAAAAGTTGTTAATTTGAAATTACAAACAGACACTCCAATTTTGTTTATTTGTACAGATTTAGCAGGATTTCTTCGAAGGGAGTTTGCACCAAATAGTGACTGTTGAAAAAAACTCGCTCTTGAGCATCCGCTGTTTGGTTTTTATCGTGCGGTTTCAACAAATGACGATATGGTAACTCGTGGGGGTATCCAAAAGATAAAAAAATATTTTTATTACTTTTCTTCGCTATGTTTTATGCTTGTGATAAAGCAAAAGACGCATTAAAAGGCCAGTCCAACTAGAACGATACACCATGGCTTCACAGAAAACCGGTGTGTAAGTGAGGTTGTAGAAGTTCAAAACCCTCCGTCTCTCATCAACAACAAGGCTTTTCTCTTAATTAGGAGAGAAAGATGAACCAAAGGATGGCAACGGCGTTTGATTCTTTTGACCTTGATATTTATGTTGCAGATATCCAACATAACTCAAGGTCAAAAGGTCCATGACTTAATTTCTATCCTCAATAAATCGTTAAGAAAATGCACAAAATCTAATAAATTATATTAAATTTATTTTCAGTGGCGATAATCCTGGGACTTATAAACTGCCTCAGTAGGCAATAGGCCTAATCCTCCTTGTTAAGAGAGGTCAATGTCCAGCAGTAGAATGTTAAAGGTTTATTATGTTAATTGTACTGAGGATGATTTTTGTGTCATCCCCTGTTAGAAAAGACACCTACCTACATTAAATTATTGTGTTCAAAATACATTTGGCATTGACCAATTAAAAAGAAATAATTTCCTGAAAAAGAAACGTTATCAAACAGCTAAGTGTTTTAAATAAATGGCTTGTATGTTTTGTTGATACTAGATAACGCGTTGATAACTAATATAATTCTTGTGTCAAAATAATTTGTTCATTTGAAGTTGACCTTCATATTTCTCGATTGAGTTTCATTTGAGTGACACTTGCCCCTCTGGCCGAGCTGACATTCTATAGACGTAAATTTTGTTAGTAAAATAATAATACAAGAGAAAAAAGAGGCGTTAGCGATTGTAGAAAGGGATTAGAAACACTTGTATCTTAGCTAAAGAGCCAAATTCCGTATTCTTACCAGTATGCGGAACTGACTATATTTTGTTAAGTGTGTTAGCAAAATATAATTAGATTTTCTTGTCAATAGTTGTATTCCATTAATACTTTGGATGATGTATTTTGAGGGAAAATATTAGAGAAGGCCGAATGCCGTGGGAGACCCATGCTTCGGCACAATAAGATCTCCTCACCCCCAACCAGAGAGATATATATAGAAACCGGCATTAAGCATTTTTACGTTTGCTTTTTGTTGCTTTTCATCGAGTAAGAAGGCTTCAATTTTCGGGTCGGATCTGCAAATATTTGTTTCGGTGTCTGGGTGTTTTCAATGTGCATATAAAATGTACGTATTTAAAAAATGTATATCAGTTTTCTTGAACTTACAGTACAAGATCTTTTTGTACTAAGAGTAGGGGAATCCAATTCCTATATATATTATACAAGTGATTCTGAAGCGATACCTGTAGTACATTCGAAACTAATTGATCATTTTCTTATCACTATGACGTTGACAGGCCTCGCTAATCGGTCAATGGGATTAGTCGTATGTATTAGTAGTCATTTAATGTGTACGTTTTAGTTTTTATTGACTTATGACACCAGATGGTTGAACTACTCGGCCTTCAGCTCAATTTATCAGATAAAAGATGTTGATGTGATATACTATAAATGAATCATTATGTTAAGGGGTTCATTTCATCATTGTGAGGATGTGTGGATGTTTATAACTCATTCACGCAAAAAGTACTGAACAGATTTAGATAAAACTTTACAGTACTTCTTCTTCTTTTGATGAATGGTAATCAGCCGGATCAGCTATTTCTGCCAATGTCAAGTATTTCGTCTTCAATTCTAAGTCTCCGAGTCTTCAAGTCTTCGTCGTGATGGAATTAATGATAAAAAATATAAAAAATGTGGATGACATGAAATGAGGACCGTCTTTCGCAAAAACAAAAAACGATCACCAACTTTACAGTAATATAGGTTATACATCACAATGACACATAGACTACTCTCTAATCTTTGTCCGTCTGTCTGTCAAAACCCTTCCACTAAGGTTTTCGTTAAGTTATCAAATTGTAATCCAGGCAAGCTTAATAATTTACAAAACCGAGTTATACGCCTAAATCAAGCCCTCTAGCTTCATTTTTTGAGCATATATTCACGAGAGTCCAAAACCTCTCTTATAGTGACGGTAGTAAAAAATNCCTCAGTATCGTGATGCTGAATATATCGTGCTTGATCGCTGGCATATGGCAGATGTTGGCCGGCTTTGTAGTAATAGTGTGTGAAGCACCGTGTTGTTGCTTCTTCGTAGATTACGTCCAAACCCTCAGCGATAAAGTGGAGACGAGGCCTTATTGGAACAAAGCTGTTCTTTATGTCGGGTAAGTTTTTTATATCACCGGTCTTTAAGTTCATGTGGTGATGGATATCCTACAGAGTGTCACCTATTGGGTATGGTAGGGGCTGACTAATAAAGAAAATTACGCCAGACGTTTGTCACACCCTTGTCAAACCCTTTTCTTTTTAACGTGTGGAAACCCCCACGGGCCGTTACTCCACCGGGGTTTGCGGCGGGGCTGTGTATGGGAATCAAACCACACGGTGTGCCATTTTGCGCTTGAAATAAGGGAGATTGGAGTTTCCACACAGGAGGGGGCCACCTACAAACTGTCGGTGGCCTAAGTACGCCGGGTTCAAGGGTATTACTTTCTAGGGTGCGCCTGGTTCCCCGGTTCCTAGCACCCAAGACGGCGTTCGGTTTTAGTCGGTTTGAGTCCGACATGACAGGTTGTATCCGAGGGGATTACCGCACTGGAAAACCTAATGTATGATCTGTAAATATTTGTTTCGGAGTTTGTTGTTTTCTGTGTATAATAAGTATGTATTTAAAAAAAAGTATATATGGATGTATATCAGTTATCTAGTAACCATAATACAAGCTCTGCTTAGTTTGGGACTAGATGGCGTTGTGTGTTAGATATCCGATATATTTATTTACTTATCTGAGGAGAGAGACTTATTTGTTTTTATTATTCCTCCACAGCTTGGCGATCCCACCATTCTGCTTATGTTTCCTGAGTATGAGCACGTGGTTCGGTAGCGGACTGATCTTCGCCACCGGAATCATCTACGGCATGATGGCGCTTGGCAAAAAGTCAGTAACTTTTTATACTGCTCTTTCATTCAGTGGGTTTGGTGCAGTTTGGTACAGCATTTTTTGTGTGAACTAACCTCTGGGTACTGCAGGGTTGTTAAAGAATCATTAGAATAGTGAGTTATTTTCATACAATGACAGCCAATGCCTATTTCACTTATATTTTTTTGCCTGTATGTATATAAAATACATAAAATAAGTATAAAATATATAAAATTAGTTTGAGTTCAAACAATAAGGTGCTTGAACTTAACCGAAACGTAAATAATTAATAGCTATAAGGATTAATCATACACCTTCATATACATATATTAGCTGACCCGGCAAACGTTGTTTACCCATATAAAAAAAATGGCGAAAAAAATTTGGGTTGTATCAACCTTTTCATTTAGAGGTATGATAAATAGATGTTTGCTGATTCTCAGTCCTACTCGATATGCACACAAATTTTCTTAAAATCGGTCCAGCTGTTTTGGAGGAGTTTGGTAATAAACACCACGACACGAGAAGTATATTAGATAAACCTGTAAACATGAAGACATATTACAAAATAGAATGTTTGAGACAAAAAATATAAATAATACCGTTATAAACTTGAAGTTGATCCTTTTTATGTCAGTTTGTCAATTTTTCATAAAAATCGTATTAAAACATTAAGGAACTGAGTTCAATAAAGTGTAACTGTAATAAAATAGGCTTCGTTCGCGCAGAAGTAGATAGTTTCATTCCCTATTGTACCCTATTAGGAGGGGTATTTCCAAAATTCCCTTCTTAGTGCATACTTACGTTATATAAAGAAACTACATACAAAATTTCACGCTTCTAAGTTCAGCGGTTTGTCATCTTCCTCTTTTATATATATATATGTATATAGAGAAGATATACATGCATTAAAATGATATTAACCTGTGTCGTTTAAATCTATATTTTAATCAAAAATTAATACCCCATTAGCATTAGCCAAAGACGTCTCCCTTTGTGTGAAAATAACTTACTATTTTATATTAACTGTGATCATTCAAGATCTGTCATCAAATTATTTTCTTTCAAGGAAATAATATAAAAAAAAACAAATTCATATAATTCTCTAGAACTACGAGATAGTCAAAAGCTGTCCTATAGAACATTTTGGAGAAGACGAAAAAACTGTAACATAATATTACCATTATAAAACATATATGTATCTAAATTCACGAAATTTCATTTGGTGATGTGCATATTCAACTATCATTCACGAAAAAATCATCACAAAAGCTACTTCGTACTTCAAAACGAGAACACCATCTTGTTTTGCCAAAGTCTAGAACAAACTACGGTAAGAAATCAATAAAGTATGAAAGAGTACAACTTTATGATTCATTACCAAAGAAAGTTAAGGATACACAATCCATAAATCTTTTTCAAAAAAATTTTTCATAAGGCACATCTTGGAGTGCTACTAATAGCAAAATAACTACACATTATAAAAATATTGAGTGTGAGCTGGCCCTAACTTAATCGAAGTAGATAATATAGAGAACATTTTATGAAAGTACCTACTGTCCTACAAATATCACATAGCAAGTAGGTTCTTTGGACACACAATTTGTAACATACCGACAATTTTATGTTTATTTATTTGTAAAAAGTGATTTGTAATCTTTATGGAATAATTTAATTCTGATCAATTTATAAAGAGAAAATCTTGTTATCAAACTTTGTACTGTGTATAGAGAACACAGCACCTGAAGTTATCTTTTTCGTTGACTTATCTCATAAAGTTTGTAGCGGCGTAAAGGAACAACAAGTGAACATATCAATCCTGCTTAAGTACAGAAAGGTGACTTATAATTGATAAGTGAATATCAACTCACGGTTTCATGCAATAAGGTTCAAATTAAAGAATCAACATATGTCATTGTTTTAATACTCATCTAGTGTCTATACATAAATCGAGTGATTATATATCGGTTACTAGCATTAGACCTTAAAAACACTCTACACGAAATATATATAAATATATATATATACCTATTTATATAGCAACATTTCGCTTTCTCATAATAAAATGTCTTAACTCAAAATTTTATGAATGTTTTCTGTGTTTTACTTTCATATATATCAATCATTATTTGAACTCTATCCCACAAGGTTTAGAGTTGACTTTCTTAAATCATTCTCGAATTCATAGTTTGAGGAATTTTGAGTTTCATTTTTGTTTTGAGGGTGTGATATATTTTCGCTTGAACAACTTAACATGTGTGGGTGTCGGTGTAATTTTATAATAATGCCTAAGTGCTTCTTATACTATGTATGTATTTAAATTTCAACTTTAAATTTCATGACAAGGTGCAGAATACAGTTGAAGAAATTGAATGATAAGCATCTTTCAGCTTTATGATAAACGGGTTGAGGTGTATAATGCTTTGATATTGTTTATGAATTTTATGAATGCGAGTGCAGTTTTATCTGTAAAATTATATCTAATCGTATAATCTTTTACGGTTGGTAGCGAGGAATATCAATTAACACACTCGAATAAGTCAAAATTTGCAATTTTATGAATTTTACTTATCTATAGACATCCGGATTAGTTCTGGGCCCTATGGGGATCCTTTTTCAGTTTGTTATTTGTGTGCAGTGCTTGCATGACCTATAAATAAATATGTGCGTAATGTGGCTATGATAAGCACACAAATTTGTCTAATGTCTGGTGCTGACTGCTAAGCCAGAAATAATGGGTTCGACTCCTAACTATAGTACAGGGAGTTAATTGTTTCTTGTGATGTCCGATCCCAAATTAAGTCAAATCTATATTATGGTAGCCCGACTAAACAAATACATATAAGGCATGATGACTAATTTTGAAAAACTGTTTTATGATGTCCGAAAGTAGGAAAAAATTGCGATTTAAATTTGATGTTTGAAATTCACGCCAAACGCTCGGTGGTGTCATGGCGTCTGTTTGTGATGTCACGGTGCAGACGCGACGTCACCCTTTCTCAACCAGTGTCAATTATAGTTCTTAAAAACAGTAAAGTAATCGTCGATTATATCCGCTCTGATTGGTTTTCAATTTAACATGGCTTGCTGTATTTTGCAGTTTTATTTTTGTTAATTAACTACTAATCGCGCTCTAAATGTGAATATAAATACTTTTTTTATACACCATGAACTCGATTTTATCAGATATAAATACATAATTTGGTAGTTCTTGGTTACTGTCATCATGCCTAACGATTGCGATCATTTGATCCGTGTTTGCAAACATACACAAAGACACAGAAGAAATGCCCTTACTCATCAAACACAGTATAGGATCAGACGTCATATTTTTTCCTTCCATTTAATTGTCATTACTACTATAATACTTAAACTGCATACCAACTTCACTCGCATTCGTAAATACAAATAACCTTTGAATGTGTTAACATATATAACATGTGAATAATCGTGTATGTGTTCGTGTGTGCCCGTGCGAACTGTGGGGTCTGGCAGGGGGTCTCGCGACGACATGGCGGCCATGGCGGCCGGAGGCAGCACGCCCCCCGGCGCGCCGCTGCAGGGCTCACACGACCACAACGTCACTCTCATGGAGGACCCTGACGTCTGGCGTCCGAACTAAAGGCACGCGAACAGTTAATACTCGTATGCTTTTATGTTGAGCGAGCGAACATAACCACTTCACTCTATCATAACTTGTTGCTTACATCAAAAGAAAATGTTCATGGGAAGTCAGCCATCATCATCAGCCTTTAACAGCCAACTGCTGGACATAGGCCTGTCTTTAGAAACCAGTCAAATGTCTGCTTAATATTGTTGAGAGGGACATTATGAGGATAATAATTTTTTAATTTGCCATCATTCATCAGACTTTCATTGTCCAGTATGTTGAATGATTTCTGAAATTGGTTTAAAGTGACCTGTATTTAGAATCGAGCTCTGGCCTTTTATAAAGTCTTGTATCTACCGTGTTTGCACATGAAACGAACTATAATAAATTATACCGTTTGGCTTCCAAAGAGAAATATAGTATATAACTCCATAAGCAGAACTTTCTTTTTTTAATCTTCGAATCCATAGACACTAAGACAAAGACCTGCAATCAAAACGGAGGGCCATGACTATCTCTCTACTTTCTACCTCCACGACAATTGTCATTGATTTAATCTTAACACATTTGAATACAAACATCCGTTAATGATATATTTTGAAAATAACACATGATTCATAGTAAATACAAGCCGCAAATATAAATAACATAATCCCAACAAGATAGGCAATCTAATGTTAATCAGTTAGTAAATGGTATAAATTCGCTCGCTCAAATAGTAAAATGCACCTTAGCTGGGTCTTAATAAGCTACTTATTGCCTTGGTAGTTGCATGAGTTTGTTTTTTTTGCATTAAATATGAATTAAATTTAGTGAATAATATTTCATCAGCTATAGCACTACTGTCTAGACTAGACTTCATATGTTACCCTCGCCGTTGGTGTTATAAAGGTATAGCAGCAAAAACGGGTAACACTGCCTGGCGCAACTAGTTATACATATAAACCTTCCTATTGAATCACTATGTAGTGCTGAAAACTACACAGGAATCCGTTGAGTGGTTTCAAAAATATAAGCAAGGGTAACAACCTTATTTCAGACTATGTAAAAGTTGTTAAAATTAAAGAAGACGGTACATAACCTATTTGGTTCTGGTGTCTTAAATGTTATAGTGTGCGTGCTTGACTAGGTTTTGGCGAATAAAATTATAATAATGAATTTTCCCTTTGCCTCAGTTTATAATATAGAAATCATTCTCTTTTTATTGGAAGAATCTGCATCTTTCATCAGCTTTCTCATAATATAACATCTCTTTATTACGGTCTGCCTTGGTGCAGTTTAGTGTAAATCTATAAAAACCCTGCATAGAGCTTAGAAATGAACACTAAAGATCGTCTAAATACTTATAAACCTCGAAGTCAACATATGTATATTGGTTAACTGTAGCTTTATGTACCAGCTTTTGTATATTTTATAATTAAATACTTACTTTTTTTGCACTTTTTACATAAGTTTCTAATCGAAGAATGCTTGCACGCTATAATGTTACAGCAAATCTTTTAACGTTTTCGAAAACGCGTATATATGAATGTATGTTAGTTTATACTTCTTCTAGTGTAGTCTATTTTTTTCAGATAGTATTTACTCTACATGCATATTTTGCAAATTAGTGACTTGTAGTAAAGATGGTAAAACTTTTTTTTTCAGCTAGGACTGGCTTCATATCTTCGTAATTTTTTAAATTTACATTTTGCACTTTATGGTATTTAAAAAAACAAGGATTACATTTTTTAAGCGTGTTTGACGGTTTGTTGCTAAACAGTAATATTTCTTTTAAATGACTAAAAAAAAGAGGCGGCTCTTGATTTTGATTTTATTTTCATATGTGAAAACTGATGTTTTTTATTCTACAGATAGTTTATTAAAATAGCAATAATGTAAGCAATGTGTTAAAGTCCTTGATACTTTGTTAAAGCTTACTGTCTGCCACTTTCGCCTACCCGGTTATTTAAGTCTTTGTTTCAATTAGATTAAAGTGTGAATGTAGTTCTTCAGCTTTATATATATTTTATATTTTTATATATGTTAAAAAACCCTCTTCTAAGAGGAGACTAGAGCCCAGCAGTAGGACATAATGGGTTGTTGATGACGACATGTTAAGGACAACTCCTGCATTGTGAATATATTACTTTGTGTCGCGGGGGACTTAACAAACATACTTGAAACGGACACAAAGAACACCTAGACTCAACCTAGAACAACAATTTGTAGATCACACAAAGTATTGTCTCTTATAGGATTTGAACCCACAACGCTTGGCGAAGGGGCAAGAGGCGTGGCGACCGTTAAAACAACTGCAGACTTAACACGTTATTATTGTAGTTACTATACTTCTTTGCATACATTAAATATGGACCGAACATGTTTCACTCATCAAGTGTTTTTGGGAACATTTCATGCGCTATGACATAAGAACAATTTTGTTTAGAAATTGAAAATGCTTAGCAAATGAATGTTGCTATTATAATTATATATAAAAACAGCAAACAAAAAATTTTAATTTATTTTTTTGCTGAGAATTAGTATATTTTTGCACGCTTCTTTTAATGATCTGAGATCTATACACTGTATATTAATACACGCAACGTAGAAATGACATTGAGGTTTCACTTTAAATTACTTAGAACCAATTTTGCCTTCATTTCTTTTATTTTTTCTTGCATATATACAACACATGTTCACAAACCACATAGTCATACTCACAAACGATGTTTGCATGTTAGATTTTGACGAAAGCTTCTAGAAACGAATATAAATCCAAAATTTCCTTGTTTAGAGCCTCTATAGATGATATGAGGACGTCGGCGGCGAACCTGGAGGCGGGTGTAGGCCAGCCGACGACTGCGACGAGAGCCAACCTCGTAACCAACGAGCAGCCGATCAGTTACACCGGCGCGCCTCGCCACTGATCCTACAGCTCCCACCAACTAATGCGCTCCTGGTACCTAAAACTACTTCTACCCACATTTGACATCAATTCTTGTATAGAGCTACAAACACTTGGGACCAGTTTCACCAGTTCTTGATGAAGTTTTAGATAGTTAACTGCCATATAACACAAATTGACACATAAAAGTTGGTGATAAATATATGTTTATCTAACAAAATTATGTCAAATTAAAAATTATGAAACCAATATCTGTAGTTATAGAATAGTCAATCATAAGCTCTTTTTTATCAGTAAGTGGTGAATCTGGCTCAAAGAACTTGTAACATTCGCTCATTTTTCTACCAAGCCTTGATACAAATTTATATGTACTTTTACTTAATAATTTTTATTATAAAGACTCTCTTCAATCTGCCATGGAGCGCATACTATGTTCAAGTCTCTAAATGTAATAATGTTAGTAACCTTGTATTCCTTTCCAGTCTCCTGAAACAATGTACCGTACTCTTTAATTTAGTGTTGCCAACATAAAATAGTGTCCTCCATAGAAAGGGTTGCCAATTTTTTTTATCATTCTGCTTGTAGATAGTTAATATTTTAGTCTGTATTGAACATGTATCATATTCGATTATCTGTTATTACTATAGAGGTATATCAATAAGCAAATATATACTAGTGATGTACCATATTGCTTAATCCGAGTAAGAGAAATGAATAGAATTTTGTAGACCGCACTTAGATAATCAATTTGTTTGTGTTTGTTGTTCAAATAAGGACCAAAAGCGTTTGGAGATTATGAAATATAAAAAATCCTAGACCAAAAGAATTTGGTAGCAAATTCATAATCTAAATACATATTTTGGAAACTGAAAAGCAACCTTTTTTGGTTTTTTGTATTAATCATGGCATTCAAAAACTTTCTAGAGCATATATTTTTAATAAAATTGTTTTATAATTCTTAATTCCCGGAGTTGACTAAGATTATAATGAATATGAATTAATAGATTGTTGAGACGACATTGCGTTAGTTTAGTCTAAATATATCATTCCGCATTATCACAATGATCATCATCATTCGACCCATAGGCGTAAATTACTATCAGAACGCAATGACAGGTAAAATCAGTCCAATGACATCATAGAGAATGATTGCTACATATTTGTAGAATGCATTCCACAAATGTAAACTTTTACTAAAGAACCTGAAAGTATTTCTACAACTTGAGCTAAAATAATAATTTTGTGGAATGCATTCTATAATGCAACACTCTAAGGAAACGTTCAATAATGAAATAATCTATTAATAAGAAAAATACAGGCCCAACCTGTCACAGAATTAGACACAAATATTATAGAAAAATATATCCTTTTGAGTGTAAAATATAATATTAAATGGCATCTTCTATATTTATTATTCCTTTTAATAAATATTTGTAACCGTGACGTAGTTAAGGGCTGTTAATAGTATTTAGTTAATTGTTTTATATTAAGTTATTATAGACAGGAAGAGCCCGATGATAGCTAAAACTGTTACAACGGCGATGTGAGTAGTTTTTGTGCAACGTAAATGATAGGTTATCCAACGTAATTTGAACCATATTTCAATCGCATTTAGTATATTTGACCTTAAAGGTCATTGTCAACTTTTATGAACCTTAACATTTATATATACTGAAACTTTTGTAAATATTTTTTGAATTTGGATTTACATATTTAAGCTACGCAAAAACTATTGGCACGCCTACTCTTTATACATATCTGCTAAATGACCTGACTCTGCTAATCAGGCGCAAAAATTATGTTTAATTCTACAGTGTTTACACATTTAAAAATTATTTATTGACTTTAAGGAGTTTGTATATTTTGTATATTTGCTCATTTTTTTAAATTGAATTATTGGTCATTCTTGTTTGACGAATTTGAATCCAAATCAAATGTTTAGCGTTGTAGTTAGCGAAATTGTCTTATTATTCATATACTACAAAAATCTTTTTTTGTAAATATAAAAAAGTTGTACCGAATCTTGTTGTAAGCTTTGCCGTATATCTTACAAATAAAATCAATTGGAATGGCGCCATAAGCTCACATATTATTGTCCACACGACGAAAATAATCAATGTAAAGATACAGTTTTTTATTCGGGTTTAAGTAAATATTTAAAGAAATATTTTAGTGATTCATATTTAATAAAGGTACTATTTATAGATGCGGTTTTACTCGCCTGTGTATTTCAAGGACGCCTCAGAAGGAATTGCATTGAGTTTAGGTTTTAACTTACCCTCGATCTCACAAATTTCTTAAAAGGGATTTTCTATGTAAAGTATCTGTAATGTAAAAGTTGAACCGATATTCTGCTTGTCTTAGTAATATTTTACTACGGAAATAAAGTTAAAAAAATGTTACTGTACGTCAAACTTTATATAACAATATTTATTAGACTTTGTCACCGGAGACACCGGGGCACATAAATCTATTGACACCTCATTCATTAAAATCGGTTCAGTTGTTTAGGCGCTACAGTGGAACATTCATATATTGCTAAAACTGATACCCTTCCTTTTGCTGTAGTCGGGAAAAAATACCTAAGTGAGTAAAACCACGCATCTTTAATAAATAGTAATAATTATTTCTTATGTTATATTAGTGGCGCGTCTATTGCATTTACGTCGGTTTTAGATATGGTTTGTAACGACAATATGGCAATAGTTGAGAGCCTGTGTTGGTTAACCGTCTTATGTACTAGGTTTATTATCATATCGTTTTTTTATTTGTACATTTATAGCATTTTTGTAGTTGTGTTTAGTATAAAAAGTTCGTATGGTGTTCGTTTTACTTAGCAACAGTTGCACACATTGAGACACCCGAAGCGCGTGGGACATACAAGGATGGGAGACATGCGAAATACGGGACATATCCGAAAGATGGGAGACATCCTCGATAAAGTTCACGTGAAAGTGGCTCGATTTTCTAAACAATTGCAACCGTTGCTAAGTTGTTGATACACAATATTGTACGCATTCCGAAATTGTACTGATTATTTTTATGGGTTTTCTTTTCTTATCTTCATGTAATGTAAGTTCTTTTCACAATATGAACCAAATGTTATTAAACCGTTATCATATTATTACAAATCTCAATATCTTTAAATATTGATCTTTTATAAGAAAAATCAAACAAAGTAACTATTTATCTATTAAAATCAGCGTATTGAACAATAAAACATTTATCAAACATTAGATACAAATTAAATGGCATGTTATACGTAGCGTAAGGCAAATAATATAGTTCCTGCGATGGTGAGTTGCAAGAATGTTACAAAAATGTCAATAATATACTATTAGCGAGCGCGGTTAAGACTTTTGAACTTTAACAATGTCTATTTCATTAATATAAGTATGTCTTTAAGAAGGTTCATATACATGAAATATTAATAAATTTATAAAACAGCACGAAAAGCTACCTTATTACAACACTACAGACGAATGTATCTTATGTCCAAGATTGTGAAACTCCTTTTAAAGTTTCTACACACTATTACACGTGGGTTTTAACCTCACGATTATGTCACCGGCATAAAGGTACGGCTTAGATTGCAACACAACAATTGCGGCAAAAATGCATAACTCCCATTTCTAAAATTACCGGCATTTAAATATTTGTCGTCAAAAAAGTAGGGTAGCTTGCTAAGTTTTCAAAAAATATTAAACATATAGCGTAATACGAATTCGTCAGCATTCTATCGTAAACATTGGTGTATAGTAATCATGTGGATGAGTTTTATTCATAGGATATTTAGCTCTTTTGTCGTTGTCGTGATTGTATAACTGTTGAAAGGTTTCACGCAGCCATCTCTAAATTTCGTTACATAACACATGAATTGAAAAAGATATCACTGTTACTGCAATTGCAAGATATTCTTGTAATACTAAACGGTATAAACGTCGCAGGAGTTCATAAAGTATTATTGTGTATAAGAAAGACCCTAGTCTTAGGTAATATTTTTCTAGTTTTTAACAATTTTGCTCATACACAGCCAATATTTTAGTGGATTTTTTTTATTAATCTTATTAAAAGATGTTGCTAGTTCAAATAATAACAACAATGAATTTACTGGCAATACTGATGGAATTATGGAGTGCTTCCGTTTTTACCACTGATTTTTTATTCATTTTATTCGTCTTTATTTTAATGCATCGATTTATTTATGTATATTAAGTATATTAATTATTGAGAATAAGAATTTATGTTAAAAATGTATATAGTATAATTATGCTATGATTAGAATTAATTTGATAATTATTTACACATTTACTTTGCATAAAACATTAGTTTTGTTCACTTTTTATTTTAAAAATTGTCACTGGAGATTTTAAAAATTTATGATTGTTATAACAAAGAAACACTAAGGATTAGTGCAGAGATAATAAAAAATAGAAACCATAACAAATATGCACATATAACTCTATCTATTAGAAAGAAAAAACTATTATTGTTGAGTAAAGATGTTAGTAAATGCTCATAGATAAAACAATCTAGCTGTTATATTATGGCCTAATTTATTAAATCACCCATTATCCCTATATGTTAGTATAAAATCTTGTACAAACCAATAGGTATGTATGTCCCGTTGGTCTGTATTAGTGTAAATATTGACTTATATGTTTGTCCCTGCACTGAAGCCGAGTACCTACTTCATAGTGTTGTACGTACTACTTGTATCTGGGTGACTTTCTTGATCTGATTATTCCTCAATTGTTGATCTGTTGAAATAAAAGAAAGTCGTGTTAGTTACACTATTGATAATTCAAGAACGGCTGAACCAATTTAGCTGAAAATTGGTCCCCACCACTTTTACCTCCCCAGGGAGCTTAGAACCAGGAGACGGACATAGGATACTTTTTACATTGTTTTTTTCTACTTCGCACCGCTGCGTTTACCTGGGGAGGGTGAGGGCGGAGGGGTGCTCAGCTAGTAATATAAATTCTTGTCACTATGTGATATCCGAATAATGTGTCTGAAGAATGATGAAGCAGAACAATTGAGGAATAAAAAGAAGGAATGTTCACCCACCAGTTAGTATAGTGTAAGCAGTTGCAGTTGTTTCTCGTCAAGTTAATGTTACTATATAGGAAAGCATATCTGTAATAAATGTGTGTACATTGAAGTTGGGTTTTTTATTTTCATAAATGTCACTCTCTCTCTCTCTTTCTCAATTTAGGATGCCTTTGTCAGTGAAGCGTTGCCAATCCTCTCTGTTTTCTGCGACCTTTTTGACCTCCTAGTAGGCCTCGATGGACAGCTTAGCTAAAAAGAAAGTACGAGTGGTGGCCTATTAAGGTCAAACTCGAATTTGAAGTAGAATTTACTAAACTTTTTTAGTAGATTTATATAAAGTTTAGAGGATTTAGGGAGTAAGTATGTAACAGTAAAAATCTTGTGTTGAGTCAATGAAACGTTGACTAGTTATGTGTTAGATGTCCGAAATATTTATTTATTATTTTATTTATTTATTATTACCTGGGATCGAGCAGTAGAGCTTCAACAATATTAAAGAGGACTAGTACTAGTCGTTTTGAATCTATTAATTAAAAAAACTTACACATAAGTCGATTAAATAAATAAATAATTCAGATTAGATGTCTGAATCATTTACTTATCGCACATAACGTCATCTAGTCCCGAACTAATCAGAGCTATTATGGGTACTAGACAACTGATATAAATATATATTTAATATTTTTTGCAAATACCTACGTTTTATACTTATAAAACCCCCAAACTCCGAAACAAATATTTGCAGATCATACAAACATTTGGCCAGACCCGGGAATCGTATCGGAGACTTCGTGCACAACAGCCGGGTACGCTAACACTACACCTACGTCAAATGAGGATTGATGGACTATGCTACTATAAAAATACTTCCAGGCAAGAGAATAACTATACGTCAATGACAGATTGTTGTATTCTTTTTTTTAAAGACAATTTTCGCATTAGGAATACAACTGTGTAGCGGGGGCATTACAAACACATGAAATTGATACTAAGAACACTGTACAACAATTTATGGATCACATAAAGTCTTGTTCTTTGTAAAGATTGAAACCGCATCACTCGGTGCAGTAGAAAGTGTAAGTGGTAGGTCCAGGTCAACCGTGCAGTCAGAGCAGAATAGCAATGGGGGCAGCAATAGTGTTTTACATATTCATAAGTTCAAACTTCAGTCATAGGCACAGTCGTTTGTGGCTAAGTTGGAGAGCCGTTCTGCAGAATTCTTTTTTCTGTAATAGGGGCAAACAAGCAGATATATCATCTGATAGTAAGCGATTATCGTTGCCCATGGACACCCGTAAAATCGGAGGCGTCAAAAGTGCGTTGTCTGCCATTGGGGGATGGGCGTAAGGGTTTGGGGTATGGGCACCTGTATCCTTATTCACTCAGTGAAACTCAGCGCAGGCGCTGTTTGGTACCGGTTTTCTGTGAGGCCGTCGTATCACTCCAGTCGAGGCGGCCCATTCGTGACGAAGCGTGACTCTCGCACGGTAAAACTTGTAATTATATCAGTATGAAGACACTGCCGAATTTTTTCTGCCTTTTTAATATAACTCTGATTTAGAGAAAGTCACCAAGACTGCTCCACAATAGTCTTTTTTTATAGCTCTGCTCATCACAAAAGATCCATCCTACACTTGTATGTGGCACGCCAACAATGGCATGCAATACAAGTAATTCTTACCCGTTTTCTTCATCCCTCCTCTTTAGCATACATTACTTTCTGCAGATTGATGCTGACGATTGCTATGTCCTTCTCACTTCAGATCTTGGACATCTCAGATGTTAAATTTCTCCTTAACTAACTTTATCAGGAACTAATATGAGAATAATTTAGTAATTAAACATCTGTATAATAATATATTATTTATTTACATTCTTACATTTATACACATATAACAACATTATTTAGGCATATATTCAGTAAATAAGCTAAAATTATTTTCCATCACTGGCCCAAGCTCTTCTACACCATATATCCACTCATTCTTGATTATTTGGCAGACATTCCATCAGTCTTCTTTAAGCCCACTTTATCAGGTATTTTTCTGTAAAAAAGAAATTAGAAGATTACCATACTGAACAGTACAAGTACACATGTAATGGTTTATTAAAATAATCAATGTAAATTTTAAACTATCCTAAATTTTAAAATACATTATATAATTGTAATTAAGATAAGTATACCAGATACATAATTTTTCATTTCTCATTTATTTTTACACTATCTTTTGTTTGTAGTTTTGCCCGCATGTGTTTTGAATTTAGGTGGTAAAGGGCATGTTTTTTGCTCAAGAATCAAAATATTTCCATAACAAATTTTATTGAAATCAGTGAAGCGGTTTAGCCATGAAACCGTAATAGACAGAGTTACTTTTAAATTTACAATATCAGTAGTATAGATTGCACTTTCTTTTTATATTATTAGTTATTAAATCTGTTGTTATGTTAAGGAACTGGATCTGAAATTATCTGTGCCTATCCTAATTATTTGAGAACTGCTCATAAATAAATATCTACCAGTAATGACTTGTGGAAAAAAACAACAGTACACACTTATCGTCAATAAAATAGAAAATAGTTATGAAAACTGTGGTAAGGATTATAGGAAGACGAACAATGGTACCTGTTAATCTTTCTGCTTAAAAATTGCTCCCGTGATGGTTCCGTGCCGTTGAATCAGGCATTGTTTCTTATCCGTTTCCAAACAAACAGTGGGCGGTTTCAAATTAGGCTCTATCTTACACGCCTGTTCAGATACAGCGACGATGATGCCTGCAGAGTCAACATGAGCAGTTCCTCTCGCAGCTAAACATAAGCCTTGGTGGTCGGCTACAAGGCATCCTTTCACATTCGGTGTCGATATTATTTCGTCTACTACTCTATCTAGATCTTTCTCCATATTAAACACGGTAGTCATTTTATCGAACTGAGACAGTGAAACGTGATAAAATCAACAAACATGTCAAATTGTCAAACGTCAATTTTGACTTTTCTACCAGTACATACGTTTACTTAATGCTATGTTTACAACGAACGCGCACGCTTCCTTTGATTTGTGTTCATAAACCGACACCGACTCGGGTCGGTAACAAGCTATCACAATCTCACGCAACCCAAGCCAAACAGCTCGTTTACATGCTTGTGTTTGTGGAGGGTTGTCGAGGCGTGCCACGCGTCTAAACGCACATTGCGTTTAGACACGTAACACGGCTCTAAACGCAATGTGCAGTACAGTCAGTACTACATTTACCCAGATCACCCAAATCCAAATACTGAATTTTACACATAATTCGTATTATGGCGTATATCAAAAGAATATAATCAAAACTGGTTAACCCAGTCGAAAGTTGTAAGAAAATAAACATTAAAAAATACAGTCTAATTGATAACCTCCGCTTTTTTAAAGTCGGTTGAAAAATAATGATTTGTTATTGTGTAAATATACTGTCTTGTCTGTGGTTAATTTCATCATCATCATCAACAACCCAGAATGTCCCACAGCTGGGTTCGGGTCTCCTCTCAGGAGAGGGTTAAGGCCAAACGCTTCACGTTCAGTTCACGGCCAAAAGTGCAGTTGGGGACTGGCAAGCCAACGTTGTGGCTACGTAATCTTATCGTTGAATCTTTTTAAGCCGTCCAAAGGCCTCCAAATAAGCTTTACGACTGTTATCCTATGATAACAACCGGGATCAATTACTTAACGTAACATGCCACCAGTGGTCACCCATCCAGGTATTGACCGCGCCGTCATTGCTTCCCTAGTGATTGTTTCTAATCACCGAGTGCAACTGGGCTATGAGTTTTTAACTTTATGCACAGAATGTACAATTGCGGACTTAATGCTAAAGGCTTTTTCTACCAGTCTATCGTTGGGTGGTGCAGAAATATGTGAGACAGTGCACTACACTTTCGTTAGGAGTTTGAAAGCCAGAAATGACCTAATATTAAATAATAAAACTGAGGGAAAACAATGAAATATAATATATCTACGCAATTAAACAAAAACACATAATTATACACACAGACACACACACACACACACACACACACACACACACACACACACACACACACACACACACACACACACACACACACACACACACACACACACACACACACACACACACACACACACACACACACACACACACACACACACACACACACACACACACACACACACACACACACACACACACACACACACACACACACACACACACACACACACACACACACACACACACACACACACACACACACACACACACACACACACACACACACACACACACACACACACACACACACACACACACACACACACACACACACACACACACACACACACACACACACACACACACACACACACACACACACACACACACACACACACAGTATCACAAATATCAAATTTGTGATGAATCAGCTGAATTTTGGGTAAGTTGAGGTCGTACCTTGACCTTGAACGAATTACGGCTTGGTGCCATTCTGATTTCCTGGGGAAGAGTATTCCAGACAAGGACAGATTAGATAAAGAAGGAAGAATGAACACACGCAGAAGTGTGGGATGGGTATGATAGCAGGAGGTTACTTTTAGAGCGAAGATGTCTACCTTTATTGGCACACGGAAGTTGGAAGGCGGAAATTAGGTAAATAGGTGAGTTCGGAGAGTTGAGAATAGCGTAGACAGTCGTTAGATCGCGGAGGTGAAGACGCTGACAAATAGGAAGCCTATTTAATTTGAGACGAAAGGAGGAATCATGAAAAATGAATCGAATGCAGTGGTTTTTATCTCAGGAGGCAGAAAGTTCTTTAGTTGGTATAACGTGCACTAGCATCCTGTATCTTTTTGACTGATAATAGTAACCTGGGTTTGCCTACTGTTATCGATGAACAGGCCTAATAACTTTGCACTAGAACTTAATTGATCCATTAAATAATACAGGTAACGAATTGTCTATATCTAGCCTTCCGGTCGTACGTTGACTGCCCAAGATGATAGTTCGGCAATTTTTTTTATTTAATAGGGGTTAACGAGCAGACGTATCGTCTAATGGTAAGCGATTATCATCACCCATGGACACCCGCAACACCAGAAGCGTCACACGTTCGTTGCTGGCCTTTGGGAGATGGGGAGGGGATGAGGGGGAGAGGTTGGTGTTTAGGCCTCCAGTATCCTCACTCACTTAGTGAAGCACACCGCAGGCGCTATTTCACAACGGTTTTCTGTGAGGCCGTGGGCTCACACAGGTTGAGCCGGCCCATTTAAGCCGAAGCGTGACTTTCCCACGGTGAAATAAGAACTTTGAAAGGTTCACAGTCAAACCGAAGCTGATGGAATCCAGATCACCGTAAATTATGGTAATAACCTCTGTTATGTTATCTACAGCAGCATGGTACTAGTGTTGCAAGTCATCGGCGTGAGGATGGTACACACACTAAAAATTCTAAGTGATGTGATTAACAAAATTATAAAATAAAAGTGAGTCAAGATCACACTATATAGAGGAGGATCTGCAATGCGGACAGACAGTTCATCAGGTGATATCGTATGATATCATGGTAGGATATCATGGAAAGGTTAGACAGGAGGATATCGTGACTGACGGTGTTAAAAGTGTTTGAGAAATCAATCAAAACTAACACGGTTACTTTGGAGTTCTCAATTCCTGTCAGAATGTCACCAGTCACTTTTAAGAGCGCGGAAGTTGTTCTGTGCCCCGGCCAGATGTCTGATTGAAAAGGGCTTGGTAGGTTATTCCGGTACATAATTGTAATTACTGTTGATATATACATTTAGGTTATTCCGGTACATAATTGTAATTACTGTTGATATATACATTTCTCAAGCACCTTGGATAAGAAGGGAAGCGTGGGAATTGAGCGCAAGTGATTAGTAAGGTTAGGATTAGAGACCTTAGGGAGGGTAATGACAAATACTTTACGCCACAGTGAAGGGAACGTACAAGGATACGAACGGATTACTTTCTTTAGAATCGGAAGACCATTTGAGATGTGTCAATATTTCGTTGCCATTCATCGGAAAACCAATGTAAGAATAACTACGTTCGCGACGACCCTGTTTTTTATGTTTATTATCAATTTGCTTGTATCAACAAAAAAAAATGTATGTATGCATCAACAACTGCTGGCATGGTTGCGGGACGAAGTTAAACTAAAAAAAAGTACTTTAAGTTACTCTTTATATCATCAGCTATCTGACAGTGAAAGTCCTTTCAAAATCGGTCCAGCCAGACAGACAGAAGTTAAGACCATACGTCCCCAGCGTGGGATGATTCTAAACCCTCTCCTGAGAGGAGGCCTGAGCCCAGCAGTGGGACATTATGGGTAGTTGGTGCATATGCATTTGGTGAAATGCTGCTCATCTGAAATTACAGACGGAAAATTTAATTTTATTTATTTGTATAGATTTGTATAATTCATTTTAAATGTAACAGATACAATGCTTGTGCCAATGGCTCTTCCACGGTTGATATTATGAACTTCATGACCTAGTTGCTTCTTTAATATCGGAACGGTTATATGTGTATGTACCTCTGCTTGAAGTTTGCGGTATTCCCTAGGTACCGGAGCTCGCTCGTCGTATGTTTTCTTTACACTAATTTATATTTTTTTGGCCGGTCTGAAAAATATTATATTTCCAACAACTGCCATCATGAGCAATCATCAAAGTAATCAGCTAAAACCCACTGTTGTTAATGTTACACACTGCATCGTCTCCAATAAAAGTTTTAAAAATAATTTTTGATGCTTGTTTTATTCTTACAAGCTTTTATTATTATTTAGTTTCACCTGTTCCGATGTTTGTCTGTCATCAAATCTTTCGAGTTAAATTTGAAACACTTCCCGATTTCTGATTGCGCTGAAATTTGAGATGTTCCTTGAGTCCTGATGACAATGCAATTATTTATAATCGGTATTATTATTGATCCAAAATGGAGCCGTAACAAAATGGCAGCGTACATATTTCTGAACAACCCACCCAATATGGGTATCAAATGAAAAACTGACAGCTGAAAACAAATGAAAAGGATTAAAGGTTTTTATCAAGTAATAAAAGGTTGGTTTAAAAAACCTTTTTCAATTAATCACTTGTTTTAAATATCTTGCTAGATAAGTATAGCAAACTAATTGAAACTAACTAAATATATATTTTTAACTTACTAATTTAAGTCATTACTACAGAATACTAATAGACATAAAAAATATCAATAGAATCTACTTTGAAGGGTAAAAAACTAACAAGGAGTTTAAAGTTTCTTGACCTGTGACGGTCGGAACACCAGAATCTCAACTAATTCTGAAATATAATATCCATTTCCATATCACAATAAAGTTTAAACTCGTGTAATGATTGCAAATTTTCAAGATCAAATGTTTTCTTGGAGAACGTGTACCTTTATGCACATGTTATGTATAAGTATTTATTTAGTGGGTTAGTCCGCGTCGCCGTAGCAAGTCGTGTCGCGAGATCGAGAGTTTGACGAACCATGATACAACTTATAGTGTATGGTTTATTACTGTTTTTAACGCTTCTGGCGATATTTGACGTCATTCGGCTATGCACTGTCGACAATGATGCCTCTAAAAGAAGACTAAGAATGTGGTGTGGTGCGTATTTTTTTTTAAATTTTATCTTACGTAAACTTTTCTCAAAAGAATACGTTTCGTCGAAGGAGTATTTGATTCTTTGTTTTTGAATGAGGGCAGTTCCGTATTATTTGTTTTGTTTCAAGCTTAAGGTAGTAACACAGTGTGTTATGTCAGTTATCTTCCAATGGACTTCAGGCAAATTTCAGATACTTATGCCACTCATTCTACACATTAGACAATTCATATCGGTATTACAACAGGATAATGAATGTTTGTCTTGGAGTTGAGACCCAAGTAGGTGGAAATTCTTCCAAAGAAATTGGTACATGTTCACCTGTATAGATTACTATAGCGACTTGGTTAACACCGGTTTATATAGAATATCAGCAGCAGCTGAGGATGTTCTGCTAATTTCAGGAGCAAACAATCATTTTGCATCGAAAACCTTTATTAAATAATAGAGAGGTTATATATGTACTTAACACTATATAACGAAGACAATTTGGACCATTTTACGTGTAACCTAAGCTTAACTGATCCTGCATCACACAATGAGTTCTCACGCTTATTGTTTAAACAATGTCCAACTTTAATTCCGGTGTCTCCGATCATCAAGTTTCATAACGTAGTATTCACTACTGTCTAAATGTTTTAAGTAGATATGATGTAGCCAATGGTACTAATTCTATTCGAAAACTCTCTAAACTAAACTTAAAATTACTCAAATGAGTTTTATTCTAACAAACGAGGTTTTGAATGTCAAAGATTGAGTAAACTTAAATGTATCACTTAAAACAGACGTTATCTAAATACATACAAACAAAAATAGCATTTTAGAAATCGATTAACTAGCTTTCAAACCTGCAAGAAAAGAGAAAGAGAGAAAATTTGTTTCTTCTGCCTCCATGCATTCCCTTTTTTTACGTGTGGGTACCCCCTCGGGCCTTCACCCCACCGGGGTTTGCGGCGGGGCGGTGTGTGGGAATCGAACCGACTAAAACCACTCGGCGTGCCACTCTGCGCCTGAGACGGGAGAGATCTGGGAACCGCTTTCTTACGCCATCCGGACCCCTCACCTCCATGCGTTTCCTGCACAGAGGACTGTCTGTTGCACCTATAGTGAATAGGTGAATAGGGGGTCAATGCCCAGTCATAATACAACTCACCTCTCACGCTTATTATGGCGAGGTGCAGATGTCCAGGGGCGGAAATAGTTACTCTCAGGTAATGTGAGGTTGATATCGCTTCTTTCTTTCCTATAGCATAAATAATAAATTAAGGTTGCCTGGAAGTGGTTGTTTTCGGCAGTCCTTTGTACATTTTATATCGGAGTTTTTATGTACTCTCTTTTAAGTCTGTAATATGGTGAAACAAACTTAAAAGTGAAGCTAAAAAAGCGTCTTGAATCGAAAGACCGTGGCAGAAACACGCTTCGGCACGCATGGGCCTTCTCGACCGGAGTGATACCTCGGCCTCACAGAAAACCGGTGTGAAACAGCGCTTGCGCTGTATTTCACCGAGTGAGTATACCGGAGGCCCATAACCCAACCCCTCCCCCCATCCCCCAAAGGCCAGCCACGCATTTGTGATGATTCTGGTGTTGCAGTGTCTACAGGCGATAGTAATCACTTACCTTCAAGCAATACGTCTGGACGTTTGCCCTCAAATCCATAAAAAAAAGGACGAGGTGAATCACCACTTTTGGTTTTTACTCATGTTTTTCAACGCAGAGATTATTTTCAATGCTTTAACTGCCAAAATGAATACCATAAAAACAGAACAGAACAAGCATCCTAATATTTTTTTATTATAAAAATATGTTTATCTAATTAAGTTTTCAATCACATTGGTCAAGACGATCTCAGCAAAACGTTTCATAATAACGAGGTAAAATCCTAATCACTTAATTTGCATTTTAAATAAAAATGAACGTCGTATTGATTTCGTCAAGAAAATGTTGCCAATAATCAGATCTTGGAATAAGAAAGGTATTAAAAATTTCAAGTTATGAATATCTGCGATTTTTTTCTAAAAATATTAACTATACTTACCAATTATGATATAAAATCAAATGCGAAGTAAAACTAATGGTAGGTGACTATGGGTATCGACATACACTATGGATTTATGATAAGCCCATACTAATATTATAAATTCGAAAGTCACTCTGCCTGTTACTTTTTTTTGACTAGGTATATCGCTGCACCGATTTCAATGAAATGTGTCGTGGAGAAACTTTGATTCTTGAGGAAGGGCACAGTTTAATTTTACCGCAATTCTGACATATACGGGGCGTATCCATGGGGACAATGACTAGTTAATCAATAATCTTAAAATACTTTCCCAATACCCAAAGGTTATTTAACAAACACCTTGTTATTAATTAAGTATTATGTATCATCCTTTTAAAAAATTATAGCAGGTTCCTTCCATTTAAGCTCGTTCTGCGAAAGGTTTTTTTAAGCCGGCAACGTACTTGTGACGCCTCTGGTGTTGAGCGGCGGTAGTCACTAGTCGCTTGCCATCGGGTGATACGCTTGCACGTTTGCCCCCTATTCCATACGAAAAAGTCTTCTTACTACAAAACAGTTGGAATACTTTTCCCAGTACGATCAAACCCTTTTACTATTCAAGATATCGATAGTAGACCTTGAAATGGCTTTTTAATCAGGATTCTGAAGGACATCGTCCACACACCGTGGGAGAGCCATTTCCGTGGGAGAGTCACGCTTCGGCATGAATGGGCCGGCTCGACCGGAGTAAAACCACGGCCTCACAGAAAACCGGTGTGAAACAGCGCTTACGCTGTGTTCATCGAATGAGTGAGGATACCGGAGGCCCATACCCCANCCCCCTATCCCCTCACCACCCCCCTATCCCCCTCACCCTTCCCCCCAGGCCGCCATAGTGTGGGTCACCATGCTGCATTGTTCTTTTTCGCATTGAGGCTGGTGGCCACCACTCTTGGATTCTGCTCATGCTTTCCGTCATGCAGGGCAGAGTCATTTTGGCAGCTTAAATATATTAAAAAAAAAAAAACACTTCAAAACTGGTGTGTCTCTCGTTAACACACAGACTCTTCCGCTTCTGACATGGTTTAAACTATATCAATGTTTGCTAATATTTGTGTATACTAATGATATGGTGCAAGCACTTACGATCTTGAGGGTCACTCGTGAGACAGAGAATAAATTAATTTTTTTTGTACAAATTAGTATCGGAAAATTATCTCTGAGTTTCCCAACAAAAATAAAGTTTACAAGGTAGTAGAGACATGCTGATATCAGTACTGTTCAATCAATGCACATTAGTTTTTGTTTGAGTTCGATAGATGGCGTTATAGCGATTTCCTGTATCGCGATGTTAAGACTTACTGACTATACTATAAATGCCGTCTAAAGCAATTAAAATTATTTGCACTTGGACGTGTGTGTCATATCCTACCACGTATCCATAGGCGATTTGCGGAATTACTGTCCAAATGAGCGGGCTCAACCCGGCGGCACTATCCTCGGACAGAAGACCAACCTCAAGTGACAGCAATTGTCCTGTCGTGTTGCGATGGTGAGTGTGATATCGGAGGTACTGATGCAGAAGCATCTTACATAGTGTTGGTCACCATGCTACATTCTTGCATTGTCTGCATTCGCAATCAGTATGGTGACCACCATACTTGGATTCTGATCCTGTTTTCCATCAGGTAGAGTAGAGTCACTTTGGTAGGCTCATACATAAAAAAACTCAAACCAATTTGTATGGTTACCTACAAACAAGAGTTTAGATTTTAAGTAAGGGGTTTCCGGAATTTCGGATCTTTTGAGATTTAGGTACTCTTCCCTGAACTCTCTTTCATTGTTTTCCCTTTAGATGATGCCCCCTGCGTTATTTGCGTTCAATTTCAACTAGCCTAATAAGGGTGCGCCCTTTTGGTAAAGACGGGACTAAGGCTAAGATGTTGTTAAGTATCGTGTGGGATTGTAAGTGAAAACAAAACTTGGATCTTCTTTTTTTTTGAAATTTATTGATACAACTTATATAATTCAGGTGTTAGTTATAAAACATCACAAAACCTTGGCAAGTTTGTCTGGACGTTGAATCACTTTTGACCAATCTATTAACATATATTCATTTAGAAATATCTCAAAAATCAAAAACAATGTTTTCACGATAGTACAAACAATTTACTTAAAATACCTATAAAAATGTATTGGAAACCGGTTATCACGCCGTTCGCCGCTTGTCCCGGCCGATGCTACCTGACTATGTTGTGTCGTTATGATATGTAGTGTAGTTGTGCAGAAGGAGTGAAACATTATAAACAGAATGTTGCAGTATTTTCAAATTCTATTATGTTATGGAGTTACAGCAAGGAAATAAAATATTTTTTGTACTTATATTTATAGTTCTTGTCTGTTATTTTTGTTTTTATGTTTATTGGAATGTCATTAATTAAAGTTCTTATTAAATATGTGTTCATTCGTTGTCGGTAATAATTAGTAATCCTGGGTACTTCTAATTTTGAGTGAGTTATTTTCCGTTTTGTTATTTTATGATTGATTTTTATTTGTAGTTTTTTATTATGATATTGTTCGATTAAAAGCCACATTTTATTTTAAGATGAATTGGCAGCATTTAACAATATTGAAACAGTTAACATATTTAAACAGTCTTAACAAGTTTGCCGTCTGAGCCTAAAGTTAAGTTTCGCAGTTCAACAGTTTAATCCGTGTTGCATAACTTTTAATATATATTTATTTACAATCACCCGCGTGCTTTGTAATCCTTCGCAAAATCTAAGAGGCCGTTAAAGCGTAGATGGAAACAGTTGGGCGTCACGTTGTTTGATTGTTGGTGGTACTCCGTGACTATAAAACGTTTACGTAGATCGTAAACGTTTTATATTCGCAGTGTAACATGTGTTGAGAAATGCATGGACACTGTTATTGTTATGTAATTGTTCGCAAACTCAATACATCAGGTATCGGTTTGGTAATGTTTGATTTTGTACGTACATTGATAAGTATTTGCTTAGTATCTGTATGTTCAAAATTATGAGATTATTTGATGACAATTTCTTGCAAGTAACACAAATCCGAAAGTAGTAATGATCAACAACAAATTTGAATGTCGTATAGAGGGCAAATAAGCTGACTACCTGACCTCAAGAGGCATACTTACGTCTGTTGCGTAAGACACTCTCTCTCATAATTATTGTGAATGGGAAGGACGGGTTTCTCTCATGTAACTTCACTTACTCGGTCAAAAGCAACGAAATCAAAGCTTAGTACTAGTCTTCTGGGAGACTCCGGTATCACTTCAAACGAGCCAGCCCATTTATGTCAAAGTTAATCTTTAAATTTATCCTACTATGAAAATATTAAATACGAAAGCTTGAGATGTTTGTAACTCTTTCAAGCAAAAACTATTGAAATTTAGATGAAACTTTACAGTAATATAGCTTAAACATCATAATAAAGCATACCGTGGGAGAGCCACGCTTCGGCACGCATGGGCCGGCTCGACCGGAGTGATACCACGGCCTCACAGAAAACCGGTGTGAAACAGTGCCTGCGCTGTCTTTCACCGAGTGACTGAGGATACCGAAGGTCCATAATCCAACCCTTCCTCTCATCCCCCTCCCCATACCCAAGGCCGGCAACGCATTTGTGATGCCTCTGGTGTTAAGGTTGTCCATGGGCGGCGGTAATCGCTTACCATCAGGCGATACGTCTGCTCGTTTGCCCCCTATTCCATAAAAAAAAAATACTACTATTTACTGCGATGACCGACACTGGCAGAGCTGGAGTCAAAGCTTGTTGAGTAAAGAAAAAAGTTCAGTAAATAGGGAAATATGTGGCAATAAGTAAAAAGTACGATACAGACCTTTACTGTGCCCTCATTTGTTTGTTAGTCTAACAGAATTAAATTCGCTATATACATTAATACGTACGTAAACACTTTTGCTGTAATCAAAGAAAAACCTGTTAGCAAATGAAAATCAATTAGAGGTTTAACATTCATCACTATCTTAAAATTAACTTGTTACGCAACAAAAGAGCCTTGAATTTCAAAGATATTTATTCCACTTTTACAGCATTAAAGTATCGATATGGCAGACATTTGCAATTATTACGACATTTTGTTTTTGGTGTCTGACATTCTGTTATGAAATCAAAAATGTACAAATTTGCACAATGAGAATGGTGATCACCACTCTTGGGTTTTGCTTATGCCTTCCATCGGGTATAGTAGGGTCACTATGGTGGCTGTTTTTTAAAAAATAGTATAATGTAACAAGAAAATCGTGTTTGAAATAGATTCAGTAGACTGCCAGATCTATTACTCTTACTATTAGCTTCGCCGTAGTCAATTATAAAGGACTTACTATGACACACATTGACAACAGGTTGCTATGGTCAGGCGGGGGTCGTGGTGTATCGCGCCTCTGGCGCCCTCAGAGGGTATTGACGGTCAGAGCCATACGCGGATACCGCACGGTGTCGACCGAGGCGGCGTGCGCCTTGGCCGGTACACCCCCGTGGGATTTGGAGGCGGAAGTGCTCGCTGAAGTTTATCGACGGGTGGCTGAATTCCGGGCGGAGAGTGGCGTGCGCCCTCCGCCCGAAGAGGTACGCGAGTGGCGTGAAGCCGCCCGTCGAGCCACTATGGTTCGGTGGTCGTCGCGGCTGGATGCTCCACGTGCTGGCTTCGCCACCGTGGAGGCACTCCAGCCCGTCATCCTCGAGTGGGCAGGGCGGCAGCACGGGACCCTTTCCTTCCGACTGACGCAGGTGCTTTCCGGGCACGGTTGCTTCGGTAAGTACCTGCACTCGGTCGCCAGGAGGGAATTGAGTCCCGCCTGCCACCACTGCGACTGCAGTGAGGACTCGGCCCAGCACACGCTGGCCGCGTGCCCCGCTTGGGCGCCGCAGCGTCGGGCCCTCACTGCAGTCATCGGAGGAGATCTCTCGCTGCCGGCCGTCGTACGCTCCATGGCCGGCGGCGAGAGCAGTTTTACCGCGGTCGCGACCTTCTGCGAGGAAGTCATCTCGCAGAAGGAGGCGGCGGAGAAGGCCCG